>JACVRA010000408.1:0-26306 GCA_019828545.1 Paracamarosporium sp. OC-R06-R3 | reverse complement strand
ATGGCTGCAGGCGGTACCCAGTAGGTCTCCCTGGATCCTGCGGCATTATTTATCTGGGGTGAATGTTCTATGTAATCATTTTATCGCTCACAAAACAGGTGTACGAAAGTGTTGGTGAGGAATCGATTACTAAGTGCTGACAGAAAAATCCGCCAAAGTGGGGCGGGACGGTATTTCGGAAACGACAATAGTACATTTGGCTCACTAGCTAACTACCCACATCTGCCTCGAATTTTTAAGTTACTCAAGCCTTTCTCTCTGCATCCACAACCAAGCTCAACTGTCTCTCTATCTCCGTCGGAACCTCATGGACAAGGAACTCGTCGTTATTCAAGTCGTGGTGTCTCCACCAGAAAATCGCAGTCTGGGCAAACAGCGCAATCGCGGGCCCGGCCCATACCCACTAGACCTTTGTGTTAGCAGGTTGTCACCGATTATTGAGTATAAATGGAATGTATTGAAACTTACAATCAAATGTGGGTCCACGATCGCTGGGATTAAAATCTCGCTCAACGCAACGCTCAGTGCCGTGTTGAACAAGAACAAGGCAACAACAATACTCTTCATGCGCGGCGGTGCACGGGCATATGCCAATTCGTATCCTGTAACATTGACAAAGACTTCGGATATGGCACCCAGACTGACGTTGGGGAGCTGCCACCAGATGCTTATGGGGCTAACATCATCACACGTCGAGGCTGCGTAGCCGCAGGGTGACGTTTTGTATACGCGATACTGGATAATAGCGCCTATCACACCGGAGATGGCTGCGAGGAGGAATCCGGTAGTAATGCGGCTTATGCGACCGAATTTGATGTTATAGCGGCGAAGTAAAGGATAAAGACCGTGGCCAAGGATGGGCGTAACGATAAGAATGGTAAGAGGGTTGAGTTTGGCCAGGAGATCATTGGGCGCTCCGTTGGTTGTCATTGCAGCGCCCTGGTTGGAACCTACAGCGCCGATACCACCGTCGTTCATGTACCAGACGGGCATGTAGAGGAAAATCTGGCAAGCGACGAGGGTGCGGTGGACATCAACGACATCCTTGTCCGTCCAGGGAACAGTGATGCCTTTAGCGGATAGTGCGGATGGCTTCGCGACATCCCAGTAGTTCTTACCCCATAGTCTGTACTTGTTATGTTTGATTGCTGTGCCGATGATCTTGAAGAACTGCGGGAGGTCTGACCCGGAAGGTGGCTGCTTGACCAATCTCTTATTCATAAAAACCAAAAGGATGGGGAGGAGGAAGTAAACAATTCCCGGCAGTAGGAATGCGGCCCAGAAACCGACGTACTTCTCCGTGTAGACGCACGCGATGGCGAAAAAGGCCCCGATATTGATGAATGCATAGAAGTAGAGGCAGATGCGCTGGACCGTGGTTTCGGGGTCAACAATGACTCGCTCTCCTCCTAATAGCGTCTTCACGTACGGCTTCTGGTGTTGATACTGATCAAGTAGTATGGGTGACACGTTTGGTTTGAAGATGCCAGCACCGAGAGCGAGCAAAATGAAGCTGACCATGAACGGTGCCAGGCCTTTGCCAGCTTTCAGAAGCGATGGAGCCGCACCACCAATCATGATAACGTGTGAGACTCCACCGATGATCACACCCCAGACAATAGCCTTGAACCTACCAATTTTGGCATCGGCAAGCCATGCCCCGAAGATAGGCACGGTGTATGAGAGGAACGTGAACAATAGACCCATTGCAGATGCGAACTGGAGGCCTTGGTTACTACGGTACTTCGTCAGCTCACGCTTTCGATATCGCATACGCGTTCAGGTAACCTACAGGGCTCCAGCGTGTCCGTTGGGTTTGTTTTTTGGAACGGCACCAGTTCCGTTTCCACCGGCAGGTAGAGGGAACTGCATGTAGTTGTTGAAGACACCTTTAACGCCATAGTATGATGCACGCTCAGCTACCTCGACAGCACAAATGAGGTATGCGATAGGTGGGATGCGACCAGCGACCTTCCTCAACGTAGTACTTTCTTCCTCCGTAGGCGCAATGTATTCCTCTAGCGGTGCGTCAGACGCAGCTTCGAGATCATGCTTCTCATCGCCTGTACGAGCGGCCTCTTGCACGGCAGCTGTGGGATGTTAAACATGATATGGTCATCCAGACGGGACCGTCGACTTACCCATGGTACCGAAAATTATACTTGACACTCAAGTACCGGCGGACGAAGCCTGCAACCTATTGTCGAAAAGACGCTTTCCGATAAGCTTCAGCACAAGAGTCGAAGCCTTAATATAAGGCGCCTAGAAGGTCCACTGTTATATGTTGAATCTGCACGCGCCATCGCGTGGCGTGTAGCGACATTGTTCAACCGGCGATCTCTCTGATCAAGTCTTAGTCTACCAACGGCGCCTTGCCGTGATCGAGGCTGCGTGGGCGAGTAACCGAGCGTCTCGACAAGCAACTGCCGGGCATTGCTTCGATTTCGGTGGTCTTGGTTCGGCAGCAGGCCGAACATGGGAATAGCCAGATGATGATTGGTCCATTTGCAATTTAGCCCCACTCTCGCCATCTGGTCGTGCGCGTACGCATATGAAGTCGTCAAGCCCCTTGAAAGTTGCGTGCTTTTTTTACTTCGCATTCAGGCTCAACAAAATTACGCTGGCCATTCCTATATCATACCGCGCACTGGACGTATGGATTGGAGTAAAGATAAAATTTACAACTGCCACGTGCTGGACGACTGTGTTTGTTCGTTGCAAGGTTCAATCATAAACTCAGTCTGTGGATAAACCCCAGCATGTATCGAAGAAACTTTTAGTAAAGAATCGGAACTCGGCTGCAGACAAAGTTATACTCTCGGCGAAGAAACGACTCATTATTCCAACGATGATCAGCCTCGATGCCTATGGAAGTGAGTTTTCGAGAACGAATCGCGGCTTTCGGAAGAGTGTCCGACCAAAAGTTGCAAATTGCGACATCGCAGAAATGATGAGTATCACGAATATGCTTGAGTTTGCGCAAGCCTAGCTTGGTATTTTATAAAGCATCATCGACGAAGAAGGGTCGTGGGCGCCCGGACGCGGTGAAACAATTCCTTGGAAACATTTGCAAGCTACCATGAAGAAATTACATTCAGACCCAGGAAGAAAATTTGCAAGCACGATGCATATGGAGCAGTTTTTGTAGGGTCATCTCTACTAACTACTCTATGCGCTAAGAGCTACCAGAAAGATTAGTAAAATATTTCGTTGAAAGATAAAGAAGGGGTAGCAAATACCTTTACATTGATCACGCTTACCTTGAAGACTCTTGCCCCAAAATTAGGCGCATAGGAATGTGGAGGCTCTATTCTCTGGCGAACGCATATAGAGCCATCCTGGTGCTCATAGCGATATAAGTTCTTCTTTTTAAATATCCTATTGTATGCATCGGCTGGCCTCCTGTTCCTCTTCATCGTTCGATTATCGTCACATACAGCCGTAGTACGACTTCAACATCTTCTTAAACTTATACACGCTGCTTTGTTAGAGTCCATGCTTGCAAATACATGAGTATCCGCAAAGTCGATGGCATTAGCTGTCTAAACTTCATATGCAAAACATGCAAAATGATCATGTAAGCGCAGTGATATTTCTATCAACTCATCTCTGTATATCCTCTCTCAAATTCCCCCGAAACATTCCGCGCTTCCATCCGTCCGTAATACAGTTTCCGGGATACTGTTAGTACTAGTCACGTGATTGTATAGTGATAAGGGTCCTGCTTATAGATCTAGCCCACAATAAGGTTTCCCTGTATATATTCGCTTAACCTTTAACCTTATTAGAGAATTCCGTTTCAGGGAAACTTTACGTGGAGTGTGTATGTCACCGCCACGGTCTATGCCCCCCATGATATCAACGAGCGAATACCGTCGCTAGTGTCTGCGGACACCCTTATTTCATCATCAAGTCATCCCTAGGTTGTGAAGAAAGTCCAATACTGCAAGTAGAAAAAGTATAATACGCACTTGCTTGTGTTAGTTAAAATTAGGCAGCACAAATAACTCTTGTTGATTGCTTCTGTCAAGATGAACGGAGTGCACGATCACAGGAAGCCAGTATTGTAAGGATTTATAGAACTCTAAGAGTCTGCTCTCTGCTATACCTTCTCTTATTACTGCTACTATATGACACAGAAACTTACGGAAGTATATAACTTGCCGAGTGTCATCAACCGGACAAAAGGCTGAGGTCACATGCGCTCTAGGCCTGCCGCAACGTCAGGAGCGTAAGGTCTTGGTCTTTTCCCATACAAGAAGCACGTCTTAAGTCGTCTTACCTCTATTCAGTCACCAGAACTCCTGATTACCAACATGCTGATTCGGTTCTGGCAGTACTGCGCGATTTTGCTGACTGTAATACCCGAAGCCTTGCCTGGGGTCTCGATCAAGGCCGTCTACTTCGACACATTCGTCTTAACTCTAGCATCAATAAGACTTGGATATTGGATGAGCCAATCACGCAATATTTATGATAATTGAAACTGATAGTTGCTGCTCCGGATGGCCTGCACCTTATGCGTAGTGATAATTGAAGAGAATCTTGGTTCGTAAATGTCAGTCAGTGCTAGTCCCTTATGTGTGCATTGTATCCTAAATTCGTATTCTTATAGGAACGACGCTTCGTTTAATCCGGGCATCCCGATATACTGTTCTTGGTGTTTAGGATAGCTTCGTCTGCCTTTTGATGTATGCAACGAAACTCATTTTATCAAGTGTTACATCATTTTTGCTATGTGAATCGTCATTCTATAAGAAATTAAAGTATGTGACTAGTTTTGGAGGCGCGCTAAAAATATAAAGGAATAGGGCCTTTCCCTCAGCAAGTGGAAACGTAGTACTCCTTTCTGACGATATATTTCTTTGTTCTTTAGACGTCACTCGGTGCGATTAAAATAAACCTACCTTCTAGTTCAGGTAGGCTAATCCTTTCAAAGCTTGAAAAATCCAATGCGGGGGCCAAGGTGCTCCAGAAGAGGACCAGTTTTACGGATATGCCATCCCAAATAGTGGTATAATGATCATTTCGCACTAAGGAAACGATGGGATGATTGGTTCGTTGGTTGATACATCGCACTGCATCACAGCAGAAAGAAGGCATGTTTAGACATCACGCATATATGGAAAAAGAGTAAGATGATATGCTCCGCGACCATGACTGAAGCGATATTATTAGACTCGTACCGTAATCTTATTGGTTCACGCAGGCACCTCAAAATCTTTGGTGTGAGAGCGGCCCAAGAGTATCGCCCTGAGCCTGCCCAACCTTTTTCGCAGAAGTGACCAATTCATTCATGCGAGCTTCAGCATACGTGGCAAAATCTGTGATACGAATCAGTAAACCGATTGTCAAAGCTGAGAAACACTTTGCAGGAGGACTTACCAATGGGGGTTCCAGTGAAGCAAGCAAAGAGCGACCACCTCATCGGCGTTTGGTATGGGAAAGCAGCTTCACCTTGCAGATCTTCCCACCAGCCGGCAAATTGACCCTTGCCGTTCTTGAATTTGACTGGAGCAGCGAGCTCATATAGGGATTTGAAGGAGCCGTCCGGAGCGAGCGCGTAGTATGTCAGCTAGGGTACGCGTGTGAGTATGAACATTACACAGTTGGCAAATAGAAGAGGGAAGTAGTATGCAAGGAGTACTAACCTGCTGGGGGAAATCATATGTTCCAATTTTGGTGGCCACTCGAATAGTCCGCTTGGCACCGACAGTGTTGGTAGTGCCCACCGTAGAGATTACTGGGCGCTTTTGCCAGGTTGTGTTGAAGAAGTCTCCAGTGACTTCCCTCACGAATGAGCCTGAGACACCGGCGATGATGTATGTTCCTGATTCCAGGTATTCAGTTCCTGCGGGACAGTCGCAGGGAAGTGTGGCATTAGCAGCGCATGGCGCTGCGGCGCTGCGCAGAGCAAAGAGTGCGGTAGACAGGATGGTGAAAAACTTCATCATGAGAGATTTCCGTGACCAATTGCTTTGTGAAGAGGGTTCGAGTACCGGCTTTCACAAGTATGACGGGATCTTTGAAGACTTAAAGACTACAGCGGAGAGACCTTACAACAAGCCGAACATGCCATCAACATGTCGCCAGTGGCAATTTCCGAGCCGCGATGCAGGCACGCGCGGCTGGAGAAAGCCGTGGATAGCTCCAAGGCCGCCACGCCCCAGATGTTCTTGGTGCAAGGCAAACTTGATCTCGGGAACTACATTTTGGGATAGTCTTGTGTATACGCGTTAGTCAAGCAGACACCTGATGATTGATTCTTCGGGCTTGCAGGGTGCCAAGGGTCATCTAGACACTTTGTGTTTGAGACCTCTACGATGCCAAGATCCCTACGACTTACCGAGTACCGGACAAGATCAGGATTGCACGTTTCTGACGGCTTTCGCGCGGGAGAGGCGCTGATTCGGCGGCTCCCGAAGATGAAACAAGTACTTAGAGGGATCCCTTGCAGCTACATGCAATACTGGTCGACGGATATTAGTTTCTGGGAATTGGCCGCGGCCAATACATGTGACAAGCACTGGTGGGGTCCAAAACAAGGGTGTTGTTAAGACAGTACCGCGGACCAATCGTTCTTACGGGATCTGACTGCAAGCGACAACGCCACGAGTGCAACGTGCATGGAACAGAAACCCATGCGCACGGAGCGCAGAGATTGCACTAAAGCTGCTGTGGCCAGAACTAGGCCAGGCGCCCGGTTCCATCGCGCGTGGCGTGGCGTGCAGGGTTCGGGGATCGTTCATCACTTATTACCTGCAAAGCATTGCCCCGCGCTGGTATGCTTGTTGCCACATGGAGCTAGCATGGATATGAGACTTCGGTGGAGACTGTAGGGAACTCTCTTGCGAGTCAGCGAATCATGTGCTTGAAGAGACACACCTGCTGATTTGCTAACAATATGCGGTTTTGGTGGCTACGGACAACACTATACACAATTGAGAAGTTACGGAGAATGGTCTAGTATTGCCCGAGTGGGAAGCTGTATGCAGCAAGTTACTGGAGACAACGGTTTCTCGGACCTTGTTAAGGTATTAATGGAAATTGTGGCAGGGTGGTAGTGCAGTTTTTCGAAGTAATACAGAGCATTTGGACCCATCAAAATGCAGGATAGCACCTCAGCCTGATTTCGCTCAGTACTCTTTTTCGCCGTTCACACACCGTGTGCAGAATTTGTGCACGTTGTTCACGTCATTGTTCTTTACTTTCTTCAACGACAAATCGACTCGAGCAACCATGTCTGGAACCGGCAGCTCACCAGGAAACTTCATGGGCTCTCCCGTCAGTAGTGGAGGGGCCATGAAACTACCCAAACCATCTGGCGGAGACGTCAACATAGGATACAGAATCGAGATCGCAGCTACTGTGACTTGCGCAGCGGCGGCGGTCGTGGTTCTGCTTCGCTTCCAGGCTCGTTTCAAATATGCAAGACTTGGATGGGACGACTACCTCATGGGTGGCGCCTTGGTTGGTTTCCCCTCCGTGGAATGAGTGCATGCTGCTAACAATGTCAAGATACAAGCAATCATTGCCACAATCATCGATTTTGTCGCAACTCACTGGGGCCTCGGTCGGCATCTCTACTATCTCACTCCGGAGCAGCGAGTCAAGCAACAGTACTATTCACTACTGGCGCAAGTCTTCTGCATCCATTCTTTGACGTTTTGCAAGATCAGCATATCCCTCACCTACGTGCGCATCCTCAAAGGCTCCTACAACAACTGGCTCAGATACCTATGTTACTTCATCTCCGTGAGCGTGTTCCTGGTCAACACCATGGTCATAATTTCGTTCTATGCGCAATGCATTCCGAACGCAAAGGCATGGAACCCGTCTATTCCCGGGACCTGCTACGACCGCAAGTTTCTCATGGGCTTTGTCCTTTTGCAAGGCTCGTTCTCTTCACTTACGGACCTGGCACTCTGCATCATCCCGCTTTTCCTACTCAAAGACTTGATCCAAGTGGGCAAGAGAAGCAAGGCCATTCTGTTGACAATCATGATGTTTGGTTTAGTGTAAGCCTCTAGCCCTAACTTATGCTATGCAAGCATAGCTAATGAGACTAGCACCGCAATTTTCGGTATCATCCGCACGAAGGAATCCTCGGCTGGTCTCCACATGACGGTACCAGACAACTCCTACACGTCCATATCGGGTCTGGTGTGGGCAGGCATGGAGCGCAACATTGCAATCTTGCTTGGTAGCATTCCGCAATGTCGACCGCTCGTCTTACCGGTCGCCAACTACACAAAAGCAACTTGGTCGCGCGTAACGGGCCAGACCTATGGCTCATCCAAGGGCTCTCAGGGCGACAGTTACGCTATGAAAGGCTCTCTGGGTACTATCGGTAGCAAACCGTCAAGGAAAGTGGCAACTAGTACTGTTCACAGCATCGACCAGACAGGAAAGCCGCAGAGGCTGCCGTCGAACTCTAGCCGGGAAGGCATTCTCCCTCCGACGCAAACGCACCAGACTGTATAGACGGTATTATGATTTGCATTGTAAGAGTATAATTGGCACAATGTATGGAAGGATCGGGTATAGGTAGCAAATAACTATGAGATTTTCGACCTCCAGATCACCGTTCAGGCATTGAACAATTGTTGCAGTTCTTTGAGCGTGTCAAAACCTCAGGAGTATAGGTGTATTCTATCAGTGGTGGAAGTATCATGAGGCTTCTCCCAAATTCATCTCACACACGCAATTGCGCTAGTCCAATCAAGGACTGTTGCTGTTCCTGTATCATGGCTTTGGCATCATCAAATGCTGATCTTACAAATGAGGGGAAAAGGTTTATCTTATCTCTAAGTATTGTTGAAGATCTAACTACACAGCATAGGCTCGCCTTACACAGTCTACTTGGTGGCAAGAGCAACCCATGCCTCCATTTGCACACCAACCTTCGGGCCGTCAGTGATGCAAAACTTGTCCTGCTGCTCGTCGACTACTTTCGAAATGTAAGCTGGTAGTTGAGCCCTCTCCTCCTCGGTCCAGTTCCGTTGCGTCAAAGTACCAAGGTTCTCGAGTAGAACAGTCTTAAGGTCCTCCTTGTCTTTTCCCCACAGGCCCTCCTTAACTACGGTAAATTCTACATTCTGGAATCCCCCCTCTTTCAGCACTTTCTCCGTCAAAGCAGAGTCACACCACGGCTCCATGAGGGGAAGCTCCGTGAGGGGGTTCGCAGGCTTGAGCTGCTCTTGAATCTCCCAGAGGATCGGCTTGAAGCCGAAAGTCTTCCACAACGTGACTAATGCAGTACCACCCGGCTTCAGTGTGCGATATATCTGTTTGGCGCCCTCGACAGGTTGAGGAAGGAAGAATATGCCGAAGTTGGTAATGCTCGCATCGAAGGTGTTGTCTGCGAACGTGAGGGCCTGGGCGTCCTCTATCCGCACTTCTTTGATCTGCTGCTGCAGTTCTGGTTTTTGCGCAATGACCGCTTTGAAACCATTAACCATAGGTGGTACCGCATCGGCGGCATATACCTCCGCCGTGGGGAACTTCTTCAAGAATTCTTCCGATGCAGCACCTGTGCCGCATGCGTTGTCGAGCACGGTGCCGCCAGAGGCCGGGAAGGATTGGAGAAGCGCCGGGAGATGGGAGGCGACTGCGCGGCATGCATGGCCAACACGATGCTCGTAGACGTCAATTACCGACGCAAAAGCTGCAAGACCTTCTTGAGCGGTGGGTGGGGCGGACATTGTGTGGAAGATGACTTTGCCCAGGTGTTCGCGTAGATGAAGGGTGCAAACTTGCTAGCACGATGAATGAGCTGATGGTTGTTCAGCCTAAGAAAACAAACCGAAGGATTGCTCACGAGGTTATATCCAGCGCAATGAGAGCGTACGAAGCTGTGCCACCACACAGTAGTATACCGTGGTGTAACTAATCACACGGATGGGTGTTTGTCCGGTTTCTTGCCACCTTACCAATAGAGCCCGACAGGGCAACCTTGATGATCATGATGATGGGTCACTCGAAACCTGCATGCACACTGGTCGACTGTGCCCTGGTTGCGCAGTGGTCGCGCAAAGTTCCGGTACACGTTCGTAGGATTCCAAAAAAGTGGGGTCAGAAACACTTGTAGAGGGGCCGCTATTGCAGCCCGTCTGCGCTAAAGACGGCTTCTGGTCCACCAAAGCCCGAAGTCCGCTGCCGGCTGTCGGCTGCGCCGTTTGAGGCTCGTTCCTTGGCGCTAAATACTACTAGCCAGATCCGCATGCAATACTTTTTGTGGAAACTGGGGGCCAAGTCTAGTCGATCGGGAAGGTAAAGGTACATTTGGAGACATCCGCCTGCTGAAGGATTACTGGGGTCGGCGCTTCGGATTGAAATTTCCATTGGTGCAATTTACGCCCGTCGAGTTTGTGCCATGGAGTGCCTACGCATTGTCTTCCGGTTGCCTTCGGAAGGACCCATGTTCTACGGTTACTAGACTCACCGCACGGTGGCCAGATACTCGTTGGATACGTGATTCGACCTCTAGAGCGAGTACGCCACCCCGTGGCTTGTCTTGCATTCGCTAGAAGGCACGGTCTTCACCACCTAGGCGCATGGGTAGCCATGCTCAACAATTGTGTAGGAGATAGATATCCTGGTCTCGGGAAAAGGATGGTCGACATATGCTTGTTACGCCACCCTGAAGAGCACGCTGCAACGTCGGGAATCGGACCAAAACCCCCTTTGAGATATTGATTGGCACGCATGGGCCGTCAGGCTGATAGCTGTTGTTGTAGCGTGACCGAGGATTCGGGGATCAATCGATGCATCGACAACGTGCAGTGACTGATGATAGTCCAAGTCGGCTAGGGTGGGCCTTGTCCGTCATGATATTGAGCGAGCGTGTCAAAAATTCCCATTTTCCATTGATCACCAGCCTGCATCGTCCCTTCTTCGCAATCTAAACCAATGGAATTTACCCCAGATCTGAGTGTCCCCGCAAACTGCGGAAAGCGGTTGTTGCCTGCTGTGCTTGATGAGATTGCTGTCAACGACCCTGAACGAACTTTCATATGTGTGCCAAAGTCTACAGATTTGTCGCAAGGATGGAAAGATATAGATTATGGTACATTCGCTAAAGCTGTCGACAAGTATGCAAATTGGCTGCGTTCACAATTCGACGAGAAAAACGAACAGAAAACAATTCTCTACTTTGGGCCTTTAGATATTCGCTATCTGTTGGTCATCTTGGGTACACCAAAAGCAGGACACATTGTGAGATTCTCTACCTACCTTTCGCCTGGAACTTAAATCTAACTCGCCATGTAGCCTTTCTTTAGCTCTCACCGTAACAGCATCGAGGCCCATCAATCTATTGCGGAGAAGGCAGGATGTGAGACCATCCTAGTACCCGAGGAGGCACCGACCATGTTGGGTCAGATTCTAAAGACATTGCCCATGAAGAAACAGATCCCCTTCCCACCACTGAAGTACTTCTTCGAGGACCTGGACAAGGTGAAGCACGTTCCTTTCGAGCTGACCTGGGAGGAAGCAAAAGACAAACCGTTTTGCGTGCTACACACTTCGGGCTCGACCGGTATCCCCAAGCCAGTCTTCGTTACATATGGCACATTTGCCTGCAATGATGCGCATCAGCTCATTCCCTCGCTCAGCGGAAAACCCACGCTCGTCAACTTCCTCAAGGGCAAGCGCTACTTTCTCGCTCTTCCACTCTTCCATGCAGCCTGCTTGACCTTTGCTATCGGGTACAATATCTTCGCTGGAGTCACATCTGTCGTCCCACCACCTGAACCACTCACGGCAGATTTGATGAATGAAGTCTACAAATACGCCAACCTAGATGGAGCGCTACTCGCGCCTTCATTGATTGTCGACTGCTTCAATAACCCGGAATACTACGAAACCATGCTTACGAACATCAAATTCCTGTCATACGTCGGCGGTGCCCTACCATCAGAAGTTGGAAATGAAGTGACCAAGAGAATCAAACTGATGACTTTGATGGGCTCTTGCGAGACAGCACTCCACCCACTTGAGATCAATGACGACCCCGCTGACTGGTCGTACCTGACGATCAGTGAATCTTTGGGCCACTCGTTTGTTGAACACGAGGAGTCAGGATACTACGAACTCGTGATAAATCGAGACCCAGAGCGCAAACTTCTTCAGGGCGTCTTTTCTACCTTCCCAGAGAAACAGAGCTTCAACTCTGGTGACCTTTTCGAACAACACCCTACCAGGCCGCAATCATGGGCCTTCCGAGCTCGGACAGATGACATCATTGCTTTCACCACTGCGGAGAAATTGAATCCGATCACAATGGAGAGCACCATTTCTACAAATCCCAAAGTTAAGTCTGCTCTCATTGGCGGGCAAGGAAAGTTCCAGGCATCACTTCTCATCGAGCCACATGTCTATCCCAGTACTGTGGAGGAAGAAGAACAGTTCATTAAGGATGTCTGGCCAACTGTACTCGAGGCCAATCGTGCTTGCCCAGCTCACGGTCGGATCATGAAACAATTTGTTATATTGGCGAAGCCAGAGAAGCCGATCCCTAGGGCAGGAAAGGGGACAGTACAGCGGCAGGGAGCGTTAAAGCTATACAAGGCTGAGTTCGAAGAGCTCTATGAGAGAGTTCAGCCAACTGTCAAGGAGACCGCACCTGTCGCTGTTCCGAAGGCATCCACGCAAAAGCCTGCTGTATCTGCTGTACCGACCATTAAAATCGAAGATCTCGATGCACGCATCGAGAAAGCGCTTGCAAAGGTTCTCCCGGGATTACTAGATGTAGCTGTCCAGAAAGCGTTCTCCCGAATGCTTCTTGGATTGAGCGGCGCGGCTCCCCCATCTCCGCCTGCAGAGAGTCTTCTGCCCGACGGTCTCTCGAATAACACTCCCGGCAAAAGACTCACCAATGGCTCACTGGTCACCGCTATCCAACGGATTCGGTCCTTGATCTACGAAGAATTGGCTGAAAACCTTGACGTTGATGGCATTTCCGATGATAGCAATCTGTTCGACGCAGGCTTAGACTCCATTCAGGTCACAAGCTTGGTAAGCGTCTTGAATGAGCATTTGACTAAGTCGCATCCTGGTACGGATGAACTTGAGGTAAAAAGTGTGTACGAGAAACCGACTGTGCGAGAAATTTTGGCTATGATCAACGTGTAGAAAGTTCTCCAGGCGTCAACTCTGTATAGTTCTGTTTTATAGTCGTTGATAGGTATCTTTCAAACTATTTTCCCTCTCTCACGAGGCGTTTTCGCTTGAGTGCTCGGATATTCATCTTGCTGTGTCCATGTTATCCGGCTTCTATCACTTACCGAATAGTTACATTTAGTCCTGGGGCAATTGAGAATGAGTTGGTTACTCTAGCAGTTCGCACTCGTCTCTCTGTGCAAAACCCGATTGAGAAAGAGGTCTAATCATCATGTGTTCTTTTTCCAGTCATCGCTTCACGCAGCTCTCTTGTATCAAATGAGCATGTCACAGTTGGGTTGCTCATTCATAGATAGCATGTCGTGTGGTTACTGAATGATTGGTAAAACAATAATCACGTACTAAACTATTAAACCGGGGCTATTTCCTTGCTTGAATCCTCTACAGTACCAACAACTTCTGCACATACTCGCCAGCCAGCCCACCGCAAACGGTACCGCCAGTGAACCAAATCAGATGGCAGAACCAATACCAGCAGTCTGCACTGTTATCAATCTTCCAGGTGAGCAGCATCCAGGTTAGTACTGCTGCTGTTCCCCCCACCGACAAAACCCAATACGCGCCTTCAAACCCCATGGCGTACCCCGCCGCAGCCAACAAGACGACTTCGAAGAAACTCAACAAGCTCAGCCACTGCTTTGTCCAGCCCATGCAAGCGATTGCCATGCTCATAACTCCGGCTTTGAGATCATCTTTCAGATCTTGGTAGGCATAGACGGTGTCATAAACGATCGCGTTGAGAACTGCACCGAGATAAATCGCCACCACTCCAAGTCGCTTCCAAGCGTCTTGCTCCGCAAGGACATCCCATCCTACCACTCCAGCGCCGATACCTTGCCCCAAGGCGAGTGAGAAGCCTAAGACTACCTGTGGATAGTTGGTGAAGCGTTTGCACCAAGGATAGAGAAGCATAGTTAAGCCGAGCCAGATGGCAGGCTTCACTGTTTCTCGCGGTAGTGTTGCAAGAATGGCAATCCAAACCAAAGCCTGCGCAAACGCAAACACATAAGCGCCAAATGGGCTCACTGCGCCTCTGGCGACCGGCCTGTGTCTGCACCGCTCCACTAGCCGATCGAACGGCCCGTCTAAGGCATCATTGTATGCACATGCTGAGCCTCGTAGGAAGAGATTTGCTGCAGCATGTGACAAAATGATCCTCGCGAGCGTCTCGGGTGTTGGCGTGATAGGGCCCTGGGCAGCTGCCAATAGTGTACCCGTAAGATGCGGAAAGAAGAAAGCGTAGTATCCAGCAGGTTTATGGAGTCGCATCAACTCGGCGTAAGGAATCAGGTACTCAGGTATCACTTTAAAAAGAGTGGTTTGAGGTGGCATGTAGGGCGGTAGATGAGACCAGAGCGTTGATGGGTCGTCTGCAGGCTTTGCCTTTGCGGCCCGGCCCGTTGGTTTACGGTTGGTGGCGTGCGTACTCGTGTACGACCCAGTCGAAGCATAGGAAGATTTCTGTACCATTGTGGTGGATGTAAGAACGAGGTACCAACAGCAGGGGTTGGCGAAGAGGTGATGGCAGGCCCAAATGACGAGCGAGGGCAAGACGAGATATAATGGACACAGGGAACAGGTATCCACTCAGCAACAGATTTATTGTTTCGCCTCCGCTCGATTCATCCCCGCTACTTACTTCCAGCACTACCTAGCCGAGCATCTGTTGCCACGCCACGTTGACCACGGGTGCAACGGCAATAGGGCTGCCTTGTTCAAAGCAGTGCGATAGTGGAAGATTGGATCCAAAGGTTGACACAGAACTATGCCCGTGCGAAGTCCGAAATGATTCGCCTTTCGGAGTCCGCGCTCCCTGGCACTAATGGGTAACTGGGTACGTTTTGGGCTTTTCGGAGGATTTTCCTGCTTTAGGAAAGCAAGTGTAAGCTAAATTAGCGCCATACGATGCCTGCATACGCATATGCAGGTCAAACTTAAGCCTACAATGGGGGCTAAGAGCAGGTCCCGGCTTGCGGAAGGAACTGTGATCCGTGAAGTACGGATCTAGTTGCTTAGCAAGAACAGAAGGTACCTGCTTTATGGGACACGTTCACGTTACGTTACGGAGACTACGAGCATCCGTCTCTCACCATCCGCACCCACGATGAGCTCCCTCTCCGTCAGAGGTCAATTCAATGTCTCCCAAATCATTGCCAAGATACCTCGGGCCATTCTTGAGCCGACTGTTGACCCAAACTGGGTGAACCTGTCAATGGCTGAAAATCATCTAATTCGTGACGAGGTGTCTCAATTCGTCAAATCTGCAGTCTCCAAATCATTACAAGCTGAAGTATGCCTCTGAATTCAGCATATGTATCGATCCTCTCTGAAATGAACAGCATCTTGACTGGCCGAAAGGCTTCTGGGGCGACGAGCAACTCCTGAAGTTGCTCGCAAAATTATTCAACGACTATTTTCAACCTTACTTCAAGGTAGAGCCGAAACACTTGGCGGTTACAGCAGGTGCGGCCGCATGCTTAGACTCCATTTTATACACTCTTTGTGATGATGGAGACGCGGTCCTTGTCCCAACACCATACTGGTGTAAGTAAGACCATACAAAGCCTAACGACTATGATTGAAATATCACAGCTGGCTATGATGCCTTCTTCACTAGTCACTCTGGAGTGATGCCACTCGGCGTCGACGTGCCTGACTTCCAAGACTCCTTAGGGCTACCTCTCATCGATGCGCTTGAACATGCGCTCGTTACTTCGCAGAGACGAGTCCGGGCCTTGGTACTTTCGAACCCACACAACCCGCTGGGCAGATGCTATTCAGTAGATGTGCTCAAAAGCTGCATCCGATTCTGCCAAAAGCATGATATCCACCTTGTTTCGGACGAGGTCTTCGCCTTGAGCGAATTTGACTCACCTGATATGACCGAAGTGCCAAAATTTACTTCTGTACTTGGGCTAGATCCAGGAGCTTTGGGTGCTGACTCTGGTCGTATTCATGTCATCTGGAGCTTAAGCAAAGATCTGGCAGCGAGTGGTGTTCGATTGGTATGTGCCGAGTCTGTTGATCAGCCTGTCTAATCATATGCAGGGATGTGTGTTGACGCAACGCAAGGAGGTCGCAGATTCAATCGCTCTCATCTCTTCAGTTCATGTTTCTGTTTTGTCAACGCTTTTTGCAAAAGAGCTGCTAGCATCACCGACTTTGCCGAGCCTTATCCAAGCCAACAAAGAGAGGCTTAGAGATGCCTTCGTGGAAACAACGAAATTCCTCAATCGTGTAGGCATTGCGTATTTTCCTTGCAACGCAGCAGTAGCTGTGTTTTGCAGATTAGCCCCAAAAGCAACGACAGTTGAAGAAGAAATGGCAGCGTTTCATCGGTACATCGAAGCTGGTGTAATGGTCGCTCCGGGAGTAGCGTACCATGTTAATGCAAGCCAGAAGGGTTGGATGCGGATATCGTTTGCTGTGAATCAAGCAGATCTTCAGAGGGGCCTGTCACGTATCGAGTCTGTCTATCGAAGTCTTTGATGATAATTATGAAGCTCTCAATTACAACAGCCCGCATTTACGCCGTTTTGTGCTTGATCTGGGGTCACAGCATCCATCCTTGCTTTTCGCTTTTGTATCTTCGTCATCGCTACCTGTTTGACATATGCTTCGAATTGCTCCCGTCGCTCGCCTTCAGCATACGGTCCTTTGCCGGTCTTGTCCTGCACTATGCGCACAATCGGGCTCCAACAATTATACAATTTCAGCACCTTAATCAGGCCATCTTCATCGAAAGTTACCACTTCGGTTTCGAAGAATGGTTCGATTATCTCGCCCATGCAATTGATGCGCTGCTTAGTTTCGCAGAAGACAGTGTGTCCATCCGCGGAGAGAGAGAAATGGAGCACTTCACGCTCCTCAACATGGGCTTTTTCGAGCACCTCCCTCATGTCCTCGATCGCTTCGTGACGTGAGATGCCTGGCATTCTGTGCATATTCATGCTCTTCAGGTACACAGTGCAGTCTGAAGTAAAGCATGAAGCAAAAGCTTCGAACTCTTCGGGAGAAGAGGAGGGACGTAGACGTTGAATGATGACGTAAAGTTCATCGAGCTTCTTGCGATAAAGATTGGTTTTGTCGGTAGACATAGTGTATAGGAGGCTATTTGGAATTGGTGAAGTTTCGTGCGGTCGGAAATGGCGTCGTAGTATTTGGTTTGTCTGGTCTCAACAGTCCGTATGTCGGCTTAGTGAAGGCACTCTTGGATCGACGAGGCGGTCCACGGGAAGGAATCTTAACTGTTCAAACGCCGGACAAAGCGTCGGCTTCCGCTGAGGATGTGTGCGGGGGATTGAGCCCGGTTCGCAGGCGGCTCTAGGTATGGCAGACAAGGGTGCACTGTCCAGTGCCTAGATGCGTTAGGTTTCGTTTTCACTTTGGTAAAAGATAAATACCCCTGGCCACGCTAGGCACATGGACTTGCTAGCATCCGCCATCCCTGTCATCGTGTGAGGCACATTTCGCTTAAATCACGGAGTCAGCAAATCCACAACCGTCATGCATGACCTACCTGATCAGGAACTAGGCGATCTCAAAATTGACAGCACTTGGTAAAGACCCACTTCACACTGTACCCCTCATTATCAAGCTACGCCACCGGGCTTGTAAAGGTAAAATCGAAACGTCTCAAGCATAGACCAAGGATCCGCTCCTTGCAGTGTATCTGCGGCATCTCCGATAACCAGGAATCGTCGATCTTAGTATTCTGTGGCTAGCTATCGTTTCTACCATGATCCCAACGACCCCGCAAGCTGTTGTTACAATGCTTATTCGGAAGGATCGGGCAATATTCGTTTCCAAAACACTGCCTTCATGTACCCGCCACGTTACTAGCTCCTTGGGCTCCACCGGGGCGCTTCTTGCGTGCCGCGCAGATATCCGTGGGCACCGTCACATTGGCGCTCAGCGTCGGATGAGGATGTGGCGAGGACACATCCTATCACCTGAAGCTGGAGACATACGAACTGATAGGCATCGAATTACTAGACCGCTATGGGAACACCGTGTAGAACTCCGTCTTTACTCTCGCGTGAGATGAAACGACCTCGGTTCCCTCCGTGTATCTTGACTTTGCCCCTTGCATTGATTGAGTATTCATTGAAGTTAGTTTATCCGTGATGTGGCAGTCCATCTTGTGTTCCCGGTGATTATATATTTCTGTGAAACTTTATAGGCTTGTTGACCTGCAAGATCATTGCGACATCGCATTTTGTTACCGTGGCGAGCAAGATCCTACCCTTTCGGTCAATCGCCGCAATGGCGACATCTCTGGCCAACGTAACGATTTCATCAAATCAGACATTGCAGTATGGCACCCGAAACTATGGGTTTGAAATCATCCAGGGCAGCGCTCTATTGAGCTACATTTTGCTTTCTATTGTCCCGATCGTCGCTATATGCCTGACGATCGCTGGTAAATCTCTACCGATCCCCGCGTTAGGGCTCTCTAGTCCCAGAAGATTACCACCAGGGCCAAAAGGTTGGCCAATTGTTGGAAGTGTCCCATGGTTCTTCGAAGCGAAGCAGAACCCTGCCAAGTTCGCGCATTTTGTAGGTTTAATTCATGCACCTGAGACACTTACCTAACTTTCCTAGGCGAGAGAAGTGGCCTCTTATGGCGAGATGACCACATTGAAAATGGGAACACGCACTTGGGTGTTCCTAAACAGTAATCGGGTTGTCAAGGAGATCATCGCGAAGCAAGCTGCAGTCACTGGCGAGCGACCCGATTTCCCAGTCTCCGCCGGACTTGTCAGCCGCAACAACAGAACGGTGCTCAAGAAAACTGCGCAATGGAAAGAGGGACGCCAACTCATGCATCACTTGCTCAGTGGCACAGCCACAAGAACATATGGCCACATCCAGGAAGAGGAGAGCACAAGGCTGCTGAAGAGCTATCTCCAAGCACCCGAACAATGGTTCCGCCACCACTACGACTATGCGTATTCCGTTATTCATCGCGTTGTGGTTGGCGGAAAACCGAAACAGACCAAGAACGAGCTCGATGAGTTCCGTCGTGTTACTGTTGAGTTCATCCTCAGCATCTACTCCAGTATCTTCGACTTCTTTCCCAGCATGGGCATTTTCCAGCCATACCGCAAGTTCTGGCGGCAAATGGGTGTCGATCATAACAGCGTTTTCAAAGCCTGGTGGGCACCCGTAAAGAAAGACACCGCAAGCGGTAACACTCCGCCATCTTTTGTACGCGACGTCCTCCTGAAGTCGGACAGCAAGTTTGCTACTAACGACGAGGAGGCAATGTATCTTGCCACATCAATCGTCGCTGCCGGCAGTGACAATGTTCGTCGAGCGCACAACGTGCTGATGATGGCCACACTCTGCCATCCTCGCGTTGTGGAAAAGGCTCGCAAAGAGCTTGACTCTGTGCTGGGTACAGCAGGCCGACTTCCCAATATTGCCGACATGGAGTCACTGTCATATCTCTCGGCCATCATCAAAGAGGCTATGCGCTGGAGGCCAGTTGTACCTTTGATCCCATCGCATCACTCAACGAAACCAATACACTTCGAAGGATATACATTCCCAAAGGGGACTGATTTTGTCATCAACTCACTCATCGTTGCGAACGAGGTTGATCGTCCGGAAGAGTTCCTTCCTGAACGATGGCAAGGGAAGGAGCTCAACATCACTGAGGATCTGTGGGCATTTGGCGGAGGAAGGAGAGTTTGCGTTGGATACAAGATCGCACATCAAGAGCTGTTCCTTGCATTGGCTAAGATGATCTACTGCTTTGACATAGTGCAAGACGGGCCTGTTGATAGCCACAGACTCAATCATCACCTGCAAGAGGCTCCGTTTCCTTTGCGTATCCTACCGAGGAGCCAAGCGCATGTGGATCTCATCGAACGGTCCGCTTCATAGTTTTCTGTTAGCTCTATATTAATTCATAAAATCCAAGAATAAATACCTCGTAATTGATCGTGACGCCCTGGCGTACGTGATGAGCTTGATCCCTTTGCTTTCTTGATCACAAATATTTACAGGAAGAAGCGCTCATATGTGAATGCGACATTAGTTCCAGCTCTCCATGCATATATGTTACTAGAACTGAACTACATGATCAAGAAATTGGCGAGTCGGCCAGAGAAGAGGTCATATCAATTGGATCTTCCAGATTTAGCGATCGCTAACCATAACACTTACAGAGAAAGTCAATTTGGAGCTTTCAATCGAACTTGATGAGCATTTTCATTACTGATGTGACCGAGTGCAGTGTACATGGTCGAGGATTGGATGGCTCCGTGTTTTTACACTATAGAGTTCTAGTTCGGGGGCCTGCATTTGCCGTACAGGTATGATTAATCATCTCGACCTTGTTTGCCTACCAACTTGTCGTCACCTTACGTGGGCGCGAAGTTCGTTGCAGAGGTGTGGCTGCCATAAAAGATGACAACGTCCCAGTTAAGGATACTAGCTAAGCGATCTCGCTCGGCCTTTATTATTTCCAGGCCATGTCCTACCTGTTCCTCCGGGCCCAGATCGACATGTCGAAATCCAGAGGGAGAATAACTTTCTGTTTCGTCGTGAGGGGCAGCACCTCTCCACCATTTGCAGATAGACGTCATGAAAGTGAAACCGCGCGTAGGAGTCGTTGGCATGTACCACGGTCGCACTCGGTAGCTGCGGGGGCGAAAGCGGTCAGTTCCGAGGATTAGCCCAGGCAGTCGTTGCTTCGGGCATATACGCGGAAGGCACGCGTGGAGGAGGAATAACCTACGTGCCGAAACAACAACGCCTGTAAGAAAGGTGTAAGGTTTCGAAGGATGTGGTATGCCGTCTGGTGTTAGCCGAGAACATACGTATTCGAATCTAAGCATGACAAACCCCATTGCAAACCGTAGCCGTTCGTCTAGCAGCGTACTGGCGAACCTAATGATATATCGACGAATGGGATGTGGAACCTTGGCCATCATTTCGTCCAGGGTGGCTTTCGCGATGGCTTCACTGGCTTTCGATGGTTGCATGTTGTCTACTTCAAACCGGACGCTCCACGCCTCTAGCGCTCGCAACCACCGCAGGCCATCCACCCACCCATGCTGCTCGGTTGAAAGGGTCCCGTAATCGATATCTAGAGCGACACCGACCTGGTACCAGACTACCCCAATCGCGCATTTCTCCTTATCAGTTAGCTGAAGCCATTCGTAACGTCGCACCCAGTGTGTGGGTTCAAGTACAAATAGGCTCAGCGTATACAGCATATGCTCGTTTGCGATCCTTCCAGCGCGGCGATATGGCGCATGGAGGTAGATTATCCGAGCCATGGCGGCAAGGCTACGTTCGTGTCCCGATGGGTTCAGAATTGCTTCCATCAGCAGCAGCCCAGTGTCCGTCATCCGCTTGTCGGTCTTGACGGAAGAAAAAAACTGACCAGTGCTGCACAGGGCAGATGACATTTTCGGGATGCCGTAGGCACGGAATAGAGCAAATACAGTTGCCTTAGAGAATACGGATGGAAACTCGTACTCGACGAGACTTTGTACATCGTCAGTGTGGTCAAGTTTTGTAGGGAGGAAGAAAGGGATTGCAACCTCTGATGTACTGTCCATGCTTCACCTAACGTCAAGTTTTGGCCAACCAGAAACCTGTTGTGTCTTTGGGCTCGTCGGAAACGGGGTCTACGCACGAGTAGTAAGTAGATAAGGATACACGAGGCGGCGGTTGCCGCCGTAGTCGCACCTATGATGGTTACTGACATGTGGGTTGTTATATAAGAGAGAAGTGTGAAGTTCGAAGAGGAGGTTTTATCTACTCAAGCGTCGTGCTACACAAATTTGTGTCGTTTGCTGTGCGGTGCGTGGAAGGTTTTGGCGAACGTGGTGACCCTGGCGCATATACTCAATAATGGGTATGTAGAGAAAAGGGTTAGATCGCGACTGAAGAAGGCCGAAAAATCTTTGACGAGTTGGCCCTGTAGGAGCCAAAGCCTAGCGCCTGCCTGCCAGTCCGGGTGATCCTCTGGTAGTGGCCTGTTATGTTGCGAGTCCATTGTTGCTTTCCCTCTTGTTCACATCTAATCTGCAAATCATCACGAGCCGCCTCGACCCAATTCTGGTTTGTTACCAGCAACGCGTTATCGTTCCCACGGTAACAGCCAACGACTCAAAGGCTTTCACGGCCTGTGCACCGTTCTCCATGTTCCATCCGCGTACCATCTCTTTCGGCGCGGCTAGCGAATATAGCCATCTCCCATCCATTTACAAAACAATTTTCTCCAGCAAGAACACCGATGGGGGAGAATAAATGTATAGTTCTTGCAAACTGACCTTTTGAAGGAAGGAGCGAGCAAGTTTGGCGATCAAGATGATAGCTACTGAGAGTCACAGAAACTCAAGGACTATTAGTAAGAGATTCGAGCTGTTCGGATCGGTCTAGCAGAAAAGCGACGTGTGTCACATACTGAACATGACATAGCACTCACACTAACGTATAAGACGGCCATTTTCTCCAATCACGCGCTCAAATCACAGTTCCAAGAATGGCAACTACGGCGTGGTGTAGCCCCTCAGACCGCCCACCCAAGCTTACCCAAAGAATCCTCTGAGATGAAGGGTACATGCCATTGGATCCTGGTTCCAAGCCTCAAATCATGTTCCTTGCCAGGGCGGAGGCTCCCACCGCAGACTTATCAGCAAATCGTTGATTGCGACCCTCGATAAGCCGCTTGGTAAGGATCTTGGATGGTTGATACAGCTGCTAGTCACACTAACATCATTTCAAAGGGGGTTCTAACCCGACTCGAAAGAAGAGCTAAATAGATCTATGAACATGCTGTTGAAATAGCATTGGAGAATATGTGAGATGCGAGAGATATCTGAAAAATTGTTAGCAGAGACCTGCGCTTGGCAGACACATAACTCGATTCGGGTTGCACAAGTAGACAGTTATGAATACGCTACTCAAGATCATACACCCAAGTTTCCGATCATAGCAATCAACAGGTGGGGCATACACAATAATGGAGAACACATCTTATTCATTTTAACTCTCAGATTGGCACATAACGCGACGATAGAATGACAGAAAATGTAAACAAACGCGATTCGTGCATTAACTTCAACTTGAGCTCGTCGCCTTTCTGGGTACTTTTTGCTGGAGAATTCTCTATGTGAACATGCTTACGGAATAAACCCCCGTCAGTGCGCAACGTTTTTTGCACCGTCCACCCTAGCATGTCTAGGGAAGACATTTCTTGCGACTATGTACTCGAAAAGTACCCGGTCAGCTGGGTATATGTCGAGAGCTTTTCTTAGTGCAGTATTCTTCCCTGTTGACCGATTAGATCTAGACGAGTTTAACAGGCAGACTCGGACCTGCTTATATTGCTATTTGATGAACTGGTAGTTTTCCTAGTTGTTCTTCTAAACACTGATATGGTCTGATCCGCCATATTTTCGAGAGCTGCCCTGATTGCCATAAGTTGGCCCAGCACCGCGTCGCTTTTCTCTTCTGCGCAATCTATCCTATCCTCTACAGACCATTGGGTATATTACTATCGTATAGGCATTCTATACTGTTTGAATAATGCATAGAAGCTTCTGTACTATTTGCTACGGAGAGGTCTCTGGGATTGAGTAGAGTGAATAGAAGCTTTAGGATAGTGTTCTAGGTTCTCTATACATCCACACCCTCGTCCTTATCCTTTGTTATCCTCCTCATCACCAGTCTTTCTACCCTCACGATAATAGTTGTATTAAATTAAAGTACCTACGTATGAACTTTGTCTAAATCGCCCGAGTTTGATACTTTTGAGAGGGCTAGTGTGAGCACTTAGAGAGGTAGGACGAGGCTAAATAGATGGGCTCAATAAGTCAGGTGCTAGAATATCAGAATATCGTTCATCATCACCCCATGGGGACTAGTGGAACATCCAGGTAAAAGAGACCTTTATCGTCACCTTTTCATGTGATATTATTATTCACGGCAGCTATGACAATATGATTATTCTGTATAGCTCCAATAGATATCTAAGACTCTATACTTTTTTAGATAATCAGACCCTTCTCTATACTATTATAGGCATGGTTTAGTTTATAGGGTCAGGAAATCCGCAATTCTGTCTATATCTGCCTGCTACTGCTATCCTGCTTATATAGTAGTCTTTCCTCCGGCTATCGAGGTCTTCCGTCTTTCTAAACTTTGGGTCTAACTGTCAACGTGCTTGCGTCTCTTCACTTCACCGTCTCGTTTCTGTTAAGACTAAGATTTCGTCCACTTTCGCTAAGCCGCTGCGGTGGAGGCCCATCGCATCCATTTTCATCTCACCTATCTGTTTTTCAAACTATAGGGGATCCACTTCAAGTTCTACGCTAGGCTTGCAACGTGCTTACAACTTTGCATACGTTTGATCGGACAGGGATGATCTTATTTGTAACCAGATCGGAGAGTTTGTCCAAGACATGGCGATAATCGAGGCACTACGGGTGGCTGAGTTGAGGTTTTAGAGGAAGTGACTACAACAGGACTGAAATCGAAGTCTAATGACAAGGGAAGTTGTCAAATATCTGCAAAATTAGCAAATTACAGACCCTGCAACATTTTTGCATTGTTAGATCGATCAGCATCACCACGCTGCATCACGTTCTCGAGCTCGGTCATGGCGATGTGCAGCATGGCGCATTGCACACAATAGAGTGTCGTCTCGACGGGGCTCTTGGGGCGTCGATCAGGACGCGGTGCCACGTCGCCCATCTGGGAAGACAGCAAAAAGACGGCA
Source organism: Paracamarosporium sp. OC-R06-R3 (assembly GCA_019828545.1). Taxonomy (NCBI): domain Eukaryota; kingdom Fungi; phylum Ascomycota; class Dothideomycetes; order Pleosporales; family Didymosphaeriaceae; genus Paracamarosporium; species Paracamarosporium sp. OC-R06-R3. The sequence continues at coordinate 1,381 of JACVRA010000408.1, read as the reverse complement.
TTGAGCGGGCGAAATTGCTGATTGTGCCGGTGGCGGTAGAGCTGGTGGGTGGCTAGCTGGAGAAAGCCGCGGTATCTAAGGATACTTGTGAAGAACACCCGGGTGATGGCAACAGCATCTTCGCCAGAGATGGTACCGTACTCCTTGCTTCGGCCCTGCCCCAGACGGAAGTGAACCCCGGATGCGAGCTTACGGAAGTAGGTGTTGCGGGTGCTTTCTAACCGGGGTTTGGTTAGTGCAACCCCGTCGATCGCTATTGTCACCATTCCGAGTTTCTTGATGTGGCCCTCTATGATTGTCTCTTCCGTAATTGCCGAGAGTTGCTCCTCCTCGGCCGCACGCTGGTCATGCTCGGTTTCGCCCTTAGTGTCCTCTTCAGTCTCATCCTCCTCGTCGCTCTCCTCATCAGTATCCGCCAACAAGAGTGTTTGTGAGGTACCGTCCTGGCTTTCGAGGCTGCGGTGGCGGCGGCGGGGACTACGCGATTTGGTCTGCGCGGTGAGGAGCGTACCCTCATTACCGAGAACTACACTCAAACTGTAGCCGATGTTTCCATCGTCTGGGCCTTTTCGCCTGCCCCAGCCAAGTCTACGGCTTGCGCAGTCGAACCGTGGTCCAGTCAAATCTTTTACTCTTCTTTTTAACTACGCCCTTTGTTGTGCCAGTTTCTAGGGGAAGAACCTCTTTTCTTTTTTATCTATGCCGAAGTTTGTCAAACAAAATCAACTTTAGATAGGACGATATCCGAACAAGCATAAATTCTACGGAAATACTAATAAAGGACCGCCCGTACAGAGTTCGTAAGTTCGTAAGTTCGTAGGTTCAGGGCTGACATAATTGTAACGCTGTGTAACCGTGTCTTCATAGCCCAAATTTCATAGCCTCAATACATTTCCCGTTCCTCCAACGCCCCCAATCTTGCCTCCGATCCAAATGATCACCATCTTCAAAAGTCACCATGCTGAAGTCAATATCCGGAAACCTCTTTCTCCAAATGTCTTTTGCCTCGTCGGGTTCGTTCCATTGGACCTGTTGACAATGACACCGAAAGCACCATTCAGACCTAGGACCTTGTAGCTTTTCAGGGTATCGATCAATACCTGGAAAGCGATCATGCCACCGGGTCAGTTGTGGTTTACTGTCTGATCGGAAGTGGAAACTAGTAATACCGTATCCATTCGGGTGCTTGTTAAAATACAAGCCGAAGTCTAGGCTGAAACTGCATAGCTGAGGCATACAGAAAACTGCGCGAGCTAACGTGTCCGTGCGCGTAATGCCCGGATTCGCGTAATGCCCGCGCAACACCAAAACACCCTAACTTCAGCACGCGATAACTCCACCAATATGGATCCAATTGATGAAGCGCTTGCAGAGCTAGAAC
>JACVRA010000407.1:0-61761 GCA_019828545.1 Paracamarosporium sp. OC-R06-R3 | reverse complement strand
CTCGAAGTCGCGAAACAGGCAAACACCAATCGGGTGCTGCAGCAGCAATATTGGGTATTGTTGAATTAGGAAAACTAGCAATGCAATCGGAGATACGCTGCTCGATTTCGTGACTCTCACCGTAATATTTAGGCATGGTTGTGGTTGACAGATTGATAAAATAGATAAATTGGCGACTCAAAGTTACGTTGGGCTGCGAAGTTACGTTGAGCTGCGTAAGGCCAAGACGTACGTCTTGGCATGTTAGGCGAGTACTCCACTCTTCCTTCCCCTTCCAACACGAAGATGTCTTTATCGGATCATGTCGGTTCGAAACGAAACTCTGGTTTTCAAGCCCTTTGTCCCCAAAAGCAACGCGAAAGTCAAAGCCAGATCGGAGACGAAAAGAAATCGGCCTCATGTGCCAGATGAACAACGAAAAAGAGTACGCCATGCTTGCGGAACCTGCCGTCAAAGGAAGGAAAAGTGCACGGGCGACTTGCCTTGCCAACGATGCATTCGCCTTCAGTTGGATTGCCAACCAGGCGATATTTCCTCGAGCGGTCGCATGACCAAAGGGGAGCGCAGTGAGCGCCTGGAGCGAGTTATCAAGCACATCCTAGAGACTTCGTCGCTAGATGATGAAGAACTACGGATCATTTCTGATTCAATAGCTGACCCGAATGGACCTGAGAGCCGTGGCGATTCCCTTGCTACTGAAACTTCACTTCTCACCTTCACTCGCCAGCTCGAAAAAAGGCTTGGTGATGCCGGTGCTGAGGTTATCGAGACTGACAACAGCGAGCACGATGCTGAACATACCGGCCAAAATGACCCGTATTTCACCTCATGCCCGCAGCCGATTGCTAATATTCAATCTGGTACCGAAGTCCAGGATGCCATTCTTGCAATTCTCCCTTCGAAAGCTGTTGCAGTGCGTCTGGCCGAAGTCTGCTTCGCGAGAGTTCAATGCAACAGCTTCTATGCAGACGAAGTTTGGGCAAGCAGGCAGATTGACCTCATTTACTCGACTAACAAAGCCTCTTCAGAGAAAAGTATCCCAATGAGTGCCACGATCATGATGATCATGGCGCTCGGGACACAGTTTTCTGCTGATGCATCGCATGAGCCGCTTGGTCCGCTTCTGTATCAACGAACGATCAATATACTCCCTGAGCTGATACACCGGTCAGATTTTGAAAGTGTGCGAGCTTGCCTCCTCATTGCGACGTACTTGTTTCCCATAGATCATTCCGGGGCTGCCTACACCTATCTCGGTTTAGCACTGCATATGGCTATTAGGAACAAGATGCATAAATATGCCCATGACGAGGTACACGTCAGAGTTTGGTGGACGTTATACACCTTCTATCAGCGTGCACGAATATTCCATGGCTATCCCAAAACACTTTCCTTCGATGAGGTCGAAGTTCGTCGACCACATCTAGATCCTGCGCTTGAACCTACCAATGGTCCGTCAAATTTTCACAACCAAGTTACGCTCATAGAGATCACTATTACACTCGAAAAAATCGCATACGAACTGTACGTAAGCGTCCTTTCAATCTCGTATCATACTAACTTAAAATAGCTCACTGCTACGAAAGAGTCGGAAAGCTGCACACATTGTAAACCTCCTGGCACACTGGCGTAGCTTGTTAGAGCTTGAAAACGAGCTTCCCTACCTAAATGGTCAGGAGGATACTAGCCGACTGCGTCTTGACATACATCTCCACCTTCACTATTGGCATGCTCGTCTGTTCGCCGGGCGGCCGTTCCTCCTTGAGCAATCATCAACGGTCAAACATTTCTCGAACGATCTGGGCTCCATACCCTCAAATAGTCCTTCTTCCAGCACACTCTTACGGCAAGATTCCGTTCACGCTGCAGAGGAGATCGTACAGCTATGCCAGGTTATACACGAGAGAATTGGCCTTGCTCGGGCTTCGTATGTCACCGAGTTTACCTCATGCCGGGCAGCAATGCTTGTCTTGATTGCAAGGTGCATCACCGACATGGCGCCTGCGACTAGAGACCTGCTGACTCAAGGCCTCGCATTGGTCCAGCAAATGTCGCTCGGCCAGGGCCAGGCTGGCTCAGAAGCACGGGTTCTGGTTGCCTTGCAGCGCGCCATCGTCCGACTACATAAACGATCTTCATCCACTGAGAATACATCTACGAGCGAGATATCGCATAATCAACTAAGACAATGGGAGATGCTTTGGCAGCAGCAATCGCCAGACTTCACCCACAGTCTTAGAGACTTACCTGCCGGCGACGCGTTCGCCACGGAAATAGATCCGTCCTCGAACCTAATACAGTCCGATAGGGTCGATTTGTTCAACCAAGACCATGAAGACATGTGGAGCGCAATATTCAACGCTCAACTGGACGAGTTCAGCCTTTTTCCTGCCATAGGTGGAGATCTGAACTTCCCAGGATTTTCGGAACTGGGCTGATCCCTCGATCCTATACCTCCTGCCGTCAGACCCACGAGCTTAGATTGACCTTGAGCTCAACACGATATGGGAGGTTCATGATACTAGACGACGAGAGCATCTTCCACAACGGCCTGTCTCTATACCTGCGTTCACAAAAGCTTGCTACCTTGCACGGCGACTACGAGACTGACAGACAAGTCAAGACAATAGGTCGCCAGATGATTCTGCGTATATTTGGTATTCCGAATCGTCCCACCCGAAAACTGGTATCTTCGCTAAGCAAACCACCGTTCACGAGACGACGAAGGCTCGCACCTCTTACACTCCGTCCGAGCCTGCGGCTTTGCAGGATTCCACAGTGTCTTCCTCAGCCCCCGACATCAGCCAGCCTTAGGAAAGTTCCACCATGCGACAACTCTACACACAACGCAGAGGCCTAAACCTCATCATGATGTCAGCAGCCAACGCCCGGTAGACCAAGATTCAAACTGAGTCGTTTTCTTCCCATACATTAAATTAAGCCTTTGAGGACCCTTTCAACCAAAAAAAAAATGTACATAGCGCAACTCTACCGTATGACCGGATACGATGCGATACCATACAATACCATAATAGCGTTACATACCATACCTAGACTGCAGCGCCTATCTAAACCTACAGACAGATTTCCAAGCAAGAGCCCACATGTTCCAGCATACCATACCCCAGCATACCCCAGCATGATCCCCTGTCACCAAGACAAGCCCAAAGATTCCTTTCCCGTTCATTTCCAAAGCGTTTCAAGAAGAAATAAAAAAAGGAAAAAGCAAAGGAAAAGGGGATATCGCCGAAATTTGCGCCGTCCGCAGTGCTCCGTGCCAGATCAGTTTAGACAAGATGACATGACATCGAACCCTAGCCGCTCCCTCCAAAATGCAGTTATCGTATCATGTCGTATCGCTCACTAAGAATGCACCTTTTCACTTTTCGTCTCCTTCTCCGTACTGCACTGCACTGCATTGCACCGTGCTATGCTGCGCATGCTACACACACCCTACGGCCTAAGCACGCCATGCCTCCTCCTAAAGGCCTCGACCCTCTCTTCGTAAAATAGAATCTCCCTCACCCTTAACTTGGGTACCTTCTTGTCATCCATCATGAAGCTCTCGTCGTCGCTAATCTCATCCTGGCCCTCGCTGCCCGTTTCCCCATCGCTTTCTTCTTCTGCGGGACCCATGCCATCGAGCTCATCCTCGTCTTCGTCCTCCGTGGCTTCGGATTCGTCTTCGGACAGCATCGGATCGTTTATGTTGTAACCTGGGATTGCGACGTCACTCACGTTGGTGCTGTCGTGTCGGAGATCGTAGTTTGAGGGGCGGTTTTCTAAGATCTCGAAGCATTTGGACGAGAGGCCCATGTAGCAGAGTTCGATTTCGGGACGGAGGTGCACGATATCGAGGATTTGGTAGGCGAGCTCGCGGGGGTCGATGTTGTTGCCGTGGAGGTGGTCGGCAATGTAGGGGATGTAGAGAGAGCGGATGTGGGGGATCAGAGGGAGTCGTTGGAGGAAGTGATGCTATGCCAACGTTAGAGAGAATTTGCTGTTGGAGAATGAGAAAGCTTACCCAGTCTTTGTAGTCGAGGGACACGGCGAGCTCTCGCAGGCTGTTCATTCTCCCACTTGTAATGAAGGTGAGGATGTCGCGGTTGAGCATCCATCTCCGCCATCTCGAACTGCCTGTTGCATGACCATCTTGTCCCTTCTCACTGCTGTCGATCATCAGCTTCTTCAAGCTGGCTCGATGCCGCCGTAATGGCCCTCGATATATCGCGTCTACAGTTACGGAAGATTGATATAACCGGCCTTCCTGCAAGAACAGGACTTCTAGGCTGTTGGGAGCTAGCGTTTCTTTCAAGAATGATATTAACGAGGTGGATACGGTGTTCGTATGTATCTTCTTGAGGTTTAGGCTATACTCGGTTCGCAGTGTGTAAGAAGCTCTATACGCTTTTGAGGAAGATGGCGAGCCGTTAGGGTACGGCGAGCGAGGAGTGTAGGTTCTCCGAAGAGATTTCCACAACTGGTCGTGGTTGCTACAATTGAGCAGGGTCAGAGTCGTCAGCATAGACCAGTCGATTGCCTTCAGGAGGACAGGAACTGATAAGGGCACCCTTTCTAATTCTAGCACCTCCAAACTCAGTTTTCCTGTTAGCTTTTCATGTTCAGGATTGACATTGGCATCATTATCGCTGGTCTCCTCACTGCTTGAAGCGAAGGAGGGTTGCCTAAGCGGTCTGGCTCCCGCTGCAAGTGGATCATCAAACGGTGACACATGTGGCTCGATGTTGAGCGACTGCATCTCATCTATAAGGCTGACTCCCTCGGACACCACCGTTTCATCGAGAGGGTGTCCGAAATGATCCGTGGTATTCTCAAGCTCTCGGTCCGGTAATGAAGCGATTGGCATAGGTATTGATCCAGTGACCCCAAACTTGACTGGCATTCCGAGTGATCGACCGCTGATCGCGGCGCTCTTGATCTGTTGCACGTGTTGCTCCTCCGAGTGTCGCAGGTTGTGGACCCTGCCTACAAGAATGCCTAACACGCCACCTAATCTCTTTTCTCCTATTGCGCTTGCGCCAGTCCAGGAAGCACCGTAGTCCACCTGCTGAATGCCATCGCCATCCCAAGGAGTGACCCAGTCCCGCTGTTGTGCTTGGGGCGCAATGCCGACCCTGAGTTCTCGGAGCTTTTTCTGGGACCGAGCAATGAGAATGCTCATTTCGTCCAAATAGGGCAGTTCATCGATATCCAACACACTCAGGCTTTTCAGAGGGGGAATTGCGGAGAACGTAGGATGCTCTACTCGGTCTATCGCAGGTGTGATGTGTGATTGGAAGTGTTGCGGGATGACAATGGACGGTTGGACAGAGGCGGTTCCGCTGGGATGACCCGCGTTTGGTGGTGGAGGCACGTTTACGTTGTTGAGGATCATTGGGGGTGCAGGGGGAGGTACCGGCGCGTCGATGCTGTTATCATGCCACCGTATCCATAGGCGCTCAAGGCGACAGTCCTCGCCGTCGGTACGATCAGCCAAGCTGGAAAGTGCCAGCCATACGTCTCGGAGCACACCGGTGGGCATGTCCCAGACGAAGGTTTCGAGGTTGACCATGCGAGCTATGGCGAGAGCCACAAGCGTTCCCAGCATCTTCCCGCCTTCCTTTGTGATCATGTACTCTTGAACCCATGGTGCGGGGCCGTTGCCCAGCGAGAACTTCTTGGTGAACTGGGCATAGTAGTTGCCAAAGCGACGCCGCGTGATGGGGTACGGCGTCTTGGCAGGTTTGTAGGCACTGTTTGGGGTGTCGCGTTGGTGCCGCAGTCGGTTCTGGTGCGGGAAGCAGTCGTCGCCCATGACCAGCGTTGCAAGGCCGTAGGTGAGAGCGTCCACGCCCGACCGCGGCTCCGTGTGGGTGTTCTCATCCGGCCACACAATGTCGAAGCGGGAGTATATGCACGGCACGGTGAGGCGGTGGAGGGCCGAGTGGCAGAGCGAGAGCGACGTGAGGTCGTTGGTGTGCGGGAGCTACACAGTCAGCGGTCAGTGTGCGCGAGCTGGGGGCCGTGTCGCGTCCACGACGGCAGCTCACCTGATGTATGATGTCCTTGAGGACGTCGACGGGCAGGTCCAGCAGCGTCAGCGGGCCTTTGGCCTTGTCCTTGCCTTTGGGCGGGCTGCTGCCACCGCTGCCGCCGCCGGGCAGCGTGCCGGCGCAGCTCATGCGCCCGCCCTCGACGTGCACGCGCGGCGGTGCAGCATGCTCGTTGTCGGGCGAGGCCGGCGTGGGCCGCGGCGAGTCGTGGTCGGAGAGCGAGGGCGAGCGTGTCCTGGGGGAGCCGGGGCGGGAGGGCGGTTCGGAGTCCATGGTGTTCAATCAAGGCCGCGCCTCACGAGGGTCGCGACGCTACGAGCCCTCATGGAGAGACGGGGAGCCGGGCGTGGGACAGCGCAGCAGGTGCTTGTCGCGGTGTTTTGTGGAGAGACGTGAGAGGGCGCTCGTTGCAGCCAACCAGCGGCGCGGGCCCGTCTTTCACTAGCACCAGGGTCCCCAGCGGCGATCGACCAAGCAGTTCGCACTCCACTCCCATGCCCTCTAGCCGACGTGACACCCGTCTGTGCTGATCTGAGACGGCGACGCAAGGAGGTCTTTCTCGGTTCACGGCTATGCCACCGAGCCGGCTCCCTGGTAGCGTTTGAGCTGGGTGCTACTCTGCGTTTCGTCTCCTCAGCTGCACTCGATGCATTGATACATGAACTCAAATCCTCAAGATACGTCGACTACTTTGATGCCACCATCACATGGACTAGCTAGGTATATCCACCATGTGCCACAAACGCCGTAGGGGTATGTCCGTTCCAAAGGTTTGCAGAGACCAAAATCAAAGCCAATCTACACTACACCACGTGCTCCCCGACCCCACTCGCTACCAGAACTCCATGTTACACCACGCTTCCCTACCGTGAGAAGTTGAGCGCTGTCTGACCCCGCTCAGGATCAGACATCTTGATCACCGTCACATCCGTCATGCTCTTCACATTCTTGTTGTTCATGGCTTGCGGTGTGATGAAGATGTACTGTCGGCCCACCGACCGCCTCGCGGCCCCAATGATCATGTCCATGCTGATATCTCGATTCACACTGTCCATGAAGACGTCAAACTCGTCAAGGCAACGAATCGGTGATCCCATCGCGTCCCAAAGCGCCAGCAACAGGCACACCGTTGAGAACGACTTCTCGCCGCCAGATAAAGTTTTGGGCTGCCTTGAAGTGTCGTCCTTGACGTTGATGTCCGGTTGAACACTCATTTCAAGTGCCTTCGTCTTGTGGTCAACCAAGAGCTCCCCACGAAACCGCCGTTCAGAAAGGAGATAGTTGAAAGTTATCCGTGCGCGCGACGAAATATCATTGCGGGAGTATTTCCAGTGAGCCTGTCGATTTGACAGAGCATTTGACAGACTGTTCCTCAGTTTCGTCATGTTCTTAACAAAGTTGTTCGCTTCCCGGAATGCTTTCTTAGCCGCATTCGTCTTTGCTTGGAGCTCACTCTGCGAGCCCCCAAGCTCCTTCTCCAACTCGGTGCGTCGTTTTATCTTCTCTTCGCGTTGCCGCTCTAGGCTCTGGAAAGTGGCACCGGGTGGCACCTCCACACGTGAGCAAATCTTCGACGCATCTTCGGTGTGAACATCTAGAGCAATCTGCAGTTCATCGCGTTGACGCTGCAGATTGGATTTGCTCTCTTCCGCTTCCCGTACTACTTCTATTGCCTGGTTCTTCCGACGCAGCGCGTGTTCCCGCTTCTGTGAGAGTGCGTGCGCTTGGGCCTTGCACTGCTCGAGCTTGGCTTCGAGGTTCTGGACAGCCTTCGTCGCGTCATCGGCAATTCTCTTGTGGGTTTTGGAGGTTTTGCTTGCTTCGTCCAAATCACCAACCAGGTCTTGATACTGGTCTTCGTCCAACTTCAACTGCTCCCTGAAATCGTCAAGCTCTTTCTCAAGCTGCTCGAGTTGTGCCGTATCTGGAACAGTCGCAGCCACTTCCCCGTCCAACATATCTACGTCATCCTGAGCACGATCCATTTGTTGCTTGAGACTCTTCTTGTTCATTTGGTGGCTGCGAATCTTTGTTTGACAAGTATTCAGCTGCTTCTGCACAGCTTGTACCTCTGCATTCAAGTCGTCCATTTCTCGTTGAATCCGAGCAAGGCTCTCCTTCTCCTCTTGGATCTGATGCCCCTTGTCTGCCTGCATCCGGCTCGATCCTCTGAACTCGGCAATTGGGCTCATACTTATGGCGCCTGTAATACTCACAACGAATTGATGTCCTAGTTTGTGACTTTGGTCAGACCAGCAGTATACTGCTTTCATGTTTGATCGACCGGTAATGGGGCGATGAGCGAACTCCGAGGCTTCCTCTCGTTTTCGCATTAGAACAACTTGTTCAATGTACTGGTTGGCTATTAAGGTATTGCGGACCAAATCGTTGCTGATCTATGGAGACTGTCAGCTAAAGGTTTCATTTGGCTTTCTTGTTGATGACAGACCTTCAATACTCGATCTAGTGTCAGCAGGTCGGCAGCTGGCTCGTTGGGAGTCGTGTCGATACGTTCGGTCACGTTACATATATATACAGTCGCATTGCTATAAAGGTTAGTGGCACTCGTAGAGTACAAAAGTCTACTTACTAGTTAAGCCTTTTCATCATCCCAGATAGGATGCCATGGTCGGCCTTATTCGTGACCGTAAATGCGTTTAGGACATTTCCGAATGTCTTCTCAAGTACAGATGACCATTTCGGGTCTTTCAGTTCTACAAAGCGACCCAAAGGCCCAACTGGTCGTTCGCGAAACCTGCGTTCTTCTTGGATCGCACGAAGCAACTTTTCCAAAACGGCTCCATTAGGGTAAGCGTCACTCCACTTGCGTTGGCCTTGCTCCAGACTGCGGATTCTGTTCTTGGATTGTGACTCTTCGCCCCTCTTGTCCTCTAATAGAGCAGCTAACCGCTTTTGCTGCTCTTTTGCTTCCTGAAATTCACTGTTTAACGCGGGCAGGCCTTGGTCGTGGTTCTCCCAAGCTGCTTTACGCTGCTCGTATACAGCTTTCGCGTCCTCCAACTCGCGGACTTTCTGCTCGTGCAGTCCTCCATCCGCCCGTGCACGTCGTTCTTTGTGCTCTTCGATTTGTGATTGGGTGTCTTGCATGGATCTTTGGGTCTTGTTCATCGCCCCAACCACATTTCGTTCGTTGTTTCTAAACTCCAAAAGTCGTTTCCGCGCCTCCGCAAAATTGGCGTTGGCCTCGGCTTCTTCGTCCCGTGCTGGTTGCAATTCAGCTTGACATTCTTCCACTGCCGTCGTCGCATCTTGCACCTCTCTGTCGAGGCGCGCAAACTTCTCTGACGCGGTGCGGGCCTCCGCTTGCCGCTTGTCAATTGTATTAGTTGCCTCTGATATCCCGTTATCGAATGCTGCCGCCTCTTGTTCATCAGACACAACGAACGACCAAGCTGCTTGGTGTGCGAGTTTAGTTTCCTCATCACGCAGCTTCTCTAAACCACGCGCGGCTTGCGCCTTCTTGTTGAGCTGGTCATATCTTTTCTCTAACTCTTTGACGTCTTTCTCTAACGTCAGCGCTTTGGCCTTTTGCTCTTCGAGCTCTTGATGAATCTGCGAATAATCACGATCCAAGGTTTCAAGTTGAGTGCCTTTCAAGAAGAACTTGTACTTTTCCTTGGCGTTGGAGTCGCTCAAGAACTGGCGTGCCATATCCTGAGTCAGGACGTTCAAGGGATTGTCGATCTGCAAGCCATAATGGTCGATGATGTCCTCCAATTCAGATTTTTTGGTAGAGACGATCTTGCCGTTTCGGTCCTTGAGTTTGAATCCAGACGTACCATGTTGGGTAAAATGCCGCTCGACGATGATAGAATCACCATACTGTTCAGGTTTGTATGCCATTGCACCTTGGTTTTTGACCTTGACTGAGAGAGTAGACCAATCTTTGCCTGCCTTTATAAAGCTTTTCAAACTCTGACCGCGATTTGTGGCAGTTGCTTTACCACCAAGACATAACGTGAGAGCCGTCAGAACCGCACTCTTACCACTTCCGTTGTGACCAATGATGAAGTTAATCAACGGACCCAGTCTGACTGTGAGCTGTTCATGACACATGAAGTTCGTACAGCCAATCTCCTCGATGATTCCATTTTCCGCAGGTATATTATCGGCATCCGCGATCTTTCGGAAGCTCCTCTCCACGATCTGGGTGGCGCGAAGGAAGCGTGCGTCCTCATCCTCGTCCTCGTCTGCCTCTGCTACCGAAGGCGCCGGCGAAAGTTCGTCTGTAGGGGGAACCAACTCGTTATTTCGGTCGTAAGAACTCTCACGTGGTTCTGCAGAGGGTTCGAGAGAGAGACGCGTTCGTTTGCTCTGTACACACAAAGTCAAAACTCGACTGAACCAACATGGGCGGCGATCAGGGACGACTTACTCGGGGTGCAATGCTGTCCACTGACGCCTGATGACGATGTGAGAGTCCACGGTGACGTTTTGCTGGCAGCACTTGCGCCATGATCGTGCGCGCAAGCTCGACAGCGGGCCGACAGCAAAGACGCCGGACTGCAGTTGGGTTGTCTATAGGTTGCGGGGGTGAGATGCAGTTGAGCCGACACGCGTTCCTAGCGCGCCGAACTTAGGCACGTGCTGCTAGAAACAGCAGTCTTCCATGTCTTTCACTCTCCCCCACTAGATTTAAACACATGAAGATGATAGCGCAAGTAAGCACACCGGTCTCAAGGCGCTCAGAGGCTCGAACAGCATATACAGTATACGGAGCAAATATCCATTCTCTTGGCACTATCTAGTCACGTGGCTACGCGTCACCTATAGACGCGGAAAATCCTAGTACAAGAACGACAAATCTCGTTAGGAATCGGACGACGCACAAGTCAGCACTGGCACATAGACAAGTTTCCAAGTGTGCCGTTCGTGAGTTCCAAAAGTTTTCGAAATGTTGCGTCTCTTCCTCACATAGCACGCTACACCCATCAAGAGACGGGCGTACAGCGCGCCTTGTGCCCTTTGCCGAAGCTGTCCTTACGGTAGCCAAGGGCCCGCTCAAGCTATGGCAGGGTAAGGAAAGTGAAGCGCACGACAACCCGCAGCTATCCAGACGTCCCTGCGCCGTTCCGACCTTTCGGTGTACTAAGCGAGAGTCGCCGGCGACTGGATGATGTCTGCTTGATCTATCGCAAGGCTATACTGAGCAGCAGGAATGAGTCTGTTCTCTGAGCTCCACCTTAGGCCGCGAAGTGCTGAGTTTGAGGAAAGGAAGACGAAAGACGCGCAAAAATAGACATACGTAAAATAGGCAGACAACGCCAAGAGTTTGTGCGAGGACTCGTGATATCGCGGCCACGTCGACATCCCACAGTCATATCCCAAGTCCTTTCTCTCTTAAATTGACGTTAACTACTCTTTCGATTGATGTGGGTATTTTAGACTTTCTCAGGAACAAGACCTTCAAACAAAACTTTGCGTGGGTTGCCCAGTGTTAGAGTGTTGTGCGACCCGCTGCCACCCATGCCGTCCAATAGTCTCTGCATTCCCTCGATACCAAGCTCACCTTGAGCTAGCAGTGCTTGGTCAGTCCGTCTGGTATCCTGTTCTTCGATCTGTTCTTTCGTAGATGGCGTAGTGGTATCTCGATCGGTTGGTCGATTAGCTGTTGTCGAAACGATCACACGATACTCAGCGGAAAGAAGTATATCTCTCGGAACGGCCATCCGAGCTTCTTTTGTTGTTGTATCAAACTGGCTGACAGACACAATGGACTCTCCTAGCAAGGGTATATCGTGCACCGGTGACAAGCCAGGTCCCGGCAGTGAACTGCCTGCATTACTTGAAGCAGCTCGTGCCCTATATTTGGCGAGATCGGTAAGCCGGTATACTTCTTTGCCATACCAGATAACCACTGATTCTAGTGCCGCCTCGCCGTTGGAACTCGTAAGAGAAGCAACCGACACGCCGCCCCTTGTCGGTATCGCGCTAGATGGATTTCCTTGGAACAAGGTTTCCTCCTTCCTACGACGCGTGTTGGGCGTCATGGGCACAAGGGAACTGCGACCACTGCGCGATTTAGGGCTCGAGGTGCCACTGCTTGCTTTGTCGGATTCGGAGGTGCCAACAAAGTTTCGCAAAGAGAATGCAGTTGGATCTGTTGGTACGTTTGCAGCGGTGTGTTTGACGTCCCATATGCCCCATTCACCGTCAGCAAGCAAGGCAAGGATGCCATGACCGTCAGAAACCCAAGCAGCGTCGAGGATTGGTTTCCTTGAAGTAAGAATGGGCGGGAACGGCGCGTTAGCTTTGGCATTTTCGAACCGTGCTCTGAATAGAGCAACAAAGGCACCAGAAGCGTTAGTACCGAGGTTTCGCTTACGGGGCGCGAACGGATCGTAGACACGCGCGATGCCGGCCGAGTCCGCTATGAGAAGCTGCGAATGGCGGCGTTTCGGATATTGTGCCGTGTTGAATGCAATCCTCACAGCTGGTTTAGGAAGAGTGAGGGTTTGATATGCGGAGATTGGGTTTGTAGCTTTGACAGATGTGTCGGTAAGGCCGAATCGCCAGATCTTCAGGAGCCCACCTAGTTCAGTAGAATGTGATGCCACAAGCAGGTCGAATCCTTTTGTATCTTTCCTGGCTGCTGAGTGCGACGGAGCTTGTTTCTTTCGGGGACTCCGTCGACCTGGAGCAGCCGCGCTGTCTTCGTCGACGTCCATCTTATCTTCTGGTTGCTCTCCATGACTTGGCTCAGATCCAGACGTCCACGTCATGCTTACACCACTTGGAATGGTTTGGTGACCGGCATATGTAGGAATCTTGACTACCTCCTCGCCAAACAGGGATTTGGTGACAGAGGGCCGCTCCTTGGCCGCGTTTGGCGGTGGACTCAGCGGCAAGGTTATGATGCGTACGGTAAAATCAGCACATGCGACCGCAAAGACCATCTTCTCCTTGAAGATGGGAGGTACGGCATCGCTAGGTCGCAGATCCGAGGGCGCTGATACTTGAGGGATGGCGATGTGCAGAACCTCGGTGTTCAAAGGCAGTCGCAACTGTTGGACGATCGAAGGGTAAGGATGGTCGGGATCCAGTTCTTCCTCCTCGTCCTCAAACTCGGCCTTTGGGGGTGGTAGCGAGGTAGCTTTTGCGGGTTCGTCATCGTCTGAGTCTATGATCATGATCGTGTCCTTGGTGCCATTGACTTTTGGTGGTGCTTTTGCAGGCGCCTTCGAGGCAGGCACAGACTGCTTCAGCGGGCGTCCACCTCTCCACAGTATGCCGACCCCATTCTCGCTGCCGTAGAGGATGACGGTCGAGCCGTTCGGCGCCTTGACAGGGTATACCGTACTGTCGTGCACGCGCTGAGGCAGCTCATATCTGGCCTGGTCAGTGATATGGCGATTGAAGCTGGAGTGACGGCCACGCACCGCAAATGGGTCGCTTTGCCCTTGGTCGTGACGATGGGCTGCATGTTGTTGCGCCCGGCGCTGTGAAGCGCTGCGCGGCAAGACTGCGACAGTTAGGTGCGTGGCAGCTCGAGAGAACCAGCGATGCCAATTTTCAGGTGGTTGCTGCGTGCTGTTGGGCGTGGGTGTCGTGGGCGCGGTCAGGTAGGGCGGAGGTGTTGCGGAGCTTGAAGAAGAGCTGGGCGCGGGAAGTCGCGTCCCAAACAGACCGCGTCGCCCCACGCCTTCACCACCCGCACAACTCGAGGGCGCGCAGGCCCCGCCTGACCACACGCATCCTCGATGCCGCGAATCGAGCCTCGGCATGGCTGCTCTACACTCGATTGGCGTCCGCAAGCCCGCCGCGCTGCCGTATCTGATCGCCGAGTCGATTCTGCCCCCGGACACCAC
Source organism: Paracamarosporium sp. OC-R06-R3 (assembly GCA_019828545.1). NCBI lineage: Eukaryota > Fungi > Ascomycota > Dothideomycetes > Pleosporales > Didymosphaeriaceae > Paracamarosporium > Paracamarosporium sp. OC-R06-R3. The sequence goes on along the minus strand of JACVRA010000407.1, from coordinate 47,879 downwards.
CGAGCGCGACTATGTCTGGGAGACGTACCATGAGCAGCCAGATGCACCCGAGGACGAGGTCGTGACGACCGCATACCACGCCGTGTGGTCCCGCGGCGGCGTCGTGTGCAAGGTGTACAACTTCGCCGTCGAGAAGGAGCGTGTCGTGCAGGCGCTGCTCACCTGGTTCCCCACCGAAGAAGCCGCCTCTGTCAATTCACAGGGCCCGGGACATGGCCTGGACGCTGATTCTTCCTGGAACCATCTCACCCAGGGAACGCAGCCGGCGACCGATCCTAACTCGCCCACCGCCCAAGCCCCCCGCACAACAGAGGGCAGATCGCGTGCGTTGGTGGTGATTCTCAAATCGCAAGCCCACGTTTTCTTTCTCTCGGGTGCCACACATGTCGTGAACCTCCCCTTTGAGGTCGAAAGGGCGTTTCCTGCTGCGCGCGGCCTGTTGTTGCAGAGGAAAATAGCCCCTCCACAGCCAATACCACCAAGTCCGCAGATGCCCTCTGTCCCACCCAATTCCTTTCTCTCCAATCCCCAATCGTTCCTGTCACAGAATCCATCACAAAGTTTCACTCAGCCATTTCGCCGTCAGGGTTCCTCTTTGGGGCCGTCACGCCTGAGCTTGGGTCGAAAGCAAGCCCAGACGCCATGGTATTTGGAAGAGCTGGCAAGGACTTCTGCGGCATCCAACACGGATGGCTTGCCAAGATTATACTCCTTCACTGATCCACTCGCTGAACTAGGTCTGGTGGTGCATGTGGTTCCGGGCAATGAGAGGGGCAGCCTTCTGACCACAAACGGCTCTGGTCATAGAAAATTGGACCCCCTCGACAAAGCCGAAGAACTCGTCTACGTTTCGCCGCAGAACGAGGTGCTCTTCGATCGAAGCGGTAATGATAAGCCTTTGCTCTTAGTCGTCACGGCCAACTATGAGACGAATGTATTTACCATTTGGTCTGCTGCTTATCTTGAGCCTAAATCAATCTCGCATTCACGGAAACATCATGCGTCTCTTTCCGCTTCGAAATCACGGCGACGTAGTTCATACGGTCCTACTGCCCCAGGTACCGGTGCAACGACTCCGGCTGTCCGAGGGCCCGACAGATTGAGGGAAAGCCTCGGTGGTGCACGTAGTAAGACGCAGCCTCCATCCTTCCAGACGGCCACGCAGCCGAGAGAACGTCTCTCCGATCAGGCTGTAGAAGATGCTCTTGCGTCCCAGCTTAACCCAGAATTCGATCCTACGCGCCAACACAAAGAGTCCAGGCGAGTCAGCTCATTGCTGTCACGCACCGAACTGTCTACGAGCTTCGATAAATCGGCATTTCAGGACCTCGCAACCCAGCGCCATAGCTTGGGTGGTAGTTTTTCGACAAGCTTCGGGGCGAGTCAACGAAGCAGGCTTTCTTTGGGCAATGATCGGACGAGCTTCGGTGGACTTTCGCAACACCGACACCGAGCCTCTACTCCTGGTAGCATAACTTCGCGGATAAGCTTGAGTAACGTATCGATGGATGATACATTCGACGAGACCATGGACGATACTTTCGATACCATAGAGGACTACGACGAACTTGACGATCTCTTTGCACCACTTGAAGCTGATACTGACCAAGGGTCCATAGAGGGGCTTCGCAAAGAATTGGTAATGACTGAGGTGACGAAGATTTCAGTACAGCAGCATCTCCGTGCTGGTTTGTTCGCCTTGAAAGACTTTACTTCGTCCTCGCAGGTAGCTATACGCTTCAATAGTTTATCTTGTTATTACACTCTAACAAACATGTGTAGATCACTTCAAAGGGAATTATATCGACAGCACCTTTCAATTCTGCGACATTACATGAGCGCAAGGCATACTTATATCTCATGCATACATCTCTAAAGGCCCCTTTAGAGTGTGAACTCGCAATTACGCGCAAGCGGTTGTCACCCTCTGCTTCTGCTTCTCAATCTGGTACATATAATGTGCCCCCGCGTTATGCATGCGTTCCAAGGTTCATCCAAATGAAAGAGATGAAAGACTGTCAGGATCTTATTAAACTCAACGACGGCTGCGTAGAACGCATCGTGTGTCTTGCTTCGAACGAATCTAGTGTCTCAGTTCTGGCTGGCTGGGGGACGCACCTACCTTCGAAATTTGATGTAGGCCCGGCAAGGCTCTTCAGCCCGTACGCGATTTTTCAAGACGAGCAGTTGAGGGCGACTGCAGGGCTCAAGAGGACTATTACACTATCAAAACCATTGCAGCGACTTCTTTCACCAGGCCCAAATGGGACATTTGATATTGTGGATGGAGAAGGCCAAAGACATCAAACCCAGATCCGCCTTCTACCAGCGCATACGCTTGTTGCCGATCTTTTCCGAGTATTGCAAACCATTCTACCAAATTATGTTGGTGACCTCCTGCTGAATGTTTGGTGGAACATTCGTAAGTCCTTATCAAACCAAGCGAATTCTTCGACCAATGCAGACTGGTCGGCGTTCGTTGCAACACTTTTCACATTAGCTACACCTTTTGTAGACGAGAGAACTAGAAAACATTCCGTGCGTGGAAAATCCGGGTTGAGACGCAATACTGGTCGTTCGAAGGACCATGCTGAGGACAACGAATCATCAGCTTGGAGGTTAATGTGCAATCGACAATCTACAATACCTCACATGAACAGTTGGGAATCCACTTCATGGAAATGGGTCGCAAACTCAAAACCAGGCTCTGTCAGTACTAGCATGAATCTGCCGTCCAAGCGTGTCTCTCTTGGTCAGCTACCATCGATCTCAAATCAAATTGCATGCAAACAGGATCTGCTTGTCACAAGTGCAGAGCTCGCACGCCATTTCAACCAATCAACAACGGGCAAAATAGTAACCGATCATTGGCGCAACCTGTCACCTTCTGATAAGCAGGATTTGCGCATCTCGACGCTCTCTGAAGTCGTTGTTATCCTTCATCTGTTCCGCGAGGAACAGAAGTTGAGCTTCCTTTCCCAGAATGTTTCAACTGCGAAAATTGGCAACCTAGCTCCTGTACTGGCGCAACTTGGACATTGGCTACGTTGGGGCTCTTGGGGACGTAAACAGGGAGGCTTTTATGACCTGGACGGGGCATCAGCTGAGGACTGGGCGTACGAAGAATCCAGTTTTCTGCCTAGTGTACGATTGCATGATGAGCCATGGAAAGCCCCACCTTCAATCATGGAGTGGATCAGTACTGTGGCAGGCGCTCGGGTCTACGTGCCATTTCCTACGCTTGCAACACTCATTCGTAAATCCAAGGCATCTCCCCATTCGTCTGTCAACATAGATGAGGTCATTTCCAACGTAACCCCTAGAACGGTCGCCTTGCAAAAGTTCTTCCGAGATCTCGACGCAGGCGCTGGTCCCAGGAAAGCCGTAGAGCTCATCGAACAATGCGGCCTCAGCACACAAATGCTTTCAACGTTTCCAGAAGCTGCACAAGCACCCCTCATGGAAGCAATCACGCGATGTCAAGCAAGTCCACCCACAACTTGGTCGGGCTCACTGCTTCGACTAGTAGGAAGAGAGGATCTTGATCTCACATTAACGCCGCTTCACGACTCTACCCAAGAAACACAACTGTATAGCAACTCCATGGAATCATCTTTGCAACCGACATTAGCTGCACGGGACATCCATACTATCTGTGAAAGCGCCGAGCGCTCGGAGGGTCTAATATCAATGGCAGAGTCTGATCGACACGCAATTACGAGGCTGATATTCAGAGAAGACCGCCGTTACATGGAAGCACACACATTGGTAGAGCCAATGAAACCTTCGATTGCGTATTATGGATACGATCACAGAGCTGATGATGCAGCAATATTAGAAGGGCAGAAGATACTTGTGCAATGGGTTATGGTTCGCACGCTAGCACTTCCCATCGGAAGCTCAATGTTGAAGTTCAGTAGCAAGAAGCCTCTGTTGACCGAGAAGTTTCTGTTGGCTGGATTCTCAACATCTTGCATTATGAAGCCTATGGGTAATGTGGTCACAGCCGATCGCACAACTTACTCGGAAGAGAAGTTCTTCTGGGCCTTTTTCAACCAAGGAGTTTCGGCCGGGCTAAGCATTTCAAGGGATGCGCAAGGCATCGACACTTCTTGGATCATGTACAACAAGCCCGCAGAGGTCTCAAACAGACATGCCGGGCTGTTGCTTGGTTTAGGTTTAAACGGCCACTTAAAGACCATCGCTAAATGGCTCTCTTTCAAATATCTTACACCCAAACACCCAATGACATCGGTGGGTCTATTGCTCGGTCTCTCTGCATCTTATATGGGGACAATGGATACACTAGTCACACGATTACTGTCTGTCCATGTAACACGTATGCTGCCAGCCGGCGCAGCAGAGCTCAACTTATCACCGTATACTCAGACGACTGGCTTGATGGGTATCGGTCTGCTGTACTACAATACTCAGCATCGCCGAATGAGTGAGGTGATGTTATCGGAAATCGAGCATGTGGATGAGCCAGATCCTTCTGAACCCCCAGACAGCCTCCGAGATGAAGCATATCGATTAGCTGCAGGCTTTGCGCTAGGGTTTATCAACATCGGAAAAGGCAGGGATTTACTTGGCCTACATGACATGCGGATCGTGGAACGTCTTCTGTCCGTCGCTGTCGCCCCAAAACCAGTCAATATTGTTCACATTCTTGATCAAGCAACGGCTGGTGCAGTGATAGCCATTGCGCTCATATTCATGAAGACGCATGACGAAGCCGTCGCTCGTAAAATCGACGTACCGGACACTCTTCCGCAGTTTGACTACGTCCGCCCTGATATTTTCCTACTTCGGACTCTTGCAAAACATCTTATCATGTGGGATAATATCCATGTCGACAATGCTTGGATCATCAAGAACCTGCCGCGAGTTTACCGCGAGCACTATAATCTGAGAAACATCACTAAACTGCGTAGCGAGCAGATGCCTTTCTTCAACATCTTGGCTGGGCTTCTCTGGAGTATCTCACTCAAGCATGCTGGTACGGGCGATATGCAAGTCCGTGACTTCCTCATTCGGTACTTGGATCAGTTCATGCGCATTAGCAGACTCCCTGCTCTTCGGTATGATTCAAGGCTAGCTCGTAATACGGTCCGTAACTGTCAGGACCTGGTTGCATTGGCAGTCGCTACAGTGATGGCCGGGACAGGCGACCTCGAGCTCTTCAGGCGCCTTCGCGCGCTCCACGCACAAGTCGGGCCCGATATGGCCTACGGCTCACACCTGGCAGCGCACATGGCCATCGGCGTCCTCTTCATTGGAGGCGGAACCTACACCTTCAGTACCTCTAACAAAGCAATCGCCGCGCTCATCTGCGCCTTCTACCCCATCTTCCCAACCGACATCCAAGACTCTCGCGCCCACCTTCAAGCATTCCGCCACTTCTGGGTCCTCGCCGCCGAACCACGCTGCCTCATCATCCGCGACGTCGACACGGGCAAAGCTTTCTCGACGCCCATCCTCGTCCACCTCAGAAACAGTACCACCCCCAAACAAATGACAGCCCCCTGTCTTCTCCCAGAGCTCCACACCGTTGCCAGAATCGAAACTGCAGACCCAGCCTACTGGCCCACAACCCTCGACTTCGTCCTCAACCCCCTACATCTCACCCACTTCAAGCGCACCCAGACCCTCAACGTCCGCCGCCGCGCACCCCACGACCACTTCGCAAATACCTTCTCTGCAACGCTCGTCGCGCTCAACGACGCGCAGTCCAGCCGAAACACGCGCCTCATGTGGGACTGGCTCTTTTCCCTGCCTTCCCTCGCGGAATTCACAAAGGCGGACGTTGGCCTCATTTTGCCGTCTGATCCGCATAGTTCGACGTTTCTGGATTCTGCCGCTACGGTCGTGGACCATAGGTTGGTTCTGAATAAGTTGAGTAAGAGCGGGACTGCGAGGGATTTGTGGGAGTTGAGAGGTGTGTTCGAGTGGGCGGAGGGGGTGGCAGCGACGGGAGATGGGAGATTGAGGTGGCTAGGACGGGAGGTGGTGGAGAGGTTGAAGGCAGAAATTTTGGAGAGGGGGAGGAAAATGGAAGGGTGAAGGTAAATGATGTGAATGAGTACGGAGGCGGAATATGAAGTTTATCCGGTACATTGCATTGCGAGGATAGTTTGTTTTCGGACCAATTCAACGTTACGATTTCTAAATATTGCTCACGACCTAGCTGTTTCACGATCACGCACATCATGTTCAAAAGAGCTCGAGAAAATCGATCGTTGAAAGTGGTATCTATACTACATGCTCCATGTCGCGTGATTCATAACAGCGCAAAAATGCTATCCACCCGTACGCGAGATGCATGCCATGAAATGAACCCAATTGGAAAGATGCGCGGACCTTGTTGCCGCTTCGAAGATACAATAATGCTCGAAAGTTCCAGTACCGCCAGCCTTTACGCTGGGTATCCTAGGATGGCCCAGGATACCCAAATCATCGGCACCACCTTGTACACTCCATTACAAGATACCCCAGTACTTCTCCGCATTGAACGTGGAAGCATCATCAGACTTCCAGAGGGTATCAAACGCGTTGAAGAGGAACAGATCCGAATTGAATTCAGCGCGGATCGAGGCGATGGCGGCTTTCTGAGCATCAGGGGAGGCCACCGCTTGGTCGTGACTGTCGCCTTGATGCGGCCAGCCGGACTCGGTCACTACAACGCGCTTGTCACCACACGCTTTCTTGACGCGAGCGACTTCGCTCTTGACAAATTTGCCTGCGTCCGCGGCCTTGGTGTTCGGGTCGAACCAGGCGTGAACGTTCACCAGCACCAAATCGGATGTGGCACATATTCCCGGGTTGTCGATAACAGCGGGCACAGTTTCCACTGCCCCAACCGGTCCGTTGTATCCAGCATTTCGAAAAGCTGCGCGTGCTTGGTCAATTGTAGATTGGGCGCTGCTGGCCGTCATAGCTTTTGCATTGACTCTCTCATTTTCGACACTAACGAGACTGATGATGTCCCAGCTTCCGCCGTTGTGTTGCTTGACTGCGTCCGACAAGGCACTGACAACGCTATCGACGTCCTATAGGGCACGAGTTAGCAAAACTATTGCTGTGTTTCCCCCACAATGAGTGTCGAAATTATTGGACAGTGTTGCCCCACACGTATATCATGTTGCCCAGGAACTCTAGCACCCGATACCAATTATAGATCTCATAGTATAGTTTCGGGACATTCTACGTCATCGGGGCCTATTCATCCTAGGGTAACATGTGATGGGACGGTTGTTGGAGAAACCTCATCTTTTCTCTGCAATCGATGTTACATACCTGAAGTGGTGCATAGATGCCACCCATGAGCTTCTGCCCGTTGCGCTTGGCTGCCTGGACAGCCACTGGGATTTGGTTGCAATCGTTTCCGTAGATCCTCACGATTTTAAAATCCTTCATAGTGTTGAAGTCCGCAGCTATCTCATCGGCAGTTTTGCAATCCACCTTGTCCGTCGTGCCCTTGTAAGGATCATAGGTAACACCGAGTGGAAAGGAGTCGGTGGAGCTCGTGCTTGGTTTCGGAGCGGGAGCCTCCATAGCTTGAACAGAAGGAGCAAGTGGAGCGGCCGATGCTTCTGAAGTAGGCGCTGGAGCCGGAGTCGTAGAAATGGGTGTTGCAACTGGAGTTGTAGAAGTCGGCTCTGGCGGAGGAGGCGGTGGCACAGCACTAGACGTGAGCTCCACGTTCTGAATAACAACAGATGAGGGGATGTCAGAAGACGATGGGCTAGGCGGTGGAGCTGGCGCTGGTTGCGGAGACTCGACCGGAGCTGAAGTGGCAATTGCGGTGGAAGTCACAGTAGAAGACGCAACGGAGGTCGGCTCGACTGAAGTTGACGGGATGCCGTTAACTCGTTCCACGGTCGAGGTTAGGTATGGTGCGCCATTCTCGTCAACGTAGACGACTGCGTCGGCAACCGTCTCAGTGACAAACACGACTTCAGTAGTTACGGCGCGCTTGAAATCTACACTCAACGTTAACTAATTCAGAACGATTTAAGCCGCGGCGGTTCAAAGTTTGACTTAGACCAGCTCTCGGAAGTAACACAGAGCATTCGGATCTCTGACGCTGGTGCTGTTGTGACTTTGACTCCTCCAAGGTGATGAAGTACGTACTGAGCGGGTGCGCAACTGTGCCAACTGCGAGAAGTCCACCCAAAGCAAGAGTAGCGTGCAGCTTCATGATGAAGGTGCCAACTCGGTTCCAGAAACGAGTTACGAAGTATGTACGGTTGAATGGAGGACTAGTGGTGCCGACCAGCGGCGTTAGACATACAGTCGCAAACAAACAAGGCGCGTTCGAGGAAGTCGATGCACTGAAGAGCAGTTGCAGGAAGACTCACGAGAACTTGCTCTCCAGTGCAATTCCCCACGTTCAACGTGAGAGCGCCGGGGAAGCGAATGATATGGAATGTGGGCCGGAAAATGCAGGGCGGGTTCCAGGACGTGATCCGGTATGTGGAGGTTGGAACTTGTGCCAACGAGGGACTTGAAGGAATGCTATCTCTGATGGACCTACCAAACTTTCGCAACTAGATAAAGGAGTGACAATCGGACTCAGCCGAATGGAAGGAAAAGAGTGACTGGAGAGTGCAGGAGGAAGAAAGTAGCGACAGAGGTGTTCGTGGACGACGCAAGGGCGGCTTGAAAGGTGTTGTGGAAGGAGCAAACGGTACCTGGCGCTAGCCGAATTGGGCAACGGCGTGCGTGAAGTCCGACCTGCAGGGCAACCGCGAGCGCAACGCCCCGGCGTGCGTGAAGGTGAAAGGGGATCGTTCGCGCGCGTCTTAGCGGTGGTGAGCATGACTTTAAACAGCGAAACAACATAGAGAACATGCGGGGAGAGATTAAGATGAAGGCTGCACCTTGAAACGGCAATGCGTCGCACCTTCATCCTTGTCTCGCGTGACTAACGGGATATTGATGAATCACCGCGGTACGAGATGGGCTGAACCACAAGGACGCTGACTGACTGGAGCAATAAAAACGGAAATGGCTCTTGTAGAATATAGATCTAGAATGACGGACCAAGGCTCTATGTCACAAAAAGTATCGTGGCACAGGTGGACAGGCGACCGCGTGACGAACAACAGGACAACGGACGGATGCGTTAGAGCAATAGGGAAAAGACTTGCGATTGTGTAAAGAGCAGAAAAAAAGAAAAACGTTGTGAGTACAAAGAAGTAAAAGGTAAATCTATCAATACTTATCTGCCGTGGTAACTATGAAGAGGTTGCTGCAAAGGTCTAAGGCCACGATGACAGCTGAGTCTTTTCCGTCGAGCCCATATGAAGACGCTTGGAATTAGCAACATAGTAGTTTGAAAGGGATGTTGTTGTCTTGTCAAACCTGGTCCGAGCAGACATTATGGGATGGTGTACGCACGCGAGTAACGGTGATGAGGGAGGAACGTCCGAAGTGCGACGCGGAAATGAGCTTCGGTGGTTAGCGCAACGACAAGCTGCTTACTAACTTCCACGTCGCTAAGTGCATACCTATTGGTGCTTATGCGACAAAACGTAGTGGCATAGGACCTGAGTACAATAAGGTGAGTGTTAAAGCCCTAAGGTTAGCTAGACACAAAGGGGCACTTAGTACAAGGAGGAACGATATTGTGTCACGTGAATGATACAATAGAAGGTGTTAGAGAAATCCAAACGATAGATTGCTAACAGGTTGTTACTGTATGAAACAGGTTGAGCACGAGATTCAGAGGTGAGTCTCTTGTTCCTATATACTTGATGTGCTCAGTTACTCAATGCTGCTGATCGACTGAGCAGGTCACGTGATGTTTCCCGTGACTTGCTGACTAGGCTTTGGCCCTCGATTTCTCTTCCCAACACACGTGCACCCAGAACAAATTACTCACACTTGTCGCAATGGGACGCTCATATCGCCTGGATGTAATTGGCAGCTTTGCGCACCCAGCCGAGCGTCCCAACGCGGAACACATCAAGCCCTCAAACTATTGAGACATCCTGTGTACCCTGAGCCCTTTTAAAAAAAATCACAACAACTGATGAGAAGCCTTACATATGATCGTCGAGGCGTAGTACAAGGCAGTTTAGGATGAAGCGGGGCGGAGCGGATCAGCAATGATGCGGGATGCGTCGGCTGTCCGCCAATCCCGCCCAACCGACATAGCTGCGAAGAAGTCGCGGCTAAAACCCAACCGATACATCTTCTCCAACGACCATATGGTACGGTTCAGTTCCCGTGTCGATACTGTCTCAATATGGATCCGCTCAGCGTCACAGCCAGCATTATCGCAGTTCTCCAGCTCTCAAACAAGGTCCTTGCGTATCTCAACGACGTCAAGGATGCACCGAAAGACCGCACGTAGTGTGCTATTGAAATGTCGAACCTTTGCAGCCTACTCTACAAGTTACAAGATTACGTGAAAGAGGGAGATTCTAGCCGGCCCTGGCATACAGCCGTCGGAACATTAGCTGTCCCTAAGGGACCCCTCGACCAGTTCAAACAGGCGCTGGAAGCACTACAGGCTAAGATAACAGACGGAGGTCAGCTCAAGAAAGTAGGTGAAGCGCTAGCGTGGAAATTTAAGAAGGAGGAGATTGCCAGCATATTAGGACGAATAGAGCGTTTAAAAACGCTAGTAGAGATCGCGTTACAGATGGACCACTTGTAAGCCTTTATAGTAGCACTGTTAAGCAACGTCGCTTATATATAAAAGCACGCTTTCTCAAGCAATTAAAGACGATACCAACATTATTCAGACGCACGTACCTGCTATACAGTCTGGAATAGATCATATCCAGCAAGACCAAGTCAATGCAAGGTACAACAGCATAGTAGAATGGATCTCGCCTACTAACTACCCTGCTCAGCAATCAGATATTCTAGGTCGTAGACAGGAGGGGACAGGCCAGTGGTTTCTGGACGCGCCAGAGTTTAGAAAATGGCTTATTGAGCCAAAGGCAACTCTTTTCTGCCCAGGAATCCCTGGCGCTGGCAAGACTATGCTAGCTGCGATTGCAATTGACCACCTGTTGAAAACTGTGCAGAGCAGCTCAGTCGGAGTTGCGTACGTGTACTGCAACTACAAAACACAAGATAAACAAGATACCTCCAGCATGCTAGCAGCCATCGTCAAGCAGCTAGCACAGGCTCAACCATTGATAATGGAACCTGTAGCGCAATTGCACAAGAAGTATGCCATCCAGGGCACAAGGCCACCGCTTGAGGGTATTTTTGGCACTCTCCGAAAAGTACTTGCAACGTATTCCACGCTCTATATTGTGATTGATGCTCTAGATGAGTGTCGAGACAGCGACGGCACTCGTCGTCAGTTTCTAACCAAATTACAAGAGTTGCAAGCAGGACAAGATATTCGCCTTATGGCCACTGCGCGGTTTGAAATCGAGGACGCGTTCAGAGAAACAGCGAGGCTTGAAGTCCGGGCTAGCAATGAAGACGTAAAGCGATTTGTGGCCGGTCAGATATACCGACTGCCTAAATGCATTCGGCATGACCTTGCGCTGCAGGGCACGATACAAGACAAGCTTGTGGGAGCTGTAGATGGAATGTATGCAATCTATTAAATATTAGGGAATAACAACAACTTACTGGTTTCTAGGTTTCTTCTTGCCCGCTTTCACATAGATTCGCTCCAAGATAAGCGAACGGTAAAAGAAGTCAAGTCAACGTTAGCTAGACTCTTGAAAGGATCAGCTGCACTCACTAATGCATACAACGAGGCCATTCAACGCGTAGAGGGCCAATTAAGTGGAGATTGCGAACGAGCTAAAAAAGTACTGTCATGGATTACGCACGCAAGGAGACCGCTTACCACAGCTGAGTTGTGCTGTGCCCTAGCAGTAGAGCCAGATAAAGCGGAGCTTGATCCAGAAAATATACCTGATACCGAAGACTTGATATCTGTATGTGCTGGTCTTGTCGTTGTCGATCGAGAAAGCGCCGTTATCCGTCTTGTACACTATACGACGCAAGAGTACTTTGAACGCATCAGAGACACGTGGATACCAGGTGCTCCGCTGCAGCTTGCCACAACATGCCTTACCTACCTATCCTTCAGTGCGTTTCAAGGCGGCATTTGTTCTACTCGTCGTAAATTCAAGAAGCGGCTACGGCAAAATCAATTTCTCAACTACGCAGCTAAGCATTGGGGCGATCATGCAATATCGGTCGAGGCTGAGGTAGCTGGTCTAGCCTGCTCATTTCTTCTTCGAAGTGGTCTACTTTTGTGTGCCACACAGGTACTGTTTGTTTCGGACCAGAAGTACTACGAGAATTATCCCATAATTACAGCTTTGCATTGCACCGCGCGATTTGGACTAGCTACCCTAACGGAGGTGCTTTTGCTTATAATGAAAGAGGAAGTGACGGATGCGGTGAATGCGAAAGACAGCTGGGGCCAAACTCCATTGTTATACGCAGCGAAACATGGGCATGTTGAGACGACTAAGCTGTTGCTTGAGAACAACGCCAGCGTCAATGTCTGGTGTAGACGTTACGGTAACGCACTCCATGCGGCTTCAAAGAGAGGTCACGCGCAGGTGGTAAAGCTGCTACTTGAGAACAACGCCGACGTTGAAGCGCAAAATGAAGATGGCGAGAATGCACTCCATGCGGCTTCCGATAACGGCCACGTGCAGGTAGTGAAGCTGCTGCTTGAAAACAATGCCGACGTTAACGCGCAGGATGTTTACCTCAACACCGCACTCCGCTTAGCCTCGCTTGAAGGTCATGTACAGGTAGTAAAGCTGCTGCTTGAGAAGAACGCCGACATTAACGCGCAAGATGAAGGCGGCAACAATGCACTCAACGCAGCTACATATGGAGGCCACACACAGGTAGTGAAGCTACTGCTTGAGAAGAATGCCGACGTTAATGCACCTCTCGATGACTACTACGGCTGCACACTCCAGATAGCCTCATATGCAGGCTACGAGGAAATAGTGAAACTGCTGCTTGAAAAGAACGCCGACGTGCACGCACAGCATTTGTTATGGGGTAACGCACTCCATGCGGCTTCAAAGAAAGGTCACGCGCAGGTGGTAAAGCTGCTACTTGAGAACAATGCTGACGTGAATGCGCAAAATGAAGATGGCGAGAATGCACTCTACGCGGCTTCGTATGAAGGCTATGAGCAAGTAGTCAAGCTGCTGCTCAAGAAGAACGCCAACGTTAATGCACTAGGTGGGCACTATGGTAACGCACTCCAGGCGGCTTCATTTCGAGGCCACGAGGCGATTGTGAAGCTGCTGCTTGAGAAGAGCGTCGAGGTCAACGCGCAGGGTGGACACTACGGCAACGCAATCTACGCGGCTTCTGAAGGAGGGCATAAAGCAATTGTAGAGCTGTTGGCTGACAATGGCGCCGACTTTAACGCGCAGGGCGAAGAGAGTCATCACCGAACTCCTCTTGAACTTAGGCTAGCCAAGCCTGAGTGATACATACAGTAGACTAGAGAAGTAGAAAATAAAGTCTGCAAGTTGCGGTCCTTCCTTCTGTTAGGAACAAAAGATGAAATGCTCCAGCCTCTGCGTTTCCCGTTTCGCTCCGTAAGCTGCATTGCGACTTCTCCTCAGCATTGCGACGTTCCTCAACATTGCGCAGCACTGCTCGCATGTCCTCCACATGCCACCCTGCAGCAAGTGAACAAATTGCTTAGGGCATGAGCACAGCAGGCGCGCGATTTGGACATCGGAATCTTGGATATCATCCGTGAGACGGAGTAGACATGTGAGTTCGGGATGATATTGAGGTTCATCAACAGGTGGATGAGGCTCGTCCTGAGGAATTTCAGGTTTAAAGGTGATCTCTGCTTCTTCCTTTTCTTCTTAGAAGGTTGTGTTTAGGTCTAGACTAAAGGCTTAGTCCTTCCTATTATTAATAGAGTCTCTAATTAAAATAACGTCTCTAAGGTATTCCTCTACTATAAGCTCCTTAGCTAAGCATATTGTTACTAGAAAGTTGAGCAAGGAGTTATTGCTAAGAGTATCCTTATACTATTATAGATTGTCTTTATTAGAATAAGTTTACTATATGCATGTTGTAGTTCCTTGCTCTTTAGCTGGCTTAAGAAGCTCCTTCTTCTCTTGCAACGTTTGGGCAAGCTTCTTACTAAAAGCTTTACAACATAATACATAATAAAGCTGTTTCGTCTGCCCTTACCTAGGCTATTAGAAAATGTACTACTTGCAAACAAAATGTGGTCTTTTCTAAAATCTTAAGAGATTCTATCCTCTGGGTATTCACAGAACTACCTATTGTATCCAAATTTAGAAAACTCTTTATTAATAGTCTTGAAAATAATAACTAGTCCTAGGTATACGCTATACTCTTTAATCTATTACTTTGTTAGTTGCTTAAGTCTAAGCAAGCTGTAAGTAACCGCGGCTATATATATAAGTAGGGCTTACTTAAATGTATTCTCTACTTGTAGTGTGACACTATCTATTTGCAAATTAAGCGTCTAGTACCTACCTATGTAAAAGTAATAAACAAGCGTATGTCCTATATTAGTGCTAATATTGGGCAGGTTTATCTCTTCGCACGATCTAATATTGGACCATTTCGGCGAGCGTAGAAGGTGCCTCGAAACGTAGTAGGTGGCACGGTTTGGGCCGACATTGACAGCAATTGGATTGCTCGCATATGGCCTATATGAGGGGCAATTAGCAAGCGCGCTCAAAACTTGGCTCAAGAATAGCAATCAGCTTACTTTGGTTTGAAATTCGCCGGCACCATTCTCACACCTGCCCACTTCTTAAGCCTATATGCAACTCGCTCGATGTATGAACCTCCATGCAGCCCAAAGCTGCCTAGACAGTCGCAATCTACTATGCCGGACTAAAAGACTCGACCAACTATTACTTATCTTCTGCTCGGACTCCATCACCAGCACCGTTTCCTCCCCTCTCCAACTTCTTCTTCGCCTCCCTTCTAGCATCCTTCTCCGCTTCCAACAAGCTCAACACCTTCGTCTTCTCAGGGACCAGAAACCCACCTGCATGCTCATACCTCTGCAGAAATCCCAAAGACGTCGTGATCTTGCCCACGTTCGCGGAAGTCTGAAGATCTTCGCCACGGTCTTCCGCACTCTCGTTCTCAATTGCCGCCTCGTCCTTCACATGCCCCTTGTGCTTTTCCTCCCCACCCTCCATTTGCATTACAACGAACTTCCTCCCCTCCACATACCTCTTCCTTACACTCCTTTCCACCGCAACAAATGGATCTCCTTCCTTTTCTTCCACCTCCTCCCTGCCATTTTCATCGAGAAATCGCTTCACATCGTTCTCCAACACCTCGACCCATTTTTCCTCTACGCCGATCTTTTCCGCCAACTGTTCAAGCCCCTTCAGTGGTGTCTCCCCCGTCCTTTTGTCGTCTTTCTTTGCGCTGCGGATGTACGCATGTACGTCGGTCGTGGATGTGTCTGTAGCGAAGAGCAAGAGATGAGAAGTGAGGTTCATGTATGCAAGGAGAGGGGAGGAGTCGAGGCCGCGAAGTGGAATCGGGAACGAGATTGAGGAGATAGCAGGGAATGGCTCTGGCGGTGACGGAGAGGGTGGAAAGGAGAGCTGCGTGAGCTGACGTGCGTAGTTCGGACGCTGGGTTTTCGAATTTTCCTCTACGTTACCGGGTTCGTGCTGAGCGCTTTGTTCTGGGTCACCGTCGCCAGCTTGATCTTCTTCCTCGCCCATGATCTTGACACCAAATACCAAACGACTACCCTTCCCACCCGTCCTCCTCCCGATATCCCTAACCAAATCACCCAACTCCCCATCCCGCACCGCCTCGAACACGTACTCCCACCATGCTCTCCCCTCCTCACCCAGTAACACTTCTGTCCGCCTCACCGCCTCATCCTCACTCTCCATTTCTTCCCACCAAGCCCTAATCTTCTCTTCCCACACCTTCTCCCTCCCACCTCGCTCTCCACCACCCCTCTGACTCCTCACCATCTCCCCCCACAACCCCCTCCTCGCCTTCCTCAACCTCCTCACCTCCCTCTTCAACAACCCCTCCGACAAAAACCTAAACCCCAAAAAGAACTCCGGCGACCCCAACACACCCACAACCTCCCTCTCCCACGCCGCCATCATCGCCACAAACTTCCCCACCGCCTGCTCCCCCCACACACCACGCACTCCCGCACCAAAACCAAACTCAACAACAGGCCAGCACCTCTCCCCCGCCACGACCGCAAGCGCGCGCCCAAACCTAGGATTCACAAACGAACTAATCCTCCCCAAAGCCCCCATCACACATTCCACTTCCCCCTCCCACACCTCGCGCTTCGAAAGCAAGAGGTTCGATCTCTGCAACGTGAAAGGCGCCGTCCAAACCCCCGCCTTGTACGCCGCTTTCTTTTCCGCCTCTGTGCACAGTCCATCGCCAGCCCTCCACCCAGTATACATGCCCCCTTCTTCCCCCTCCGTCCCATAACCAAAACTCCTAACCCCAGACGTACCCCCCAACACCCACACCCCCTCTCCATCTTTACGCTCACCTTCTTCCCCTCTCCCCTCATCGCCACGCCCCCGCAGCACAACGCGCACGTCCTCCCCCTCTAGCGTACTCCTCAGCAAAGCGTGCAGCATTTCCAGACGGTTGCGATGCCGCGCAGGGCCCGTTGAGAGGTTTGTATCTAGAGATTTGTGGCCGAGGAGGATGAGGGGGATGGAGAGGGAGAGGGTGAGGGGGCTCATGTTGGAGCTGGGATGGGGTCGTGGTGGGGTGGTAGGTGGGTGGAAAGGAAGGTAGGTATGCGTGTAGATAGGTGGGAGGCACGCGTGTGTGTAGTGAGTCATGTGAGGATAGGCGGGGATAGGGAAGAAATGGTAGGGATGTATTGGTGTATTGGGAGGGGAAGAGGGGAGAAGAGAAAGGTGAGGTAGTTAAGGTCGCGGTGGCGCAGCGCTATACCACATAACGCAAGACAGTAGAAACCAAGAGAAAAAGCAAGTGCGAGAAAGGCGATGCATAGAAAGACGAGAAGACGAGAATTCCAGACCATGTATGCTTGCCTGGTGTAAGCCATTCTTTCGTACATACCTACCTAGCTAGCTGCCAACGTACCCACCATGAGACACAGCTGTCTATACTGAGGTCTCGTTTCTGGAAGTGCAAAGAAAAAGCCTTTAAACAGACAGACAGGAAACAAGCCTTACAACAAACGTCTCGCTTCCTTCTTTGTCTGAGCAACCCCAAATCACCATACGTCCAACGCCTCACATATGCTCTCAAGCCCTTCCTTATGCCGCGTTCGCCGTGTTGGGGTTCATAGCTGGCGCCGCAGCAGGCTCCACGCCCTCGGGACCAGCGCCCGTCAGAGGCTGCTGCTCACCGCCTTCGGTCGGGCCCGGCAGCTTCGTGTTGTCAATGGCAGTCTTGTCCTCCTCCTTCTCCGCCTTCTTCGCCCACTTAGGCGGCTTCACCCACTGCTCGTCCTGCCATGGCCCCGCATCGCTCAGCTCGCACCCACCCTCGCAATCACAAGCTCCGCCGAACTGCTTGGGCAGGTTCTCAGCGGGCACCTGTGCGAGCAACTCCTTCTGGTAGCCGCTGCCGAGGATATGGATCTTGTTGACGGTGACGGGGTCGAGGAAGCGCTTGACGACGCTCCAGACGCCCGAGAAACCCCAGGGCGCGTTGATGACGTACATCTTGCCGAGGCGCTCGGGGTAGTAGTTCTGCGAGATGGCGGACACGGCTTGGAGGTAGCCGTAGACGGAGGTAGCCTTGCCGATGCCGACGCCCTTGAGGTCCATGATGGAGCACGACGTCTCGAGGAGGTAACCCGACTTGCGCGAGCAGGCGGGGAGGCGCGGGTCGGCCATCTTCTCGTATTCGCAGACGAGGTTCTGGATCATGCGTTCTTGCGAGGTGATTTTGGCCATGGCGGTGAGGTCGACGTTGCCGAGCTGCTCGATGTAGACGGGGCGGCCATCCTAGGCGGTGTGAGCGTTGGCATATGCAAATACCCCATCTTTGCAAGGTACGCAGAAGGAGTGAGTGTAGGGTGTACCTTGTCTATCTTGTGGTAGTACTGCGGGTAGTACTTGAAGATCTGCGGCCTCTCCTTGTAGTCAAAGGTGCGCACTAGCTCCTCTACGCCTACGTCCGCGTACGATGCCCGCCATTTCTCGCTGTCGATGAACCTGCGCAAGAGTCAATCGCCGTGGCCCACTTATTGGCTCAACATGAAAACTCACATCTGCTTGGAGAGCTCCACATTGAACTTGCGCGCACGCAGAAACCGCAGCTGTAAACAAATTAGCGGTGCCTCTTATATCGCGCTCTCTCGACGTACCAGCGTCAGCGTATCGAGGTTCTTGGTGTATCCAGCCTGCTCCAGCATCGCCCTGAGCTGGTGGACCTGCGCATCCTGCTCTGGCGTTGTGTGGCCGGGGTGGCCGTTCTGGGCTGTGGGAGCGGTGGTGGGGTAGTCGTAGTCGTCGTACTTGGGGTCGAGCGGGAGCTCTTTTGCGCCTGTGGCAGCCATGGTGCGCTCTGTATCGAGTATTCAAACCGTATGAGAAAGGAGTAGAGTGAAGAGAAGATTGCGAGCGTTTCTGGGTTGAAGAGACGTTGAGAAGGAAATGACGACGAAGTTGGGCTAGGCGCGCGTTGACCGCCGCTCAAGCGAGCACGAGGGGCTGGAGCCGCCGGTGGACCCTGGACCATGCCATCGTACCCCAGGCTACGGCTTACAATCATATAGATTGATGTCTATTGATTGCATGCAATGCACGTAAGCTATTTGCTTTGTGGTTGCATAGCAGACCCTGGTTCGTAGCCATTCGTTGTAAACCGTCGAGCATTGCAGAAGCTCAGACATGATTCTTAGCTTTCCACATCAGTGACCAGTGCAACAAGACCAGATATGAACAGCGAAGCACTAGTCAATCCAACCTAAACAGGAAGGAGACACGGCCCATTTTGTAGCTAACTAACTCATACATCCGCAGAAGTAAAGACAAACATGATCCAGACCATCCATCCATCCATCTCCAGCCAAATACACCCCTTACCCTTCACAAACCCCCTCCGAGCAGCCCTCCAACAGAGCCACATCCTCCAAAAGAGCTAAACGAGCGTTGTCTCGGCCCACTACCCAAGAGCCAGAAGCAACGCACAGAACGCAACAAACGTCATGCGGCATTGCCTTGCTTGTACACGAACCCGCCAGACAGAGTCCATCGTCGCCGCTGCTGCCGAACACAATTGGGATTCCGTCATGTATACCATGAGAGACCAACCGACAAGACGATATTTAGAAAGAAACACAAAGAGCAACCCCAACACCGACTAATGACGCCCAAACATGACAGACGAGGAAAACCACGCACGCGCCTATGGACAGATTTGCAAGCAAAGGTCGAGAAGAAGTCAACGGAAGAGGAGGTCGAAGGCTTCCTGTAGTGCAAAAGGATGGTCGAAAATGAAGACCTCGTCGGGATTGTCTTCGCTCTACCGTTGGCGATCCCGATCGCGGTCCCTTCCTTGCCCAAAGTCTGGTTCTACGATTGCCCTCTTCTCTTTCTTGCCCTTGACCACGTATCGAGCGAATGACGCAACGTGGTCCGAAGGGAAATGGTAATTCGGGAAGCCAGGCACACGCTTGAGGTACTCTGGATCAATATCGCCGAGGAGCTCAACAACTTGCAAAGTGTTTGTCGAGTACCAAATGTAATCTAGCGTACCGGTGAATTGCGGTGTGTAGTTGGTGAACTTCAGCTCGCCGATTGGAGAGTAACTGGACTTGAGATTGAAGGGATGCGATACACCGTTTCTTGTCAGGTTACCGTAGTTGCGACTACCAAAAACTTCGTGCGAACTGGACATATTGCCTGAAGTGATGAAATCGTAGATGCCTGACGTAGGTGTCGAGTTGAAGTCACCACAAAGTATGAGGGGAATTTGGGCGCCATCGGAATATTCCATCGATGGCCCTGGCGTCTGAGTGTTATCCGGTATTGGGTTTCCATCCTCATCATCTCCGTTCGCATAGCGATAGAGTACCTTGTCGGTGCAAGCAGGCATCTTAGCCCACTTGTTTGAAAACTTGGTGATGGACTCGAGCAAGATTGCCACCTGTACCACCTTGACATCGGTGAAAGCGGGGTTCCAGAATATGTGTACGTTACCGACCATCAACCTCGAACCTGTTGCCCGATTTTCTAAGAACGCAACGACTGCGACATCGTCGCGCGGCATGACTCGGTTGAAGATATCGTGTTCTCCTTTCATGTCCGGACGATTGATGGCAATGTTCGTAAAGTCGATGAGCTGTTTGTCCAGCAACACGTACCTGATACTGTCAAATCACTGCTCCAAACTACTGCGTTTTCAACTTACTTGCTGTTCTTGTAGAAGATGGCACATCCATCTACAAGTTTAGCGTCCTTTTCCGCCATGGTTCTCGCTCTAGTCTTCGCCCAGTACATGCCTTTGTAGTCATTGTGCGCCAGGGCTGGCCGGAAGAAGTCATTGTAAGATTCCTGGTCGATTTCTTGAAGGCAAAGTATGTCAGCATTCCGGTCCCGGAGTTCAGCAAGGATTGTCTCTCTCCGGTGTTCCCAGTCCAAAGCTCCGCTGGGGGCGTAACCGTATTGAGATGGAGTGCAGTACTTGTCGCACAAGATGTTGTAGCTGAGGGCAGACACTGTTTCCTGGTCGGCAGCTATTTCGTCAAGTTGGATGATATCTCTCTCCATAGGAGGTTCAGGGCCTAATCAAGTCAAAATCAGCTCGAATTTACTATTTCTCTTGATATCCTTACCTGGCGCAGTTTCGCGGAAGTGTTCGATCAGCTTAGAAGTTCCATTCTCTTCCATGATGATCTCTTTATGTTCACTAGGGATGGGGTTGCCGTCAACACCGAGCACCTCCAGTTGAAACAAGGAACCTAGTTCAGGCGGCAGGTAATTGATATTGTTGTCAAATAGAAGCAGCTGCTTCAAGTTTACAAGCATGCCGATTTCCGGAGGCAGCGTCCGCAGCTCGTTCAGCGACACATCTAAATGAGTCAGGCTCCTAAGCCTTCCAACACCCGAAGGGAGTATGGTAAGCTTGTTGCAGTTTAGATAGAGCTTTGTGAGAAACGTGTACTGGAACAAGGTTGGGGTCAAGGTTTTCAAGTTCTGGCCACCAAAGTCAAGAATAGTCCAGACATGGTTTTCTTTAGCATCCTGAATCATCTGTCCCGCAGGCCTGTTACGCTCCTCCTTATCGGATTCTTTCTGGGTGCCACTGTTTGTTCCGGCGATTACATTCTTATTGACACTCGGGTGGTTCCTAGCATGTGAGTGGGACTGCGTCATTTCACGAGCCATTTGGGCTAACTTCAATTGTTCTGCCCAATGCTCGCTGACCGGTTTGTTCAGCCCACTATGCACACTTCCCGGCGTTCCGTTTTGCAGATGGCTTTGACCAAAGTGAGGCTGTACGCTCGAAATACCTCCGCTGGAAACATTGTGTTGGTGATTGAACTGACTTGTGTGCGTGCCTGTTCCGTGATCTTGGTGCTGGTGGTGCGTCTGACCATGATGCTGGTGACCAGGGTTGTGTTGAAACGGCTTGCCTAGGTTCATCTGCATTGTGTATCGCTGGTGGCTATTGTTCCCATTCATCATCACGTTGTGGCCTTGGTTGCCATGACCATGGCCTTGGTTGAACATGGCGAACTGCTGTGGCGACTGTGCGCCAGAGGAACGCGACGGAGATGGGGTGTCTGGGTTACTGAAGGGTATGCGGACGCTAGTGGTGGGCGAGCGCACTCGGGTTGGGAGGTTTCGTGATTGGAGATGGTTTTGTGTGTGTTGCGGGTAGAAAGCGTGGCCTGGTCCCCTTTGATAGGCCGAGTAATCGGCCATCTACAGGTATCGTGAGGTCGAGCGAAGAGGAGCCCCGGCGCTGCAGCGGTGAGGGTGAGGGGGCGCCCGGTTGAGGTGCGTGGTGGGCGCGGGTCAGGTCGGTGGAGGGGATCGGAGGCGCGCTTTTCTTCGTTCTAACATGGGCGGCTCTACAAGACGCCGTCATATGCTGCGCTGGGGACGCGGGCCGCCGAGGGGCCTGTATGGTGGTGCCGTATCGACAGGCGAGCTTCGGTCGCGTACGTGCGGGGAGCGAGCGTGTGCGCGGAGCAGAGAGGGCGGGCTGCGAGGGCGGGGGGGAAAGGACAGATTCGGTGTTTGTGATGTGAATGTCTAATGGTACGGGTGCCTGTGCTCATAACCGTCAGTCGCTGGGGTGGGGAAGAGGTTGGTTGAAGCCGAAATAGACGACAACAGAACCGGGGAGAAGCACGCGCACGTACACGTGTTTGGGCAGCGAGAAGCAGTGGGGCTATACAAAGGGTCCCAATTGCGCGGATTCGGGCGTGACGGGCGCCAGCTGCAGCGGAGGCAAAGAATAGAGAGTGTAGCAATGCTATCGCATGTCGCGAAGCTCTCGCCGTTCGCCTGGCCCGGCGTTATTCCGCAGCGTCACGTGATGTGACCCAAGTGTACCAGCGATGGCAGCTCGCAGCGGATCTCACGCGCCAGTCTCACGACGTGGCACGCAATGGCATCATGGCTGTTTGCGATTCCGGGGATGCTCTACTGAACAAGTGTGCCAAAGGACCCCCGTCCGCCAAACCCACGCGCCGGCTTACACATGGGGATCTCCATCCAGTATGCCTGGCTGCCCCCGCGTTTGCCAGCGCCACACCCTCCCTGTCTCGTGCTCCATGTGCGGCTCGAGGCGGGAATGCGTGCCCAGTCTTTGGCTAAGGAGGATGTGCGCGTGGCGGCTGTGATTGGAGACGTCCGCCTCAAGGCCCTCGGTTGTTGCGTGTCTGTGTGAAGCTCTCCGCCGCCCAGCTGAGGGGCTCCGGCGGCCCTTATACAGCCGGACACAGATGCGAGCAGACCGTCTGAGCCTGCTCGTCTTCCTGCCCGTGTCTCGTCCCGTCCCGCCCTCCGCCCCGTCCTCCTATCTGGCCCTCTCCGATGTTCCGAAGTTACACGTGCTTATCGGACGACTCGGGAAAGGTCCAATATCGAGCGCTGCCCACTAAGAACAGTGGGGCAAGGGTGTGAAAATGGCCGAGTGGATGATGGTGTGCTTGCTCTCCTGCGTCTGAAGGCATGCCTCTGACCTGATCGCAGTATCGCTACACCGGCGGCAACGCCAACGGCACACCTGTCCGCCCCAAGACCGCGGCTGAGGCCAAGCAATGGGACTTGTCCACCACTGACGTACTGGGACGAACCATATCAGCCAGCGCCGCGACTCCTGCCCCTGTGCCCGGAGCCCTCATGGACGCGACACGGGGCTCCATCTCGAGCGCGTCGACTACCCAGAGCGCCAAACCAGACGATTCTGCCATCCTCGCCAACCCTTTCGTGCTGCGCCATGCCCGCCGCTACCTTCGAGATCTACCCTATCCCCTCCCCTGCGACCTGCCCGAGCTCCAGCGCCAGAATCTACATACCCTCCTTGCCACGTCCGTCTTCGGTCGCGCGCTTGGCTCCAGCCCAAACCCTCAACGCCCACCTAGAAAAGTCCTAGAGATCGCTTGCGGCAGCGGATACTGGTCGTCTTTGTGCCACGATTACCTCTATGGCTTGGGCTACGAGGATGTGCAATTTACGGGCCTTGATATCGTGCCCATCGCGGGAGACTTGCGCAAACAGGACATAGACTGGAGGTTCGTCCAGCACGATCTACGCAAGGTGCCACTGCCATTTGACGACGGCGAATTTGACATTGTTGTTATGAAGGATATGAGTCTGGTAGTACCTCTCGGATCCGCATCCCAACGCATCTTAGACGAAGCGATACGGATACTGAAATCCGGAGGAACGTTGGAGATTTGGGAAACCGACCACGTTATCCGATCTATCCTACCGCATCCTCCGCCCCCACCGGGCAAGAATCCCCAAGAATATGCCTGCGCGGTTGCGACCGGAACTTTCATGATCTCTCCAATAACACCGTTTACTGAAGTGCATAACAAGTTTTTGACATCTTCGAATACCTGGATAACGGAAGCCTTGGACAAGCGAAAGTTATCCCCCACGCCGTGTGCGCGTATCTCGCAGATGTTGTTACAGGAGACCGAGACCCTCCATTGCGTGGAAAATCGGAGAGTGGCCATTCCTCTGGGGGAACTGCGATGGGAACGTGAAGCCGCAGCAGAGAAACAGACGGTAAATCGTCGTGGAAGTGAGGCGGCTCGGACGAAGAAGAGCGCTCCCTTTGACAGCGTAGCGCTCACAGAGGAGCAGGCGGCATTGAGGCACACGGCGCTGTTGGTAGTTATCCAGATGATCGAGAGTCTGGAGCCGCTCCTGAAAGAAGTCAGCGGGAAGACTCAAGAAGAGTGGCAGGGATGGTGGGGTTCGATGATGACAAACTTGCTGCAGGAGAAAGGCGCCTCGAGCGGAGAATGTCTAGAGATTGGAGTCTGGTGGTGCCAAAAGGTCTGACACTGGCACGATTGCGCATTTGCATACCTTTTCGTTTTGAGATATCCCACGTTGTTGGCCTTGTTCCAGGCTGTCCGCATTTCGCTGGCGAAACTTCTATACCTTATCGTAACGTTGACGCAAGGCCCGGTACCGCTTTAAGTAGTACAATGCTTCTATTTCTGAACGGCCAATGTCAGCGGATGAACTGTGTGCATGAATCAATCCAACGTTGTTGCTTACCTTTCTTCACGAACTGTGCCCTTTCTATGGCCTTCTTGATCTGCTCTTCATCGGTCAAGTGTTGCTGGCTGGCAAATGCCTTGTGCAGCCGTGTCCTGTAGTAATCGTATCCAAGTGGATATTCTCGACCGAGAAACAAAAGTTCTGTCATAATCAGCCAATGGCGTTCAAGAGGATCGTTCACCAAATACCTTTGTATATAGTGATGACTTGATGCCGAAGCGTGGGGTTAACAGATGCCATGGCCGTCCGGTCGCTAAGCGCTATGTTGCGTTTCAATAGTAAAGGCCAATAAGAGGAACAGCAGAACCCTGGACGTGATGTTTGAACGATGCGGTGATACAATGCACTGGTTCCTTAACAGCGGGGCGGGTCCAAGCTCGGGGGTGACGAAATATGGAAGCTACACCTCGGCCCGTCGATACGGCCGCAAAGACGCCATTGTCAACACAGATCCAACAATGCTACCATAGCCGCATTCGTTTTGTGTTTCCCCCCGGGCCTCAAGCACTCTGTAGTCAAGCTACAGAAGATGCGTCTTATCGTGCGCAGCCTGCTGTCGACCCCACCTTCGTCACGTATTATCCTGACCGTCCTCGCTCATCGCGCACCGCACGCAGTACGCTTCCAGTCGTCGAGTTCGTCGAACAACGATGCAGCGACTACCTCGCTAAGCCCGCGATGGCTTTCTGACCTCAAGGCGCGCATAGGCAAATGCATCATGTTTGGCTTAAACAACGAACAGATGAAGGAAGCAGGCCATATACTGCACGATGTCAATTTCAACTGGAGAGACCTGGTCGCTGGCAGTGAAGGCTTTCTGACAGACAAGGGCCGATGGGGTCTTCACCGGCACCAGGTCGCGTGGGGAGAAATGGTATGAAGCCCTTCATAGGCTCGATAATGCGGAGGCATTGGCTAATGCACTTTGGGTCACACATAGGATAGCATGGTAAGACAAGCAACGGTTGCGTCTTCCTACATGGTTACTACGTGCTAACGATTGCAAGGGTATGATGCTTGAGAACTGCCGGTTTGAGAGGGGACGTTGACTGTGTGACAGGTCACGTTAACAATGTAACGTACAACCGATGGGCTGAGAGCGCTCGAGTCAATTGGGGGATGAACTTTGCTGCTATGGATGCCGAGCACAGAGATGAGTGGAAGGCTCTGGTAGCACCGACGGACATTGGCATGATCTTGCGCAGCATCCGCACCGACTACAAGTTTGTGAGTTCACTACCTGCACACTGAAGACAGCCTGGGCTAGAGACAACTACACGCGCGAAATAACACGGCGTCAGGTCGAAAGACTTGAGTGTTGCGCGCGAATAACTTCAGGCTCACACACTCGAAACGGTGCTGACTGTGGTGCGCCCTAAAGCCGATCAAGTATCCGGATCGTGTAACTGTGCTGCATAAGCTTCGTTCGAAGCCGAAGGCGGACACCGACCACTTTATCCTGGACGTCGTCATACTGTCCGAGCTGCATAGGAGGGTTGCAGCCCGTTGCGTGGAGGACATCGTCATCTACGACTACAAGGCAGCAAGGAAATCTTCCATGAAGCCATTCATGATCAAGCGGCTACAGGAGACGTTCGAGCTGCAGGAGCGGGCGAAGGAGAAGTACGGGAATAGGGCACTGGCTCTCATTGGACGGGTCAAGCAGCTGGAGGAGGGCTCGTGGGACAGGCCAGATGCCAAGGAAGACTTTGGCAGCGCGAATCCATAAAGCTTTTCTCAACGTGCGTCCTGCTTCGAGTGCGGCGGCTATCCAGCCACAGTGCACCAGGGGCCGATCTGCATGACCGTTTACGCGTGACTTTCCCGGATTTCCTAATTTGCACGTCACCGTGTCATGGCATTGTGGAAGCTTTCAACGGCGCAAGATGATGGAGGGGCGGGTAAATTTTCCAGGCGCACAAAGACCAGGAGAAAAGCTCCGACAAGGCAGCGGGCAGGCCCTGGCTCCGTGGTGAGAGCATCTGGCGATTCTGTTGCTTACCCGTGCCCTGTGGATAATGTGGTGTGCGTCTACAAGGACCCCGAAGTAGGCGGCGGGGCGGGCGGCAGCGAATCAGGGCGAGAAGGGCGGTGAGCGGTGCTACACTGGGAGGGTGCTGTTTGCTGCCGATCCTGACCGCGCAGCCAGAACGAGGCAGCTCGCCAGGGGTTCCCGGGGCGCGCAAATGAATAAGATGGGCTAAGACGGTTACCCGCTGCACAGCCATTGGCGTCCGAGGGAGCGTCTCTCGCAGGCAGAAAAGGCAGCGTGGATGGCTCCGGCTAGGGCGCTGCGAGGACAGTCCTCATGCGGGCGCGGGCTCGCTGATCCCTGGCTGGGCCCATTCTCGGCGCTGTGATCGACAATACATGTGAGATGGGTGCTGAGAAGAGCGAATGTGGTCGATGGTCGTGTGCGGAGGACGTGTGCAGAGGACGTGTGCGGTGGAAGGCGGCGGAAGCACATGAAACCATGAAACGCGACGCAGCAGCAGGGCGACTGGCGCCTTTGGCCGCGGGCCCACGCGACGCCAGAACCGGAATTTTTCACAGCCCTCTGCACGGCGAACCGTGGACGGCGGGCGCCTGACAGAAGGACTTTAAAGCATTTGGGGCGGCTTTGGGGCCTTGGCGCGGGTGCTGGTGCGTGCAGTGTTGGTTGCCAATTTCGACCGCAGCCTGCTCTCTTCCCCAAACACCTCCCGCCGCCTCACACGACACCCGCCCTCGCTCCCTCGCAGCCCGCGCCGCCGTCACCCAGTCTGGCTCGTCCTGTGTCCCAGCCGAGCCGACCTGCGGTGTCTGCGCTCTCCGCCCGCTGCCTGCCGCGTACATGGTAGCGAAGGGGAAGAGGACCCAGGCGAACACGCATGACAAGCGACACGAGAATGGCCTCGCAGCCCCCATCGGGAAGCGCATCTCCAGGCAGCGCAGCAACCCAAACCTCAACGGCCACGCCAATGGGAAGCCCCAGCCGCCGACGCCGCCGCCCGCGAGCAACGTAGACGACCCCATGACGCAGCCGGCCACCACCGCAGCAGCAGCCCCGACGCCAGACTCGCACGCTGCCGGTGCCTGCGCAAACACCACGGCCCCCGCTGCGTCCAGCGCCGTCGCCCCCGAGGACCGCACCCGGGCCGGGTCCAACGTGTCGCTCGAAGGTCTTGAGGCCTGCCGCCAGTACGACACCGACCCCTTCGACTCTGCCCCCGGCGCCCTCGCGCGTCCTGCTGCTGCCGCCAATGGCTCAAAGACCCCGCCCGTCTACATGCCAAACATGCTCACCGTGGCTACCACCATTCTCTCGTCCTGTCCTCTGCGGGACGTCCTCGCCATCCTCATCATCCTCCTTCAGCTGCCCCCCACCGTCTTGACCGTGGTGCAGTTCCTCTTTGCAACCCTCACCTTTGTCCCTCCCCAGGCTGGAACCCCTCTCTCTGCCCTCTCCGCCTTTCCTTCCTTCACCGACATCTTCCAGGGTTCCGGTGGGACTCCTTCCCTTTTTACAATCGTCTTCGCTGATGCCCTCATACTGGTGCTCTGGCTGGTACTGTGGGTCCCTGTACAGAATTTCTTCTTGGACCTGGCGCAGGCCGTCATTGCAATAGCCCTGGGAGGTGCCGCAGCTGGTAAGAATGGCACGACCAACAGCATCTTCATCTGTTTCGTCATCATTCTATCCAACCATCTCTTCAGATTCAGGCCTCTTCGGCAACACATCCTCAACTTTGTCTATACGGGGCTCGCCCGGGGAGGCCTGGAATTTCTGTCGAGCCCACCGAGTATGCCAACCTATCAGGAAAGCTTCTCGATCCCCCACGGATGGCCTCGCAGCCTCCTGGGAATTCACATTTTAGCTCAAGGTGTCGTTCGCATCATCCGGCGATCTCTATCTCGACGTGAAGCAGCCCAATCGCTGCCGACTGGCAAGAAGACTGACCCCGAAGCCGGCGTCCACCTCCAGCGCGCTTCTACCGCCACCATCGATTCCAACGCCGAAGTCCCCAATTCTTCGAGCTCCGATGGTCGTCCACCTGGGCCGTCGCCCGCAACGCACACCCACAAGGACAAGGCGAGTAGTAGCCGGAGGAAGAGGAAGCAGGCTACACATGTTCGCAGTCAGCAGCCGTTTTGGGCTGCGCTTGCTAGTACAAAAGTCACAGTTCTTAAAGAGATGGAAAGCAGCCGGGCGGCCAACGACGCCGGCGAGGCTAACGCAAAAGACGCTAATCACATTGGAAACGCTGTTTGGAGATCGGAAGACGACCGTGTTTGGATTTCAGAAGTCGGACATTCCGACATTTCTTTTCGTGTCAGTTTGTGTGGGAGTGGAGAATACGACGACGTGCAGGAGCAAGGTGGGAGTGGAGGGCCAGGAATCGACAAGTCGAAGCCGTTTTACATCCGTGTCAACGGTGCGGATTGGAGTTCGACCCGAATTCGATCGACCCTGCCGGAGGGGTATCCGGGCGATGAGAGGACGGGCGCTTGGGTAGGAGAAATTTTTGGTCTGACTGGGTTGTCAAACTATCACTGCGAGTTTGTACGGACCAAAGACCATGAAGTCTTCTATTCCACGAGCCTCATCACCTCTCCGAGCCCGGTTACAGAGCAAGGTAGGCCCAGACATGGCATATGTTGGACTGTAAAATCTAACAACCAACAGCAATCGCCTCCGTTGCATCACCTCCACCTCACCAGACTTTGAGGCCTTCCTCGCCTACGACGACCCTGAAGAACTCAATTGCCGCTGCTGACCAGCAGTTACAAGAGCAACGGAACCGGTTGAAGCGGAACAAGAAAGATCACAAAGCTGCACTCACTGCCATCAAGAAAGAGGTCGATACGCTTGGTACCCGACTGGCTAATGCCGGAGGCAGTGACGAGCGCCAGCGCCAGCGAGTCATGCAATTCACGCAGAATATTCGTCAAGCCGACGATGCCACTGCTGATATTGCCATCAAGATCAGCTCCATGGGTGACATTCCAGCCGAGGAACAGGAAGAAGCTGCTGTGAAGAAGCGGGAATGGAAGAAAGAGCGAGAGCACAAGGAAGCTGTGTCGACTGAATTCGATAACGGCAAAGCTGAAATCGAACGCCAGGTCCGCAGCATTGAGTCGGATATCAGCTCGGCCATCCAGAAGAGAGAACGCCTTCAACAGCGTCAAGTCAAGCTCAACGACCAGCATGACCGCCTCATCACAGCCAACAAGGAGGGGTACACGGCCAAGCAACGGAAGGAGCAGGAACGCCTTGCACTTCACCAGGAGAGACTACAAGTTGAATCGCAGTATCGCAGCAACATCAACAGCTTTGAGCGTCGTGCCAATGACTACTACATGGCGACCGCTCAGATCGAGCAGACAATTCAACATTTCGAGACCATCCTTTCGCAGTCTCAGAATATGTCTGTACCTGCGACGCCCGAAGGCCCTCTTCCTGGTACAAATAGCATGTCTCCTCACGCCCATCCCTTCCAAAGCTTCACATTCCCTCTCTACAATGACGGTCGGAATACCAGTACTCCAGGCTCTCTCCGTGGTGGTCGCGGACGCTCTTCTTCAATGCTCTCTAACATTTCTGGCTTCACCGACGGTTTTGACGACCACATGCATTCACCCTCTGGCAACGTTCTTAGCAACCCGTGGAACGCCCCTGGTTTGCTCAACGGAGGAAACGGAAGCCATGGCAGTGGAAGTCTCAGCTCAGGAACGTCAAGTCAAAGCTCTAGCCAGCGCGATCCGATGAGCCCCGTGCCTAATATAAAGCCCATCATGGCACGGAGCGCAACGGGTGGTAGTGGGTATGGCACGACTATCGGTCGTTAGGTTCGCATCTCTAGGTAACAGTCGTCTTCCAATGTGATTTTTGTTTTTGGTGTGGATTAAAACTCGTTTCCCTGTGTTAAGTAAATATGTATGAACGTGACGTGTAAGGTGATGCTGATTAACAAAGCCCTGCCTGATTCAAGGTCGGCGTTCTACCAGAAACGCTCTCGAGTGATGGGTAGAATGTGCAGGAAAATCGGTCCATCGACCTGGCACTTCATCTGCGAGGATGAGTACATGGCAAGAATACGACACAGCTGAGACGATCTGACTATCCCGTCTCGCCTGGCCATCAGGGACTTCACGCTATAAATAACTCACGCGTAAGTATAGTATCGTATACTAACCATGGCACATCACATTACAGTACACCATCCAGTAATCTCTAGCTAAACTATTGCTCCTGTGGAAAATATCATCGACATACTCACGACCTACGAAGGGTGTGCTGGAAGTATGTCTTAGGGTCAAGGAACGAGCTATATTCATTGGATGTTATGTCAAGGGTGGGCGCTTTGGTTGGTGGCGAATAGCCCGTTAGGATGCGTGGAGGGTGTTTGATGGGTTTGGGGGCTGATGTGATATACGTGCGTGTCGTTTGTGTGGGGTGGGTATAGTTGTTTTTCAGGACTATAATGAGTTCATGTCTTCACAGCTTGGTGATTTTTTATGTGTTCGCTACAGACTCAATGTTGTTAATCGTGTCCTCCTTTGTAGGTGATGCTGTTTTCTGAATGCTATTGTTCTACGCCAAACTATGGTTTGAATTTCGACTTTGGCCACAAACCTAAGGTCCACAGCATATGCAGGAAATCAGGGAGTGCTGGAAGACAGCGCAATGAAGCCACGGAGGACTTGTCACTTCCGAACCTATCCGTGGTGCAAGCTACATTGCGCCTTGCTTACGTGATATCACATACGCCCCCTCATTCCTTCACAAGTCGCTGAACGGTGAACGCCTAAAGTGCGTATCTGCTGTTGGTAAGCAATACCCCACTTTCTCAGCCACCAACTCGTGTAGGCATGATTGCGCTTGCGAAGCTTGAACGGGTGGCAACTGAAGCCTCAGAAGCTGATGTGTATACTCATGAACAATTTCGACAGACAGGTACCTTCACTAGCCATTTGCAATGTGTAAGGGGAGTTCCGGAGGTTCGTGGCTACTCCATGACGTTCAAGCTGGTCTAGTTGTGAAGAGTCGAGAAAGTTGCAAGCATGCCGTGAACCTGAAGAGAGCGTTGGACGGAATAGTTAAGGTATAAGATAGCCACGGACGTGAGAATGAAGCAATGCGGTTGAATATTTCGCGTTATACCGGTGACTTAGGACGACAACCTCAATTATTCTTTCTTCTTGTTCGATCTTGTTGGCGCCCACTCCTAACACCCGGCTAGAGTACGTAACTCAAGCTCATCAAGGTCCGCTTAGCAAGCCTGCCTAATATGAATTCGCTAATACTAGATATAGCCCGTATAGCTATAACCACGTTGCTGGCGGCGCTTTCTGCAATCAGGTACAGATATCATTGATTATCTTGACTGTATGGCTAAATACTCTGTCTGATTGTCACGATTCCACATTTAGTGAAGATCCTGAAGCCCCACAGAGATGTATACAGCCCACATAAGGCAACTATAGTAAGACGTGCTCACAGACTAGGTCTGCACCTCAATTCCTTGCATATCGCTTTCTTCATACCACGCTTCCACAGTTCGGACAAAGTCCTCAATGCCATGACCCCAAACACCGGAGCGCGCAATGACCATTTGCTTTTCGGGTGGTGCACGAGCGATTTCTCCTTCGACGTTGAAGTAACCTGGTGTGCAACCAAGTATGACCGCCCCAGGAAACGAATGCATAAGCACTTGCATGCCCCAATCATCAGTGGCAGCCTTAGTCGTCGTCACAGTGAAAGGCTTTCCATTAGCCTTGCGCTTAGCCTCGGTAAGGATGTGTGCTGAATGCTTTGCCAGGAAGTCTAGGGTGAATACGTAGTTGGGGCTATTCGATGCTTGCCAGGGTCCAGATAAAAAGAGATTGGGAAAGTTGCAATCTAGAACACCATGCAGTGTAGATGGCCCACTGCGTGCCCACTCTTCGCTCATGGAGACATGGTTGCGACCCACGATACTAACGTTAGCTTTATCTGCGGGCGACCCGATAAAGGGTGCACGGAAACCAGTACAGAAGATGACCATGTCAACAGTATAAGACTGGTTGGCTGCAACAATTGAGTCCGCGGTCAGACAGTCGAGACCTTTGCCCTCAGTATCTACGAGGGTCACGTTCTCGCGGTTGAATGTGGATAGATACTCATTATGGAAGAGCGGACGTTTGCACCAGGAGGGATACCATGCCTTGAGCTTTTCTGCAACGGCAGGATTGTGCACGACTGTATCCACGTGCTTACGAATACGCTCTGATCGTGGTAGATCGATTGCGTGGAGTTTCTCCATGTATGCGGGAATCTCCTCCATAGTCTTGGGTCCAGTGGTATTGCCTGCAGCTCCAACTAAGGCTGGGGCACGGGTCCACTCGTCGTCGCACATATTAATAGCGGGTGGTTGTTCGGTGGTGAAGTGTTGGTGAAAATTCCTCAAGCGCTCGCGCTGCCATCCCTTCGACGAAGCTACGGTCTTGCGAAACCATTCCGGGTCTGTCTCGCGCTGTTCACGATCGTCCACTGACCCTGGAGTACGCTGGACGACATACAAATGTTTAGCCCAGCGTGCAAGGTGCGGTATAATCTGAATGGCGGTCGCCCCCGTGCCTACGATAGCGACTCGTTTCCCTTGTAGTTTCGTGAGCGATGGATCAGTCGGTGACCCGCCTGTAAGAGCATAATCCCAACGTGAAGAATGAAATACGTCGCCCTGGTAGTCTAGGATGCCAGGAACTCCAGGCAGTTTCGGCCAGTGGAGTGGGCCGTTCGACGTTACGACAAATTGCGCACGGATGTTAAGTGTCTGCGATTCTTCGCCGCTGCGCTGTTGTATGAGCTCAACCTGCCACTCTTTCGATGCTTCATCCCATACTAGCTTTTTGGCTTGGGTCTGAAACACTCCACTATCTGCGACTCCCCATTTCTGGGCGAGCAAGTTGACATAGGTGCGAATCTCTTCTCCTTCGGAATATCGATGACGCGGTACGTACCCCGTTTCTTCTAACAAAGGCAAATAGCAGTAGCTCTCGATGTCGCACGACAAGCCCGGATACCGATTCCAATACCAGGTCCCGCCGAAACCGCCTGCGCTGTCGATGATTCGAATGTCCTCAGGACGTATCCCAGCTTCAACCATGCGGATTGCATACAGCAGCCCACCGAATCCGGCACCTAGAATAAGAAGATGACAACGATTGTCGGGAAACATTGATATAACATCTTTAACCGCATCCTTCTCAACCCAGGGGTCGTCAAGGAATGATTTAAACTTGCCGTCCAAGGAGACGTCCACGAACTGGCTGTTGCCATCGTCTCGCAGTCGCTTCGCGGACTCTTCGCCATAGCGCTTTTGGATTTGTAATGCGTCTACTCCAGGTATTCCCTCATCGTGATAGCCCTGGCCAGAAGCTACCAAGTTAACTGCCGCGGTATGTTCGGTCATTGCGTTAAAGTGCGAAAAAAAGAGGGTACGCAAAGTATTGAGTAGATCTTCAATAACGTTTCGCAATAGTACCTGCTTCTAGATTTAAGTTCAAGGATAACGTTATGGTATATAAAGTATGAGCGCTCCTTTGACACAATATTGCTTGGATTTGGGCGTACGGCGTAGGTACAGGCCCAGCCTCGCCTCTAGACAAAGCTATCAACAACCGCGCCTCAAGTAGTTGGAACTAGCAGATGCAGTCATCTCCACAACCACTGCAGTAGTTGCATGCAAGACTCTGCCCCACAGGATATGACGTAAACACAAAGAGTTTTTGACCAATCACAGGTCAAAGCAGCAAGGTGAGCGTCCATTGCGACCCCATACGCCCAGCCGATGCAACGGACCCTTGCCACGAATTACAGACTTGTAGATGGTGGCCTTGCTGGTAGCGCAGAGCTGCCTGTAAGCACACCCTACGTGCACTTCGGTGTCAGATCCACGCCTCTAGAAGGCATATCTTGTCTTTCGAGTCCATACTTGGGCAGTACAAATGTTCACATGCATGGGCAGATAAAGAAATACGCTATGCACCCAGAGTATTGGTGCCGCTTTGACATTGCGTACGAGCGAGGCAAGCAGCTTCGCCGCAAAAATGTGAGACAAGCTTCGTACTATCAATCCACCCGCATTATCAACCCAGCTCACCGGGTCGCAGAAGCGGTTATTCAATGTCTGACCAACGAGTTTAATATGTGAACGCAAGCAATTAATCGGTGGGTGAAATTACTCGAAAATGCCAACTAAGCTAAGCTCACTTTACGCGGTTGTCGGAGAGCGTTAAGCCGCTTACAGAAATTTTGATCAGTAGCGGCATGGATGAGGCGATGAAGTTGGAACGTATTGTGATGTAGTTCATCTTAAAGTATCGGCGTATATCTTTCCTACAGCAGGGTAAAGGCGAGCCTTGGTCTTTGTCGTACGAAACTTTCATGACATACTAATAGTTACTTGTTCGTATCACTAGCGATCAACTATGTGCCTTATTGATATGCTGGCTCTGTCTAATCCGAATCATCAAACCCTTTTGGTCTGGCCCGGTGAAGCAGCTACTCAAGGGTAATCGAAACTGATTTTTTGGAAATGGCAGATTAGTGAAGATCGACTACATAATTGCACAAGTATATCGAGCTTATCTATTCTACTCTATTGTTCCGTGATGAAAAAAAGACGATATCGCGCAGCAGCTTTCTAATCCATGCTCAGGCCGATTTCCACTTCCAGACACTCCATTCGCAAAGTCGTTCGTCATCCCAGGAGTTTTCACCATCCTCAGCAGCCTCCTCCTTACCTTCCTGTATTGATTCCAACCCTGCACTTTCGAGAAGCTCCCACAACTCCCGAATCTGGTCAAGATAGGCAACGCGCAAGGGATATACTATGATAGCCCTTGATTCCTGTCCAGGAGCAAGCCATCTCGAGATCGTTTGTGTAATCATCTTCGGATGATCATCGTCGTAGATCGTATCTGCGGCTACAATAATGTTTGCTTTTGCATTGTTTGCCGTTAAAGTTGTCTTATCATGGAGAATAAGCGTGTCTGGCTCGCTCCAGTCTAATGATCCAGCACTGGCCGATCCGTTGCGTTGTTGTAATAATTCCGAATTGAGATCGATGTTAATTTTTAGACCAGGGACGATAGGTTCGAGATCCGTCAAAATCGCAGTTTGATGCCATATCATCGACCCGACTAAACCTACGAGGCCTATGCCAGCTCCAAGTTCGAGGATTGGAATGTTTGAGCCGTTGTTTTGTGGTGGTTTAATATTGAGATTGTGTAGCTGACCAGCGAGAACGTATGTCGATGCCCATGGTAGTAGATTGAGCCCTTGTGCTCTAATAGCCGGTACATGAATCTTGACATCGACAGACTCCTTATCAGAGAGTGGTACTGTGAATGTCTTGTCACGTTCGCCTTTGAGGTCCATGGTGAAAATACTTTGGTAAATACTCTTGATAATTGTGTTGCGATAGGAAAATTTCAAAATGCTCAAGCGACTCTCTGTCGAGATTGAATGTGGCGGTAAAAAAATAAGTGGAGCGAGCGTTAGTGTCAGGATTAGCATTAGCGCGATATCACGTGCTTCTGCAGCGCGCTTCTATTAGAGGGTTCGTCGCTTACCCTCTGTCATTCACAAGAATTCTAGTTGCCTTTAAGTTTATCTATAGGACCTGGTTCATGCATTTGAGCATTGCGAAGAACATTTTGATTGCAGATTGTCTGATCTTCGAACTCCTTCCTTCACCATGAACACCCATAACCCCAAATTATTGAGATCGATACTGTGATGTTTTTAAGTTTGATAGTATGTTTAAACCACATAGAGATATGCCAAAGAAGTATTCACTAGACAAAGAAGCCAGGTATTATATACCTAATCGCTACGTTCCGATCTGTGAAGATAGCGCGGCTAATGCTAGGAGACAGCCTGCTCTGAATGGTTGTATGTTCGATCATACCCAAGTGTGTTAGTGTTATTCCTTTCGCTAGAGCGATTGTCCCGGATGAGGCATGTTGAACGTCACCACGCTTAGTTTATGCATGTACGTCAAGAGTTCAGACATACTATGTAGCCTAGAACAGCACCGCCGACCGAAGGCCCCCCAAAGTTGGTCTAAAACTTGTATACCAGAATTGCATCAGCCCTCTCCTGGCATGTCAGTCTACAAACGTCCTTCCTTGCTTGTATATCCTTTAGCAGGGTATTTACATTTGATTTATTTCTCGATCGTTGCGACCAAGTGCTGAGATTGGAAAGACTTGAATTGATATGGAACATGCATACCAAGACTTGTGTTAATGCTCGGCGAACAGACCTTGTCACCAATTCTCTTCAAGACTATGGTCCAATAGGTGAGAATACAGCGCTCGCGCATCCCGAAGGTTTTCATTTCCGTGCAAATCGTCCACAAGGTTACCAGATATACGATTTCGTTGTCAATATGCTGTAAGATGAAGCTAAAAGGCTTCTCTAAGTAGCTTCATTATGGCGGCGAGATCACTTGTTGATCGTTGTAACCCCCACGCTACGTGAGATCGAGAAATCGAGTGAGACTCAAAAAGTAGTGATCAGGTACTCGAAAAGCGATAGCGGTCAAACATATCCATTCTCTGAAGAGTCTTTGCTGGCATTGCGCTTTTTGATAGGAATAAACAACATCGCGAGGCTTACCAGCACCATCATTCGGCGTTGTCAAAATGAACGTGAGAAATAAACGGTGAAGAAGCTCAACTTACAGAGCTCTTCTGGTATCATGCTGTTGATTACATGCTTGGATTTCGTCGTGGGGGCGCCCTTATGTGCTGTGTAAGCTGCGCCCTTGTGTAAGCGAGGTGATGCAGCCTAGTCGGAGTCAGCATAGCCCCTATAGATTTTGAATAGTGTGAGTAGGAGCGCGTCATTGTCTGTATGCGGTACTTACAAGAAGTGAATTCGTGGTTGGAGGAATTTCACAAGCATCGTATTTCTAAGCCAACCCCTCTTAATCGTTTAAATCGATAAGCCGCTCCTCATATTGCCATGTGATATAAATTTCGATAGGGAGACCAACCACCTGAAATCCGCGACTCCTTTCTAGAGAAGAACTAGACGTCGATTTAAGGAATTGTATCATGGAACCGGGCTCAACTTTCCAACAAGATCTCGCACCCCGTCGCCAAGTCTTCCACCTTCGCGACGATCCTGCCGCAACCGTTACGACAACGCTATCTAGATCAGCTCCAGAAGCCCTGAAAGCATCAAAGCGCTCTCGCATAAGTCGGCTCTTCTCAAAATCCTCTAATGCACAGTCGATCAAACACGTTCCGCAGCAGCACAAAGCACAAAGCTCACCCTTGCTTGATCTTCCCACAGTAATCTTAAATAAAATTCTCTGTTACGTACTCGACCTACCACAGAAGATTTCACTCAATTTTCCATATAGCCCACTGCCGGACGGTTGTACGCTGCATTTAGCATCGACCTCGCCCCCGGCCATCTTTCTCGCCTGCAAAGCATCGAGAAGAGCAGCGCAAGGAGTTTTGTTCAAGCATGCAACCTTTAATATCATGATTCTCTCCGGGGGCCCCACGGCACATTTCTGGCTCCACCACAATTGGGCAGGCGACTTCGTAGGACCGAAACGTTGCGTGCAAACCGCACTGAAGCGCGCCGAGAACGTCGAACTCGCGCTTGCGGCACCGACTATTGATACTAGACTCGACACTTCAACGGGGGATCTGAATAGTTTGGTGAGAAGAGGTGTCGAGAAGGAAGATTGGGATGCGACGAGGAAGTGTCTGGCTATTTGCATAGCCTACATCCAGGGACGTAAGCTCGGGAAGGGCGCGATCCGAGAGTTGGCAAAGCAAATCGAAAGGCAAGATAAGATTGGAAGCAAGGAAGCGTTGCGGATTGGTCAGAAAGATGAGGGACTCGAGCGTGTGCCTCTCACAAGCCTAAGAACAGTGCTCTCGAAAAGAAATCCAGAGGCTTTCGTCACTAGTGAGACTGACCAGATTCTTGCCACTATCGAGGACATCCAGGTGAACGGAGTAGTGGAAGTTGAGCTTGACTATCGGAGCGCATCGTGGAAGGATAACTTTGTTTTCCAGAGGCGCACAGCAAGTGTCGAGAACGCTCTGACAAAAGAGTGGCCAGAGAGAGAAGCAGTGGTTGCCCGTACGTAACTTGCATACCTTGTCAACCCATTGGAGATAGCAAGCTAATATGGCATAGACCTGCGAGAAATCGGAAGAGGAACCAAGCTTCCAAAAACATGACACTGGAAGTATCATACCACAGGTATGGATGCCAGCATGTAAGGTAACGGAAATGGTCCAGTGTTGTGCATTCTGTAGGGCAGCGTTTACATCCCGTAGCAGTACTGGACATGAAATTATCAATCAAATCTTATCCAAATATGAAAGTGATGTTGAATATTCACTTGGAATGAGTGCAGGCCCACGTACATATTTGAGTGGCTGGCGTGGCTGATGCTGTGGCTTGCGCTTCGCTTACCTAATTTGAGCTTCCACACTCAAACTTCGCAAACGCTTTTACCATCAACAGCGTCGCACATCCGAACCAGGCAACATCATTATGGGCGCCCCCTTCGACTTTGCGCCGGATAGGCCGGAGCACATCGACCAGATCCTGAATGGGCTCGATCGGTACAACCCCGAGACAACGGCCGTTTTCCAGGACTATGTCATGCAGCAATGCGAAAACCAGACGTACGACTGCTACGCCAACCTTGCGCTATTGAAGCTGTACGTTTCCCTTTCTTTCTACGGTCGCTTGCAAGATGAATAAACAACCACAACGTTTCCTATTACCCGAGGGACCGGAGCTTGAATCCCTCCGCCCGCTGAAGTTTCATTATTAGCTCTATCTGAAAGCAACTACCCCGCAAACAGAGTCATCATTGAATGAGACACGATTCCTTGCTGACAGCACTGTGATAGGTACCAGTTCAACCCTCACCTCACGCGCGATGAG
The DNA here is from genome assembly GCA_019828545.1 of Paracamarosporium sp. OC-R06-R3. NCBI lineage: Eukaryota > Fungi > Ascomycota > Dothideomycetes > Pleosporales > Didymosphaeriaceae > Paracamarosporium > Paracamarosporium sp. OC-R06-R3. The sequence continues at coordinate 8,213 of JACVRA010000407.1, read as the reverse complement.
ACCATCACCAACATTCTCGTCAAAGCCCTCACTGTCTTCCCTACCCCCGACTTCTCGCTCTGTCTCGCCCTCCTACCCAGTCACACCCTCGCACCTCTTTCTACTTCATCACACACACCGGCAGCTGGCGACGCACCTCTATCCGAGGCTGTGCAAAAGCTCAATGTTCTCAAGAATCTGCTTGAGGGTGCCGACTATGCCGCTTTCTGGTCAACGCTAGACTCCGACGATCTTTATGCCGATCTGGTGGCTGATGTCTCTGGCTTCGAGGAACTGATGCGTGTACGCATTGCTGCAACAGTAAGCCAGTCAATACGGGAAGTTGAGAGGAGCATCCTGGAGAGCTGGCTAGACCTGTCTGGCAAGGAGTTCGAGCACTTCGTAGGAACCGTATGCGGATGGAACGTCGATGGTGCCAAGATCAAGGTGCCAATTAACAAGGACAACGAGGCTAAGGGCACCGTTGTCAGGGAGAACGTTAAATTCGACCGTAAGTTCGATCCTCAGGTAATACAATTGCTTGTGCTAACATCCTCTGCAGAGTTCTCGAGAGTTGTCAGGAGGGCATTCGAGCAACCTGCTTAAGTGATACCACGTAAATGAGATATGAGGGCAGCACGACCGGCATAGGGTGGGCATAAGGCGTTAAGAGGACTAGGTACCTGCATAGGAGGCATGTTTGACGTGTCAAAATTTCATGACCGATGATACCAATCATCAAACTTTCCCAAGTTGACCAGCACGTTACGTGCAGTCCGTCGTACACCGTTGTGTGCCAATGGATCCGGCCACGTATTTTTAAGATCGGCCGTGTGTACTAGTATTTCCTCAATGTCAGAGGCAATGCCTCAGACTGAGCAATGGCCGCAAACAAGATACTACGCCGCTCGGGGACAACAAGATGATACGAAGGCAAAAATGAGAAACTTTGACCTTAGTTTAACCAGGTGGAATAGAGCTGCTACATTATCTCTATAATATGTAGATGTCACGCTTCGCTGTGAAGTCGTTCGCTAAATGGTTGCAACGAACAATAACTTCGTTACGATTTGAGGATTCAAAAGTGCAGTTGATGAAACTCTTCTATCCAACTGGACCTGCGTCGTTCGCCACTGTTCAAAATGCCCAAGTATCGCAGCATTCACACCAACCATACGCAATCTGTACTGCTCCAATGATGTTCTAGTCTAAATCACTGAACGACGGATCTGCCGCACAGCCACAAGATTGTAGCGTGCTACACCAAATACGATACGATTCTTCTCTGTACACGCTCGCAATATTGCTATGTGTCAAACGGCGATTTTCAAGCGGCTGTGGCACAGCCCGACACGTCGCATTGCTCGTCGCATTCAGGTCGATCCTATGCTGTATGAGAAACGTAATTGCGTCAAAATTACCAGCTCCTGCAGCGACATGAAGTAAGTTCCATCCTCGTCTATCAGTCATTTGATGTGGGTTTTCGTAAAGGCCCCAAAGCTCTTCCAAAGTCTCGTGATTGTTGTGACATACCGCACAAAACAAGGGATTCCAAGCCAGATTGTACGTTACCACACTCGTCGATGCTATCATGGAGATCAATGCTCTTATGTTTTCGCGCGTGCCGAATGCAGCCGCTCTGTGCAAAACTGCCCATCCCCGTTGATCTTGACGATAAAATTCTACAGAAGCATAGCAGGCGAGAATTTCGATGAATCCGGCCTGAGCCTGCGGTCTGCGATTTACGCCGTATAACAACATAACCGCGGTCATTCTATCGGATCCGACGTGATCTAGGTCCACGCCGTTCCCAAGGTAGAGCCTAGCTATGCTTGGTAGTCTCCAGTATGCCACGAAAAGTAGGCTACTATGTATACTGTCGGTCTACAAAAGAAGTGGAAACCATTTCGTCGAAAACGTACGGCAGAACTGTCGCACCACAATCTATCAAATATTTCACTGGTTCGGTTGAGCCACTTTGGGTCGCGTACTGGAGTCATTAGCGAGTCAGTACTGGAACTGGTCATTGTTCAGCCTACCCAAAGTAACGAATATCCTTCGTGGAATACATCGGTTGGTGCGGCCTTTCTTCCCTTGATCAGGTCTTGCACAGCTGTTATATCGCCATTTCGACAAGCCGAAACCACGTTCTTCGCGGCATAGCTTACGAAGAGCAAACGACCACCAAGAATATCACATTCCAGTAATTTGCGAAACGATTGGTGGAATGATATCGTAGTCGTGAAATCCATGTGACCAGATGGTGTCGGAATACTTAGTCTTGCCTCGCAATGGTAGATCTTGTGGGAGTCACCAGTATGATATGAGATGTTGAGTGCGCAATTCAAGAGCGACTCCCAAAAGTCGTTCGTTCCAAATATGCCGATGATTAGTTTGACATCCACTGGATTGATGCTCTTCGACGCAAAAGGTACCTGGTATGGTGCTGGAGCGCTAGCATTTCTAGTATGTTCGTGTCACAGGTGCATGGCCGGAGCAGGTATGTGGATAAGTATTGTATTGGACTCTATGGTGGCTAGAGAGGGTCACTATCTATAGGTAGGCTATGTGACCATCGCACTTGCCACAGTTCGCGTGGGATAACAGTATGCCGTAGATGACCTCAAAGTCACTTTTCTTGTCCATGTCAGCAGTGACTTCTTGAGAATATGTCTTCCACGGGAGTTTCGCAGGTTGATTGATTGCAGAACGATTGCGAGACTGTGCCATGACTTGTTTCAGACGCAATACAATACAAATTGATAGCAATCGTACATATATCCCTATCAAAAAAAAAATTCGTGTCATATTTTGTTACGGTCGATACGATACATGTGCGAGAGTAGGTAGAAATGATGCTTGGCCATGATTACTCAATCCCACTGCACTACTACAGTTTTACTTAGAGCAAGGCCACATTCGTGTCAGATAAAATCATTCCATAATAATTCGCTACATACAAGGGCATTTTGTTGGCCTTGTTGCTCTAGAAATCAATATATGTAGCTGAACCTGTTGGTATGAAACTGTGTAGGACGAAGTGATATTTGGCTTACGACGATAGACGTTGCGAGAATTAGAAAAGCTTGCGACGTGCTTTCTTTCTCCTACTATACTACGGTCTATGATGGTTTCCCACAGCATACAGCACTGCAATTCCTCCAAGTTCTAGTATAACCCGATCGTGACGCTACCATCTCCAAGCTCTAGTATAACCCAATCGTAATGTCACCACGAACCCTGGCCGTCAGGTGCACTTCCGCCTCCAAATCAAGCTTAATTCCAACCATCAAGCTCGCATCCTTCAAGTTGCCGTTGGCATCAGTTGCACCCTTGAGCAAGCTGCCAGGAGCTTGGTTGAGAGCCGAGTTAGCAGGAGACCTGATCGTCGCGAGGCTGCGGCGGCCACCGGCAGCTTGGCCATCATCGTTGGCAGTCAGATTGGCACTATTCTGTCAGCGGGTGATCGATATAATAAGGGGATGCAGTTCCTACGTGGTGACGGAGCTACGGACAATGTTAGTTTAAAAACTTGAATAAATTGTTGGAGTCCTTACTCGCGAGAAGAAGACATGATGTTCGAGGGCGATCTTGCTGCGATCGAAGCGCCGATGGTTGTATATGTTGGTAGTTGTAGATCGAAGTGAGCGGATGCTTCATTATTCTTCTGTTCGTAGTACCTTATATACCTCACTCATTCTCTACACAACTAAACTCAACGCACTTCTAGTGAAGCTTCAGGGTACCTGTTGCCGCTCAGGAGTCTCTAGACAATGCAATGCTGTGCTTGTACAAGGATCGTACCCTAGGAGTTCCCCGGCGGGCTACATTAGCTCCACATAGAGGGTACTGCCGACGTCTAGAGCCGGATCGAAGGATCGCGCCCGAAGGATTATGCAGGCTCCACAACAATCTTCAACAGATCTTGAGTATTTTCGCGGTCGAATGATATTTACATGTTATGATCGCAAAAGCAAGTTAAGCGCTGCATCTGCGGACCGAGCCGGCAATACCCTTGTTGGTGATCGTATACAACACGTTAGCCCCATTATAATCAGATCATTTTCTGGCACATACTTCGTTACGGGCGTCTAGACATCTAGACCCCGCGTCATTTTTGAACCCTCATCGTCAAATTGCGAAAAAAGAAAGACCCACTGTGCCGTGCGTAGTTCGACAGATGTCTACGGGCGTAGCCGCTCCCGCAACGGCCCCTGTATCCGCCCGGCCGCGACTTTTACTAGGTCGTGAATAGCAAAAGGTAGAATGACGAGGCATTTACTAGGATTTAGACATGGAAATGGTGGAAGCACAATGCTTTGATATATACCATTTCCAGTGGCTATTCTTTGAATAACCGCGATCCTGTTCGCTCTTCTCGAACGCACCGAAAAATACTATGAAAATCGTGAACTCGTTATGACGGAAGCTCTCGAAGTCATCAACCTCAGTGTCGATTTTGGCGACAAGAATAAGGCGCCCAAATGTGGACTGATGTTGGCAGTATGCTTGCTAGTAGTATGCTCGCAAATAACCCCTGCATTTGTCATACCTCGAGTACTTACACTTGACGTGGCACATCCAATCTTGCGAGCTAACCTCAACTTGCGGTACTAATGACCCTGCAGGTCTACCCGATACACAACATTGACCAAGGATTTTCAGGAACCCCGGCAGCTAGTCCAAGGACACTAACGTCAGGCCAGGAGCCCTCCTGTTACAAGACTAAGTTAAACCCTGTTTAGTCTACTATTTGCTTGTTTGCTGGCGAAGTAGGCCTCCGGGTAGCTTTCTTTAGATGTACGTACACCGAGATTCGTCTTCCAGGCCCGTTCTCAACCAGTTGACTTGGCAATCACCTGATTTTTGCATCAGACTTAACTCTGTGTGGCAGCTCCATAGGTCGGTATCGGAATATATCGAAACACTGGGCCCGGAGAAGCGCGGTACAGTTGGAGATAGCTTCACTTTCACTTCTTCACGAAAATACATCCATGTCACGGCTATACTCAACGAAAAACTAACACATTGACGCACTTCGGCATTTCATCTGCCACCATTTGACCGAACAGGGCTGCTCTGCCTGTGAAACAACGCAGGAAAACAAGCAATCCGACATCAGCCGACGTCTCGTTTCAGAAGCTGGCCAGCTGACCGCACACCACCCTTTTGATTGCTATGCACGCAGCTCTTGTTTTAATTTATCGGGTACCTTGACCCTCCACCTCATGTCGCTATTGATCACAATGGCCACCGTACCAGGTCTTTTGGGAACACAAGAAGCAATCCGACAGTCTCAGTCGAAAGACAAGAGAGAAGAACATCGAGCTCGGAGATGCAACTTCATTGCACACTGTATCAAACCGTCATTGCGATCACGAGAAATCAATGACAGACCTCTTGTACTGCGGGATGGACGGGTGCGTCCCTCTTGTCCCTCTACATTCAACGACTGACTGACGACTCATATAGATGTATATCCATTGTGGCGATCAAGACGAAGACGAAATTGTCATGGCTTGTGGCTACTACCTCCCTTATCCAGACAGCGCGCACGAAGGGCTAGTAACGAAAACATCCAAGGATCTGCCCATCATGAACTGGATGTACGTTGATGCGACAACATACCAGCTATGTTACGGTGTACGCAACGACGCTGACGGAAACATCACCGGGCCGTTCGACTGTACTAGTCACAGTCGCAGGGTGACGCTATACAAGTGGGAAGGTTGGTGTGCTGTAGAAGAGAAGCCTGGAGACTGGGCCGTCTACTTTGATATGGAAGATAACGGCCTGAGAGGAAAGGTTCAACCTGGCACACGGGTGCTGGAGATTGAGCTGGAGAGAAGAGAGGAGCGCTATAAGAAAGAGGAACACGGAGTAGTCCCCAAGCCGCAAGCTGAAGACATGGTTTCGAAGCAGGAAACCGTGCTTGAAACAGCAACCGCAACACCGGAACAACAAATCAAAGTTTCTCAATCGGAGAAGCCTTCATCCCCACAATTGGAGAGACCTCCACCTCCACCTCCGCCCCCGCCATCGGAGACGCCTTCATCCCCGCAACCGGAGAAGCCTTTACCTCCACAACCGGAGAAGCCTTCACACCCACAAATGGAGCCTTTAGTATCCATGAAACCTTCCTATCCACCTCCCAAATTTCCACTTCGACACAAAACAAACGTACCGCCAAAAACGCCGGATCGCAGTCCGAGTAACAACAATCCCAAGAGTAATCGCTCCATTAACCAGTCGCCTGTTTCAACTCGGCCACCCTTCCGACTGGGATCGCTACCGTTCGAGGCAAAGCCAGGCAAGCATCCACAACCACCTAATACCAAGACTCAAGAGCGACAAAGCCCAACCCCCCGCACGATGCCTTCTGCCTTTCGCCCTCGTTTCCAGTCCCTCGATCTAGGCGAAAGCAAAGGTCAGAATCCGAGAAGAGTGTCCACCGATTCTACTGCAAGAACGACATTTCCGAAGTTGACACGCACAAATACAAGTTCTCAGGCTTCTTCCACGTCTCCGAAGCTGTCGAAAGTAGATACAGGTTCTCAGACTTCCTCCAAATCGGAGCAGCCGATCCCGAAGAAGCGATTGTCTATCCGCGAGCGAGCATCGAAGGCGTTGAAGAAGAAGCGGGAATCAGCTTAGATAACATCCATGTATTCATATAGCTTGGAAATAGTCCCGCATCGAAGTGTACAATAGCTTGTTGTATTCTCGAGAGAGCGGGAAGTCTCCATATGATGTCCCTAATACTCTTCCATTGCTTTCAAAAATATTATACCGACTACACCCGACGGTTACCCTTCGTAGGTCGTCGCCATTCTCATCTGCACATACCCCCACGCCGTAACAGGCTCGTACTTCTTTGGCTTGTCCTCGCCCCACGTACCTGGTAATGCGTCAATAATAGTATCCATGTCCGCCGTCGCAAAGAAAGGAATGCTGTATCTATCCGGGACAACCGCTCCGTCCGCACTCTCCAGCTCTACCACCTTCTCCCCGTTGCGCTGACCCTCCGTATTCACGCCCGGTCCGGGTATGCTCATGGTCTTCGGCGTCGGCACACCGACGCGGTGCACCGTCGAGCGCCATCTATCATTTGACCAGCGCATCATCAGGTCCCCGATGTTGACGAGGACAGCGTCTTCGATTGGGCCCGCCCGACTGAACTTCCCCGGGTGGTTTGGATCTTCGACCTCAAGACCGCCGACGTCATCTTGGAATAAGAGCGTCATGGTACCGAAGTCTGAGTGAGCATTTATCCGACTGCGCTTGTTATTCTTGAGCTCTTCTGCGTCGATGGCTGGGTAGTGGAGAAGGCGTAGCTGAAAGAGGGACTTCGAGTGTGTGGGTGAAAGGCCTGGAGCCGGGACGGAAAGCGCTATACTAAGGGCATCGAGGATCTTGTGGATCAAAGAGGCGCAATGGTCAAAATACGATTCCATGAACGTCCTAAAGCCTGGTAATTTTTCTTCTGGAAGCCAGATGTTGGGTTGCGACTCATCGTCGACGTTGCCAGATTCGTACGATTCTTTGTAGTCTGGGACCTCTCTCGACTTTGCGATCTCCTCTTTATCATACTTGTGCTGCGTCACCTTCTCCACTCCTGGTGCTGAATACCCCCTGTGATGCGATCCGCCTGGCGGATGTGGAGCTAACATCTTGGTCTCCATCGGCAGTGCAAAGAACTTCTTTGACCACTCGAAACACTCCTCCACTTTCTCTCTCGGTACGCCATGGTTCCTCAAATACACGAATCCCACGTCTCGAAAAGCATCGTCGATCTGCCGTGCAACACGTCCCTGCTCTTCCTTTTCGCCGTTCACAAAAGCACTGAAATCTACGATGGGTATCGTGGATGTGCCGTTAGTTTGCGCCATGTTTACGAAGCTGCCGTTCAAGATGAGTCTTGTAAGATTGAAAGATTCGACGAAAACCGCGCAGACTTGTTGTTAAAGTGAATAAACAGCGGCGTACTCTATCTGAGGAAGGCGACGGGTGCTGATTCATCGTATGCAGCGTTACACCAATGAGGGACCGTAGCGTGCCGATAGGCGGGGCAATTCACCTGCCACTCAGCTGACGTCAGCAACCGAGTACGTAACGTGTTCCACCAGTCATCCGGACACCCTAGTCATCCGGACGCCCCACTAGAACGCGCAACACATTAGCACCGATAACTCAGCAACTATATAGTATTTTTGTATAGGATTTTGTAGATAGGT
>JACVRA010000406.1:0-161665 GCA_019828545.1 Paracamarosporium sp. OC-R06-R3 | reverse complement strand
GGTGCTGGTGCTGGTGCTGGTGCTGGTGCTGGGTTTGGCGGCGTTGAGGGTAGAGTGTGGTTATTTTTTTTTTCTGTTCTATTCAGGAATGTTGGATGAGATTGGGACTGGTGCTGGGTGGTGCTGGGTTTGGGCGGCGTTGAGGGTGAGGGTGCGGTGCTTTATCCTTTATTATTATTATTTTTAATTTTTTTTTTTTATATCTGGGACTTTGAGAGTATTGGATGCATGCGGAGATGTGATTGCATGGGTGGCGTGTTAGTCGTTCTAGAATGTGTATGTTGCGGGACTTGTGGTGTGGACGGATTGGGTGGAGTGGAGTAAAAGGGGTGGAATGGGATGAGTGAGGTGGGTGAAGTGCGTTGAATGGGACGAGTGAAATGAACAGGGCAGGTGAGCTTGCCCTGGTTCTCGCGCCTCGTCGTGCTGTGTTGTGTTGTGCTGGAACCGGTTAATCGGCGTGTAGACTGCACTACGCTCGCTGCTCTACGTTACGATATATTTTAAGACGGGCGCGCGGTAATATTCTGCGCATATACGGCAAGGGAGAGGTACACAGTGTGCGATTGCGCGGTGGTATGTTTGGTTTGGAAGTAGTGTTGTTGTTGACTGGAAGTGCATGCGGTTCATGCACCTTGTTACTCGTTGTCGCGGTACTGAGTAGGCTTGCCCTCCGATCGTGGTTAAACCCCAGTGGTGTGGAAACATGCTAGGAATCCTTAGAATTTGTCCTACGACTTGATTTGTGCCCGCAGCCGCCTTTGTGCACGTATGTTAGGTAGAAGATTAAGGCGCGCGGCACACCCTGTTACTCAGTGACATGCGCGCTATTTACGGCCGAGATAACTCAACTGCGGGCCAGGCACAGGCACCCTTGCATCTCATCCCCCCGGCCAAGCATGCTACCGAAACATGTATAATGCGCCCTGCACCACCTGCAAACCCACAACCATGCAGGAACCTCCTTTTCCAACTACGCTTTGAGCGGCGCCGCCATTATACCTCCTCCGCACATGCCGGGCAAACGACCGTGGCGCGAATCACGATGGCACAAGCATGCCAGAGACGTGGGCTATGTCTTTACTGGCTGCGTCGCTGCAGCGATGCGTTGGGTTTTGGGGGGGCACTGGCGGGCCATCAAGAGGCGGACTTCGGAGTTTTTCTCTGCGCATCCACGTGTTGAGACGGTGGTGCTTTGCGTGGTGATGCTCGTTCCTATTGCATTTTTCTACACGGCTGGAGCGATTGTTATGGCGGGCGAATACATGATGGCGAGGGGGGACAGTGCTGCGAGCATGTTTAGGAGCATGGTTGCTTGGATGCGCGAGCCGAGGCGCGAGTTGCTGTCACACGGAGAGATTAAGAAGAGGGTGGCAAGGAGAAGAGAAAGATATAGGGCGAAGCCGCTGCCGGCGATGAGGCCGCGGGCGTTGACGTTGACGCTGCGGCCGGACGATGCGGAGCCCGCTGTTCAGCATGACTCTCGCCATCGTGGTCGTCGAAAGCGCGAGGTGCAGAGAACCGTAGATCAGCTTGGGACCTGCGATCTCTGGAGACTTCCGTTCGAGGTGCGCAAGATGGTGTGGGTATATGCTGTTGGGGGAAACCATGTGCATGTTGTGAAGAGGAGGGGTAGGTTCGGGAGCGTGTATTGTCCTGCGAAGGACCCTACCGATCCTGTGCGTAGGGATTTCTGCGTGAGGAGGGACGGATATGGGTTCTACATGAAGAGTGCGTGGCCGATAGATACGAAGCCGTTGGCGTTGTTGCTGAGTTGTCGGCAGATGTAAGTTAGGCAACGCTTCTACCTACGGATTATTTTGCTGATACCCCAGAGATACTCGGAATGCATCGACCTCCTATACTCGCACAACACCTTCGCGTTTGACGACCCAGCGTTGTTATCTCCCTTCCTGGCCTCTCTACTTCCCCACCGGAGCAGACTCGTCGCGTCATTCCACCTAGCACCTATCTTTGCGGACGAATGGTCATGCTCCAACAATCACTTGCGATGGTGCATCACACGCCCACAGAAAGTGTTCCACTCGAACCAGCCCTCCGTAGCACACACGATCACCCATCTAGGCCACACGCTTAACACGCTCGCCCGCCAACCCACCATCACTTCCTTCACCATCACCCCAAAGCTCGGCCTCGATTTCCTCGCCTCAGGCACCGAACCCCTGAGAGCCTTCCTCCCCACATTCACCCACGCCCTCAACAACCTCAAGACTTCGACCCCTGCAATCCTCGCCTGGCCCAGGGATCCAACGTCATACCCAAACTCGTTCCCGCCCTCCCACTGGAGCATACCAGCTAATCTCCCTCCTAAATCCACCCGGACATTCGTCACAAGGCCCTACCCATGGCAATCACCCACATACCCCATCGCCTTCTTCACCCCCTTCGACATCCACTGTCTCCACTGCCCCTCTCCCACACTCATCCCCCGCACAACCTGCTGCCTCGCAGAAACATCCTTCCTCCCTCTCTCACGCTGCCCAGACCCACCCCTAGAGCACAGCCTAGACGACATCCTCATGCGCTACTGGACCTTCCACGTCCCTTGCGGCGGCTGGATCGAGTTCCAGTACCACGGGGAGAAGAGGGAGTGGAGCGTGAGCCAGGGTGCGGCGAGAGTCTGCGGAGGCGAGGAAGCAGAGCGGTTGGTTGGGGCCATGGGGAATCCGCATGAGCGGTTTAGGGGGTTCTACGTCGTGGAGTTTATGGGGGATCAGAGGGTTGCGGGGCTGCTGGTTGTGTCGGGGAAGTTGAGTGGGTGTGTGGATGGGCCGACGAGGAACGCGTTTTATGAGAATGTCGGGTGGAAGAGGAAGGGGGAGGGGGGGCTGTGATGTGGGTTTGTATGTTGACTGGCTTTGGTTCGTAGGGGTGTTTAGGGTGTGGGCTTGCTGTTGGTGGTGGGTTCAGATCTTTGTGTTGGGTTGTAGAGAGGTAGCATCATTGATTTGTAGATAAGTAGATAAGTATACGCGCGTGTTCGAGATTATATCAGTGCGATTGGGATTGTTCTAGGGACTATAGGGTTTGGAGAGGGGAAAGACGTGGGGGTTTAGTGATGTTGTTTAGGTGGACGAGATTGGGTTGGTATCGATAAATATGATCAATGCACACTATCGAATCATGGGGGTGTTATATCTTTCCAAAATAGTATGGACAAGGGAAGGTTCTGGCAGATACTTCTACTCATCATGTAAGTAGATGATGTTGAGGGCTACTGTAGAGCCTTCCATAGAATACAAAATCCGGCTGTCTTAGGATGGGTGATGTCTGGTGTGAGGCTGCTCGGGAATGCGTCCCGCGTAGATCTCGCCGTTTCAAGGAAGGTTTACGATGCCCACAGTCTGCGGTGAGAATGATATTGGTTCTGCATCAGATGTCTTGCTATATAAGTAGAACACGAGACCCGAGTAAGAAAGATGTCCAACATGGGGATAATGCGCTTACCGTTTATAGTAAGCTTACCAAAGTTGCTCATCGTGAAGATTCACTCTGCCAGTCTTTCTTTACACATGCATCCAACCGCGTGCGCCGAGTCCATGGCACAAAGATTGCCTAACCCATACTTGGAATATTGGGGCGTGAGTGCATCCATGCACATATGGTCTAGGAGCAATTTGGGTACTGCCGGGTGTTGCCCCTGCCGTCAGCCCCCACGAAGCCAAAAATACCCACAACGGTCCGGCTATTTATTGAACGACAAGGGGCATCCTCGTATCGACGACAAGCTTTCGCGAGTGCCGCCGTTGGTCGTTCACCGTTGAACCATGTCATTACAATCTCTCTTGCATATGCTAGAGGTTAGATACCGGCCCCTTGCATTACCCCATGTAGGAGATCGCCCATATACACCTTGCCAAAATGTTCTGATAGGACGCACATTTTCCTAAATTTGGCCGAACGGTAGCGAGTGGTTGGACGGGACAGTATGCCAGGTACGGTACTTACAGGCTCTGGCTACGACCAGACTATATCAAGCGGGGCCCCGGGTTGGGTTCTCTGCAGCGCATTATTGTCTCACTCTCGCGCGACACGAGTTCCTCGTCAAACTACCAAACGGCTGGGCTCGACATCGCCTACTCCACCATGGAAGCACCGAGCCGAAAGTCTGTGGAACAAGTGGAAAGATCGACTTCCATGTCTCTTCCAGAGACGAAGCCCTCAATGACACCGTCCTCAGAAAAGATTGAGGCGCAGTCAATCAGTACCGAAGAAAGCAGTGAAGGGTCGACAAGGTCTTGGGTCAAGAATCCGTGGAGAGCGCACACGCGCAAGATCTTCTTGGCTTGCGGTATCGTTGTCGTTCCCATGATCGCGTTCACCGTCGCGATCATCTGGGTTGTTTTTGCAAATCTCATCAGTGGTATGCAATTCCCGCTACCCACAGCCTCTTTGCGTGCATCATGCGCATCGTGATAACCTGATTTACCGTGTTTCGCTACATCTTGGCTAGGAGGCAGTACCTCGGAGGTACACATAAAGTGTCTCACCGATGTGATGACTACATCGTTCAAGTTTGCTGACTGGTGCAAGAAAACCGCTGCCCTTATCCTCAACTATGTCCGGGACCAGACATTCTCAATGCGTCGAGCAAGGAATACTACTATGTCGACTATCCTGCAGCGCGGCTTGTCTTTATATCGTCATGGTCGTCTACCGTTAGTTTGTCTTTCGTCAGCATGCTCATGACGTTATTTGGGTATCTGATCGCATGTCAAATGCTGCGCACGTCCTCGAGGAACCAATCGACCAGGCTACCTAGCCCATACCAAACGAGTATCCTCATGAGGGTTCTAAATGCAGATCTACTCGCACTATGGGACTTGGGAACGAAAAAGCTGAAGGGCGCCTTCTGGACCAAGCAACAAGCGAGTGATTCAGATGACGCGCGCTCCCCGCCCATTCTTCGCACGAGTATTCTAGTGTTCTTGTCCTGTCTGTTTGGGAGGTACGTTTTGATTCAAAGCATCAGTCAATACCGATCTTTGCGTCATGGCCAACAATGATCATCAACTAACGTGCTGTAGTGTGCTAGTTCAGGCAGCAGATACATACCTGCACATTGTGACCGAATCGGCGAATTTCGTCCAAATTCATACCCAAGACAGTCAACAACACTTTTATAGTCGAGGTCTCGCGCCATGGTGTCTCGACCGTCCACGGGTGGGTTCCCCCGGTAATGTGAATTATTGGGGATGCGGCATCAGTTATGATGAGAACATCATGACTGCAACTTTGAATAATATCACACTGTAAGAAATACTGATGAATAGTTTCATCATCGTGTGCTTACTCCTGTCGATATTCAGGTACAACGGCGTGGAGTTTACCGGCCCTAAAACGAAGGATACTGTTTACAACTATACCAACTCTGAGGGACTGCAATTCGCGCTCGTTGGTCCCTATGTACCGCCCTCCGAGGACGATTGGATGGCAACAACGCTTGGAGTATCCACACAATGCTCGGCTGTACCGCCATCGGGATGTACTCGCGGAGAGCCGTCCAAAAACCATTTCGTAGAAGACTACTACCAACCTTTCAATTGCAGTGCGGAGAAAGGCGCGGGCTTTGACATTTCTGGAAACATCACCGGATATATGCACGACATCTTCTACTTCGATTTCCACAAGTATCTTCGCGACGCTAGTCCTTTCAATGCAGATTTGTTGGGCTGGGATGATTCAAGTGTGAATGTGTCAAATGTGGCGGACGACGAGGAGGTCTTCAAGAATCCCTGGCAGACACTGAGCCAGGCAACCATCGAAATTGATCGACAGGACTATCCTGATGAACTCAACGACACAAACCGTATCTGGCTCGACCCCGACGATGTCTTTGACTACACCATGCTGCTCTGCAACACGACCGGTAAGTTCATGTCGCGCTCCACCAGTCTCCATGCTGACCATCCCAGTATGGGACATTAAATATACCGCCATCGGCCACGAAGTCAAGTCACTCACAGCAACTAAGAGCAATGGAAGTGTAGCCGGCATTGCCAGCTTACCCGGCGTATCAGCTCTCATGTTTGTCCCGCAACAGTACGACCGCGCACTACAATATGCCTCCGCATCCGCCACCTCCATGCAATCCTTCATCGACGCCTACGCTCTCGGCCTCTCCAAAGTTCGCAGCTACTCCCTCGCCACGCAAATGTCGCCCCGCCCGGCCCTCCTCGCACAAACCCGCACCTCAAAGGTCGTAACTAAAGTCCCCATCGCAGCACTCTGGTTGCTCGTTCTTGCTAACGCGCTGTATGCGTTTCTCGGCCTGGCGCTGGCTACACTCGCGCTCGTGTATACGAGTCCGGGCGTGCATCAGGTGTATACTAGACTAAGCATTACGGGGATTGTTGCACAGTTGTTTGAGAGGGAGTATGCGGAGCGGGCGGTGGAGAGCGAGGAGGGACTATTTAGGGAGAATGTGGAGAAGGGGGTGGAAATCAAGAGGGTCGGCGTGAGAAGGACGGGGACTGGGGGGTCGGCGTTTGCTGTTAGTGAGGAGAGGTTGCAATAGATAGAAAATAGTCTTTGCTTGAACAATTGTAGATTCATGGCCATTACACAACAACAGGTGACATTATCATACTCTAAGGCAAATGGCGAACAGGACTTATATTCGGGCGACGCTGTGTGCACTTGTATGGCCATCTCCGACTCACTCACGATAGCGGCATTCTTATCTTCTTGAAATTGTCCAATCTTAACGTGCAGCAACCACAACACGAAACTTGCAACAAGCGTTGATTAAATCTCACAACTAATGAACGTGAACAAGCTACGACCACCGACACATTGACAAATTCCCTACCTCCTCAGCAAATTCCACAACGGAATATCAAACTCCTCAATAACCCTTACTCCATAATCCATGTCCAAGACATCGGTGTGTATGTGATGACTCTCCTTACCAAGGCTCGTCTACACCGCGCAAGTGTGGAGCGATATTCCAGTCATTGGCATGTGCATCGCCTGCTACTGGCATCCAAGCAATAGCGAGACTCTGCTCCTCCTTCTTGGTGAAGTAGACTCTGAGCTCGTTCGTGCTAGGGAGGACCACAGCATTGATACCTGACCCTTGCAGAACAGAATAGAGCGCTCCTTGTTTAGGATCTCCAAGTACGCCATAAGTCCAAGTCACACCTGCGTCATCCGAGCAGATCTCCCTTAGAATGTTGTCATCGCTATCTTTGGGATTCTCTGCAACATAATAGACGCGGATCTGGTTTCATAAAATCAGTATAGGTGAGCATCTATAGTATGATTAGAGACCTACTTTTTTGTTGTCATAGGCTATAGCACCTAGGTGTTTGAATCCTTTCGCAACTTCTACGGGTGCTCCACCCACTAGCACTTGCTGCGGCTGGCTGTACACAGTCTGCTGGTTGATCTTCACAGCACCAGCTGGCCCTGTGAGATAGCCAATGTTGTGACGTGAGTTGACGTAAAAGACAAATGTCGTGTCACTCAACTCCACCGTTGCAAGAGCGGAAGGCGGCTAGGCAAATTAGCCTATCGGACTGTTAAGTCACATTCTTGCGAATCAACTTACAACAACAACCATTGTATATGAGTTCCTATGAAGATATGCTGATGTAATTAATTGAACTTAGAATCGAGGCACAAAGTTAGGGATGAGGAAAACAGTGGATCGAAATGATGAGAATTAATGGGTGACACCTCACTTACTTATATTTGAGGAGGACTGACAGTGCTGGAAAACCACAAAATCAGATGTCTAAACTAAAGAAGCTAATGTTGACGATTTCATCATATCAATGTGCCTCTCAGCTATGGCTGACATGCATGATATTGTCTCACGCACGGATACAACTCCGCATCTACACTGCTTGGGCTAAAGGTACTGCCATTAGCTCACCCACTCCGTTGAATTTGTCACAGCAGGGTGACGGGTCCAGTAAATATATGGTATTGGAGAGCGCTTATGGTCGTCGGACCAGAGACCAACGAAAGTAGAGACAAGACTTACCTGGACTATTACACAGGAACGTCAAAATATCATCATGGGTGTTGATAAAATGAAAACCAGGACGACTATCAAAGTGCTCAGCCGTAAGACTCGCCGACCTTGAGCTATGTAACTAAGTTCGTAGACTTCCGATGCATGCAATTGGATAAATGGATCATTATTCTAAGGAAATCTACACAGATGGTAGCATGTCTCAACAAACCTAACAGCTTTCACATGCATCGGAAATCTACGAATCTAGGTATGTGGTTCACAGCCGACGGCTGTATACCATTATGACCTAGGAGATACACTCTAGCCAAGTTAGTCCTGTCTCTCTCCACTTCTAGTTAGTAGCTTTGTATAGAGTTCGAGCCTAGTGTGTATGACATGTCCTATCCCGCAATCTCTTTGCATCTAAAGGATGATTGCGAAAAGTCGCCAACTCACACTACCTCGACGACGTAACTTCCATAACTTTCAGTTATGGTTGCAACTCACTACCGGACTTCAGTGGTTCTGTCATGCTAAGATGGTGTTGCCGATTAACAACGAACGGCGAACAGGCTAACCGGCTAGTTTTGAAAATGCAATGCATTCAACACACACAGCCTTAGTTCTTCAGCTGCTCCCCTCTTCAGCCGCCCCTCTATTCAGCCGCCCCTCTCTTAGCTTCGGTGGCACCATCCTATAGAGCGACTAACGTTAGCTCTGCACGGTGGAAAAGGAGTGCTTAGCTAATGTTCTAGATCCGTGTTTATCACTATTGGTGGCGACGGCTGGCTACACGGGCTTTGCAACATTGATGGAGCAAAAACTCGCACGATCGACTCTCTAGACAATAACAGGGTGGCAGGAGATCCGAAAGCGCCGTTGTCGGCCTCGGTCGACTTGGAACAGGGGATAGAACTGTAGTACAACCGTACTGGCTGTCCATTTATGTGGTGCACATGGGTTGAAGCTAGTGAGTAGGCTTGGAGCTCTCGTGAGATAAATTCGAACTGGTGAAGGAGCAAGACTTCCTGTAAATGGCCGGGTTCTCTGTCGTGCAGTGCGTTTGTTTTTGATTATACGGTAATGCTCTTGAAGATAGTATTCAACTCTCATGAATGATTGTCCATTTAACATGTGTTGTGAGAGAAAATGCGCGTATGACGACACTATAAGGTGTGGATTATCGCGTTTAATATGCAATCACCAAACTATAATGGTATATCGTATGCAGGAATTTGATGCCGGAACGTAACCTCCAAAGTATGATTCGAGTCGATATTGCCGGCAGATAACATGTATCTATTAAAACATCACACATAACTAGTAGGCATCAAAGAAGTCTCAGCCCAAGCCTTAGCATAGATGAATGTAGATGAGATCTACCCTAATGATACTTAGACCCCGTGTGCATGTCCTAAATGAGTACAGATCCACTATCCATCGGAGAGAGTGGCCATGCATCAAGCAGGAAATACACTGGCTACGGCATGCTCAATAGCGACCAATCAGCTGATGGTTCTTCCATGAATGAAAGATCTTGAAGTGCTGCGACGGTCTGATGATCATCCGACAATTTTTGAGTTGGGTTGGAAGTAGATGGTGGAAATCGAAGGTCCTCGAGTCCAGAAACGTCGTTCAGATCCAGATCTGATGCAGCTCGAGAGTTGTTGCACTGGACTTCTGCCAAAGGCGTCGGTGTATATCCGCTATAAGGTAGGTCCTGAGACGCAGATTTAAGAATGTGTGAGGAATCAAACAGTGTCCAAAGTAGTGTCTCATCGTCTTCTGACATCGCGACGCGTCGCACGCTCTGGATGGGTACGGCACCGTTGTACTCATCCTCAACGTTACACAGAGCCGACATGTTCCCTATTCTAGTCCGCAAAGCTTGCAGTATAGTGAGCCTCCTACCAACGCACGGCCATATGCTCGACGCTCTAGTAAGGTATGCTATACACAATTCTAGTTTTTGTCTTGCTGACGCGGCGATCGTAGTGTCTGAGCTAGCGCTGTGTTCAATATGAATGCTTGCTACAATACCAACAAGGTACGCTAGGAAAGGGTTATACATGGTAAGCCCTGCAGCTTCCATATCGACTAGGGTTTTCGCAACCTAAGAGGCGTAGATAAAGCTAGATTTATGTACTTTCTGGAGGAAGGTAAGGGGCACTCGGGAACTCTGTTGCCGAGTTTTGATGAAAATTATGAACGGGTGATTACTGACGCAGCGATTAGCCGATGGTAGTACTGAAACGAGGAGGCAATATTAACATGCAGCAATGTATCGCTGGGTGTGTAATTTGGAAGAAAATCCAGGAGCGGAAGTAGGGTTTTAGCTGCGGTGCGCTGAGGACCCGGGTGACTGGGCTGACAGATGTATAGGTATGGGGCTCGCAGGCTACATGATTAGTCTTTCTTTTTTAAATCAATAGAAGAACACTCGCACGTCTCAAAATCAAGAAGTCTGGAAACGATTAGGCTTCTCCGAGAATCATGACGCCAGAATGCTATCGACCCGTTTGTTAAGCTTTGATTAATATCAACGACAACAAGCTCCCATATTCGTATGAGCTCAATATAGAGACCAACAATGCTGGAAATGTTCCGGAACAGGCTGGAGCGAAGGGCTTCATTCATCACCTCACGGGTTCCAGGTGCAGAAGGACCACCTTGAAATGTTGAGAGCTCAAACGAAGTCTCCGGGATCGATGAAATACGAGTACGCTTACCAATGATCTGCCGGTCCAGGATAAACAACGACCAAACAATTTCTTGGTGCTGGGCTACCTCGATCTGGGTTAGGTTCTTGTAGTGCGCCTTCTGTAGCATTCCCTTGGCCTGGAGAAGTGCCAACCCAAGCGTCACTTGAGCTTGAGCCCTGTCAGAGCGGCCTTCGGCGTAATCCACCCGTGCGAGGATACATAGTGCCTGAAAATACGTATTCTTGAATTCAAACTCATGATAAGCTTTGACAAGAAGGTCCCAAGAGTAATTGGAGAGATACGTCAGGGTTTTTCGTCGCGTCTCCTTATCGCGCAGCGATGCATGAGTAGACGAGCGCAGGCTGAGATCAAGCATTGCACTGAGAACAATTGGAGGGAAGTGAGCTGGCCAACCTGCCTTGTCTGGAAGGACGTGGTCGAAGAGTGGGCATGGCTGATTACAATGATTGCAGAATTAAAGTTTAATTCCTTCTGTTATCACTTGGTTTTGGGGATCAATTCCTGGGAGAATAAGTGGCCAAGATTCGGCGCTCATAACACTGTCTGCCATTGTGCTGCTTCTCGCATGGCTCGATTCAGCATGCATGCTGGATGAGTGCAATTGAGATTGTAATGTCCCTACAGTGGCTGCCAACTGGTCTAATCTCGCTTTGATCGCGGGTATACGTGTGGAACGAGAACTCGTCGTGTGAGAAGGGGTTAGCTGCTGATCGCGGTCGCCACCACGCTCACGAGACGTAGGCGTTCCTTCGTGATCGTATACATTTGTAGATGTACTGTTTACATAGGAACATTCCTGCGGTAGGCGTACGCAAAGGGAGCATTCTGGTCGCTCGCCGGGGCATCGCGATTTTTTCCGACTATGCTGGCATCAGCGCCATATAGGAAACACGGCATAGGATGACAGGACCGGTAGTTTTGGTAAGCTTTTCGCACGCGTCTGCTAGGATATGGTGAACGCTGGTTATTGGACATTGTGATGATACGTTGATGTTGCTCAGCGGTCGAAAAAGTGGGAGCAGAAGTGGGAGCAGAAGCGGAAGCGGAAGCTGGAACGGGATTGGGACAAATCACGTGACTGGAATGAGCGCTGCAGATGCACGGCGTTGCAATCGGCTGCACTTCTCCATTTTTTGGTGGCCTAGAACTTATGTTGGTCAAAGAGCCGGAGGGAGTGAGACTCTCGGTTTGACATCATGGGACAACCCTTTTCCGTGGCCGGTCTGAAACGCCGGGTAAAGACGGGAGACAATTATATAAGTTATTTTAGGAAGAGCGGGGTTCTACAAAAGTACTATTCACTCACCAATCTAAGCAATCTTTGCAATGGAACGAGTCGTTATAATCGGAGCTGGAGTTTTTGGCCTTTCCACTGCATTAGAGTTAAGCAACCTAGGCTACAAAGACATCGTTGTTCTCGATCGCCATGTGCCACCGGTATTGGTTGCCCCTCTATGTCCGCCGTTGCCGCTCACTGACTGCTTCAGGTCCCCGATGGATCTAGTGTCGACATCTCTCGCATAGTCCGCTTCGATTATGGGGACCCCGTCTACGCTAGGATTGCCAAAGAAGCGTATGACATTTGGTCAACCCCGACATACACCTCCAATGGAACGTTCAACCCAGCCTCCTTCGCCATGGTTGCAGGGGAAAAGGATGCACACGCTTGTTCATGGATAGATCGTTGTATCACTACACTCAACAACCTAGGTCTGCCATACAGCCGATTCACTTCTGCACAGCAAGCTAAAACCTCGTTCCCAATGATTTCTGGGCTTATGGTTCAACCAGACCTGTACGGGTACTGTAATCGTGCAGCGGGTTGGGCCGATGCAACGAAGGCAATCTTACATTATCGCAATATGTGTATTGAGAAGGGCGTCTCATTCATAAGCGGGGCGCGCGGCACAGTGACCGGCTTTGAGACAGATACTGGTGGCAACATTATTGCCGCAAAAACGGCCAGTAATCATCGTGTTGAGGGCCAGCGTTTTGTGCTTGCGGCAGGCGCTTGGTCGAATGCTCTTGTACCCATGTACAACTCTACACTCGCCACGGCCCAGGTGCTTGGGTACATCAAGCTGACCTCTGAAGAGTCACAGCGGTTGAGAAATATGCCTATCTACATGAATTTTGCTACCGGTTGGTTTGTGTTTCCGCCACACGAGGATACTGGATTCTTGAAATGCGCCGTGCATGGATGGGGTTATACTCGTAGTGAGCTCTCAGGGCTCTCACAGCCGCCGCAAGCACCGCGCGGCTCGCGCAATAACTTTGCACCGTCAGATGGTATTGAAAGATTGCTTGCGGGGCTACGCGAACTTTTCCCGGATATTGCGGAACGTGGCTTTGACCAGACTGCCGTATGTTGGTATAATGATACACCGACAGGCGATTTCATCATGGATTACCACCCAGACCACGCCAACCTCTTCATTGCGTCAGGCGGTAGCGGACAGTATGTTTATAGTTGCCCTTCATAACTTGTTACATTGCTAATGTTACCTTAGCGCTTTCAAATTCCTCCCAGTCCTAGGCAAGTATACGGCTAAAGCGTTTACACGCTCTTTACCATTTGAGCTTGCGCATAAGTGGAGGTTCAGAGAGGAATGCAAAAATCAGGAGAATCTCTTCTCTGGCGATGGGAGTCGGGGAGGGCCTAAGAGAAGGGAGTTTACTCCAGTGGAAAAGTCACAACTGTAGGCACACATAAAATTTTACGATATATTAACCTAGAGTACGAATTGGCGAGGAAAACAAAGAGAAAAAGAAAAAAGACAAGAAGTAACCATCTAAAGATACAAGAACTGAGCGTTGTAAGGTGCGATAAGTACCTAAGTCTAGTCTGTACAAGTGAAGGAAAGCCACCTTCGTGACGATGCATAAATAAATCAAGCTCGAGATCACACACATTGCAGCAGTAGAGTAAGGTAATGTGTAGACGTCTGCTCATATTTCGCTTCTTCCTTTTTATCACAACTCAAACGCAGTGGTATGTCTAGAATGGTAGCACTACACTACCACAGGCTCTCGAATTGTTTCTTCCCAAGAAAAGGATACAGAAATTTTGATCCAACTATACGGAAACTCTCACATCCTTCAAAATTCTACTTAAACACCTAGATAAGCGGCTTATGCATCGGCCTAATAACACCCTGCTTAACCATAACCCTTGGCTTCGTCGCCTGCTGAAACGTCTTCTTAGTCGTCCACTCGGGGCCCTGCGGTATCCTGAGACTCCTCTCGTACTGTTCTTTCGTCTCGAAGGGGAATGGAAGTTGTGAAGACATGTACTTGGCGTTAGCTTTGACCCGCTTCTCGTTGATGATGACACGGTCGAGCTTCGCGTCTTTCCGCTTGCCGGGCGCGATGCCTGCTTTCTTGCTGTACGTGATTTGGCCTTTGTTGCGCTTTTCTGATGTGGTGAGCCCATCACCGGTCCAAGCGCCCCATCCGGGAAGGACGTTCTCCTCGATACGCTCGTCTTCATCGGCGATGGTCTTCTTTTTCTCCGAGGTGAAGTCAGCTTCGACGTTGTCACCAGCGAAGGCACTGGCTGTGAGCTGTTGGTTACGCTGTAGACCGGTCGCATCGAAATGGTCGTTCTCGTCTCCCCAACCACCATCCTCTTCGTCTTCGTTGTCGTAGGTGATGGTCTGGAAACCATCGTCATCTGGTTTGCTGATTGTGGGATTGCCGGCAAATACCCCTTCGAGCGACTCGTCTGGTGCTTTCTTCGACTTGGACTTCTTCTTCGATTTCTTGACGGGTTTCTCCTCAACCTGGGTGGCGGCGATGGTATCGTATGCCATTGGTACAAGGTCGGGTCCTTCATGGACCTTCTTGCTTTTCTTTGCCGTGAGGTAAGGGTTCGAAGCACCACTCTCAGTCTTCGAAGCGGAGTTGGGCTCGGACCTCGTGGGTTTGCCATTGGGAGCGGCTTCCCGATCTGCAACCTCATCGTTCTCTGCATCGCTGTCTGGCTGCTCCCGTTCCTCGAATTCGCTTTGACCAAGCTGTATCGCTGGTGGTGCTACCTTCGTGCCGGGTCCGAACTTGCGGCGACCGACCTTAGCTGCATTGTTGTCTTCTCCATCACTGTTGCTGTCTTCACCGGCCAATTCCTTTCGCAAGCGCTCAACATCCTCATCATTACGAGCCCTCCGTGCAGCTTCAGCTTTCTGCATGAAAGCCATCGATCCGAGTTTGGACTGGTCAGAAGAAAATGGGTTTTGCTTCAAGCGCCCAAGCTGCCGTTTGATAGCCTCATTGCCCTCATCGTCATCGTCGGGACCTTCATCATCGTCATCACTTGAGAAGTCAGACGCTTCATCGCCTTCGTCGCGCACCTCTTTGCCTTCAATGCGACGGCGAAGCTCCTCATTACGTCGTGCCATTTCCGTCACCCCCGCACGAGCATCGTCGTCCCAGGCTCCTCTACCAGAGGCCTTGACACCCTTAGCCCACTTGCTGTCACGGTGTTTGGCACCCATTCGCTCCTCCGCTCTCCTCCGATCGTTGTGCTCTCGTTCATCTTCCGAGACATCAATACCATCGGCCTTGAGCTGCTCTCGCTCCTTCTCCATTAATCGATCCCGCTCTTTGCGGTGCACTCGGCGATATGACTTGCTCTTGATTTTCTTGATACGTTTCGCGCGGACTTCTTCGCGGAACATGAGCTCCCTCTCCATACGAAGCTGAGCACGGCGTTTTTGTACTTCTTCCAACGGGAGCTTATTAGTCTGAAGCTCTTCCCATTTCTGGATCTTCTCTTCGTCTTCCTTTCCGTTGGAGAGTCCACTTTGCTGTAAGATGGACTGGATAGTGCTTTCGAGGTCGTTGGCTGGCTCAGTTGTGGTGGTAGGCAACAGTCGATTTTCGCCCATACGCGTACCCGCTTCTGCTTTATCCGGGCCGAAGTGTAGATGCTCGGCGCGGCGGTTGTGCTTCACGGTATCGGTCCACCTGTCCAACGTCTCTTTTGCTTTCGCAGCGGCGGCAGCTCGGTCGAGTTTATCTTGTTGTCGCTTGGGAAGAGGGGCGTCAAGCTTCCGGGCGATGTCGTTGCGCTTCGTTGACTTATCGTCTTGCAACAACTTCAAGGACTTCCTCCTCTCCGGATCAGCAATCTTCGATTTGAAGCCTGCTAGATCAACCTTCCTCATGACACCGAACTCAGATGGGGCAGCGGCCTCGTGGATATCTACTTTCCTCGGTCCGGGGGCACTCTGTTCGTCTTCCGCTGCCATTGATGCAATCAGGTCCTTCAGCTGCGCCCTTCGATCGGCTTCATCTTCGTCGTCCTCGGAGGAAAAGTCAGAGGCGCCATCTGCAGCAAAGTCGCCCACCTCACTAGGTGCCTCATCGCTGTCATCGAAAGCTGATGCCTTCTTCTTCTTCTTCTTCTTCTTCTTTTCCTTCTCCCGCTTTTCCTCCTCTTGGTCTTCCTCATACTGATCCAGCGCAGTAGCAAGATCAATCGCATCCTCACCTAAATCGTCCTCGTCCTCGTCCTCACCGTCCGCACTCTCTCCCTCATCCAAATCAATATCTTCTTCCTCGTCGTCTAGCTCCTTCACAGGTTTTGCTTTCTTTCCTTTCATCTGATTGTTTGAGCTGCCACGGAACGTCCACCCCTCAAATCTCTCCTCATCGCTCTCCCCAAATGCCTCATCACTATCGATATCGCTATCGTCATCATCCTCCACATGGCCCATAGTCCAAGTGTTTCCCTCAGAATCACTCCCCTCATCGAAGCTCTCATCGTCTGCTCGCCTCCGCTTGCCCCGCTTCACATCTTGCTCTTCATCGTCGTCTTCCTCCTCTTCCTCCTCGTCACGTGGTCGTTTTCGGTGCGTAGGACCTTCGATTTCGCCCAAGCGACTCTTACGGACCCTTGTGCGATCTGAGGTCTCATGTCCGGCGATAGAGAAAGCGTTCTGCGCACGACGCTGCGCTTTTTTCGGGTTACGGGGCCCAGACTGAGGTTTCCCCTTCGCCGGCCTTGCGCTCTGGAGTGAGCCTCTTGAAATTCGGGGAGGCATGTCTGCGCGTCGTGTTGTTGCAGCTCTCTTCCTCGACGAAAATCGAAGCGGTGGGTCGAAATCTTGGCGGCGACTTTCCCGTTCACTTTTTTTGAGTGCAGGGGTCTGCACCCGAGGTTCTGCCGGCGGAATTGCGCGACACCTCCGCATTGCATCTATCATTGAGCCACTGTGCAGACAGGTCACAGCGCATCGATCCGAATCACAGAGCCTGGGACGGCTCACTCGCGAACATGTTCAAACCCACGCCTTGTCTTCAGAAGACGCTTCGCCGCCTCCCGCTCTCCACGAAACAGGCCGGCAGAGAGTACTACAAGGGCAACCGCGTCGGCTCCATGGGCTCCATTGATAAATATGGACGATTCCACCCGGATTACAGCAAGATACGGACTTTTGTGTATCCTACCAAGGGAACGAAAGGTTTTGAGGTTAGAACAATCGCAACAGCGAAGGATGAAGCTTTCGTAGAAAAGAATGAGACTGACGGATTCCTAGTTGACGCCGTTCGTAAGCAGTCGCACACCAACGAACGTACAAAAACGCGCAGAGAAATGGGAGCCTGTGCCGGAGGCGATGACGGGCCAGGAGTACCTCGACAGGTGGAAGGCTGAGGGTGGACATGATGTCGTGGATACGTCGTACTATGCACCAGCACAAGAGCAGAAGAACATGCCCGAGGTATGGGAAGAGCAGCCGAAGAAGAGCACCAAGAGATTCTGGCAAAAGTGAGGCGCGTGATCTAAGATACCCGGGCGTGGTAGTCAAGAAAGAAAGAAAGGAGGATAATATACATTGTGGGACAGAGCATGGCATTTGATGGCGTTCAGGAGACTGATGGGAATGCTGCAGCTCAAGTGTGTTCATGGAACTAGGAAAGAGAATTGTAGGATACACAGACGAATGTTGTCCAGATAGCGCATACTACGTTTTTGCGCAGACTGTATATATACATACTGTACATTTTCACTCTGGGTATCACATGTACTATTACCTTCACATCATATCCTACAAACCTGCACCCATTTTCAAAACTCAGCCTTCTCTCCTCACCGCAAAGAAGTAGTTACCCCAACCCTCGCTCCCCGTAACCTCTTTCCACCCGAATCCTGGCACATAAATCACGCCCATAGTCCTCATCTCCCCCCACCCAGGCTTTCCATAAAACCAGTTCCGCAACTCCGCCTCATTAACGTACTTCCCCCAATCATGCGTCCCCTTTGGCACAATCCTCAACACATCTTCCGCCATAACATTCGTCACCATCCAACTCGTCCACGTCCTCGCGATCGTGCTCAGCACCAACCACCCCCCAGGTTTAACATGCGGCAGTATATGCTCGAGGAATGGCCCCGGCGCACTGACATGCTCCAGCACCTCGAACAAGCTCACGACATCGTAGCCCTCCCCCGGCGTTTTCGGCCGCGGCAAATCTTCAATAGAAGAATTTATATATGTCAGCTTCCCCGGCGCAGAAAGCGTGGGATCTCGCCTCTTATGTGCCTCGGCGATCTTGAGCACCTCGGGCGTGGGGTCGATGGCCGTGACGGAGGCCGTGTGCGGGAGACGCGCTGCTGATTCGGCAAAGATGCCGCCGCCGCAGCCGATGTCTAGGTAGCGGAGTTTGTTGGTGGGAGAGGTGGATGGTGCGGTGGAGCGACAGCGCGAGATGAAGGTGTGGCGGAGCGGGTTCATGAGGTGGAGGAGGCGCGAGGGCCCGACGGGGTCCCACCAGCTTGATGCGAGCGCATTGAAGTGGGATACTTCTGTTGGGTCGACGGTGGATTTGGGGGGTTCCTGGTCCTTTGCGGAGGACTTTGTGGAGGAGAGGCGGAGTGGTGGTGGTGCGAGGGTGCGAGGTGGTGCTTGTGTGGATCGTAGGGATGTTGGGCGTGACGATGGGGAGATCGGATGTCGTTGGAGAGGGCGGAGCGCCCGGATTGAGCGTGAGGCTCTCATTGCTGCGGACGTGTACAGGGCGTTGTGCAATGGAGAGCTTGCGGTCGAGTGCCTCGGCGCGGTTGATGTCACCACTAACTTTTGTGGCACGGACCATGTTCATGCAGGTCATCGCGTGTATGTCAGGCATATCAAGATATAGAGGCGTTTTGGAAAGCTTCGGATGAGCGCTCTACGTAAACGAAGGTACATCGTAACCTAATATGCAAGCTGTTCGTTGCTAGGTTTAACACGAAGCTTTGCTTTGACTGGTAAGCTGAGTTACGAAACTAAGCCGAGTGATCACAGTGAACAAGGAAAGGGACTAGGACTCGTTTAATAGTCTTGATAATGTAAGATAGATGCAACAGTGAGTGTGTGTTCGAAAAGCTGATTCACTTATGGTGACCGAAATGTTCAGATCATGAAATCGAGTAGATTCCCTATACAATATACAATACGCAGTCACAAGCGGATGGTCCCAGAAGAACCAAAGGGTTGGAATCAATAACGTTCTATGTTATACACTTAACCTTAATGTCATTCAGTGCAAATGCAAAATCATCCCTGAGGACCGCATCCGTAGACATTTTACCTACCCAAACGCCGTCGCTATGCTTGAAACAGGGGGATTATTTACGCAAATGAGAGAAGTCTTTGAGGATGCTAGCCATGTGCGTATTGGTCTGCTTGCCGCCACGGCGAGCAGTTTTGCGCTTTGTCTCCTTGGGCTTGGTGGTGGTGGCGACACGAGGCGCGCTCGACGGCTTGAGACCGGCTGCTACAAGAGTCTTGCGCAGATCATCCTGGCCCTGGGGAATCATGATCTGGTGCCACTCGTTTTTGAACTCTGGATCCACCTCGTGCATGAGTGTTGGATCATTGTTCCACCTTGATGTGTATTAGCACGCGCTACATACTTACTTGCAGATGACATACACAGTCTTCGCATTCATGTCTTTCTGGTTGTGCTTAACAAGAATCTGCTTCCGGGCTTCCAGGATCCTGAGGTCCTCCTGCACGTTGCCCCAGCCATCCTTGAGGTCTTTCACCGCCAAGCCCTGAGCAGACTTTTGACTCTGGAGATACTGCCTAAGCTCCGCATTGTTGCGGATGTTGTACTTGGGCTTGTAGCGGTACTTCTTGGTCGTAGGGTTGTACTCGATCTTGTTTCCCGGAACATCGAGGTGGAAGTAGTCCCTAAGTCGCTTGCGGAGATCGGTGTTGTCTTCCCTGATGTTGAGGTAGTTCATGACATCCTTGAAGGTAAACCATTTGTCAGGTTCCTTCTGCAGATGCTCGATGGCGTATGTGAGCTGCGTGAAGACGTGGTTCCGGTCTTCCGTGTCATACGGCTGCGAGTACACCACTTTGGGGCCATCTTCGGGACGCTTGCGCTTGGTACCGTTTGCGGAAGTATTCGAGGGCGTCGGCGAAGGCGCGTTCGGCGCAAGACTGCTGGCCTTGAGGGTAGACATGGTGGGAGCTCGGGATAGAAGATGGATCGCAGGCAGGCGGCGTCTAGTTAAAGGGCCGCGCAGCAGCTTTGGCGTCGATTCCGGGCTGTGGCAGAGCTGGAGCCTGGTGGATGTTCCAGGTGGTGAAGGTCGGAGGCAGCTGCAGGGTGGTCAATGCTGCCCATGAGGCTGGAGGCTGTTGCTGCGCGCCAAGCCTCCGACTAACAGAGGACCGCGACTTTCGACTGAGCTCCCGAAAGACACAGGCCACAACCTGTGCTGGCCGCCGCACCACGCTCTTTTCTTTGTCTGTCTCTCAACCCGTTTGTTCGCGCGCGACATCGCCACTCGAGAATGCGCTAGGATCTGGACACACCTCCCCGTCCACCATGGCTGCGACTGCAGTTGACGTCGGCTACATCGCCGCGTCCTACGCGGTCCCAGAGACGAACATTGAGACTCTTTTGTCCGAACCCACCGTCGAACTCGTGCAGTCTCTGCTCGCCCAGATTGAGGCAAAGGCGCGCGAATACGATGAGCTGCAATCGGAGAAGCTCCGCGCCGACGTTGAAAACGAGACAGCCGTCCGCGCTGGAGAAGCCCGCGTCCGCACGCTTCAGGCAACGGCCGACAAAGCTGTAAAGGATGCCGACGAGCTGCGCCAGCAACTTGCGCAGAAAGGTAAGCGCGAACTGTGCACCATGGCTGTCACCATGCATGCTGAAACAAAGATACAGAAACAGCCCACCAGCAGCTTGAGACGCAGCTTCAGACGCTCCAGGCGAGCACCACTAGCTCTTCTTCCCAGGTCGATGTACTAGAGGCTCGCGTTAGAAGCTTAGAAAGCCAGAACCGCGATACCGTTGCCCTGCACGAAGCCAAATCCGCCGCCTATGACCGCCTTGCCGAAGAGCTGTCGGCTCAACACCAAAAGCTCGTTGCCCTCCGCAAGCAAGTTTCCGAGCTTGAAGACAAGAAGCAGGAGCTTGAGGCGGCCGCCAAGGATGTTACGTTCCGCGAGAACAACTTGCGCCAGGAAATCGACCAGCTCCGTACCAACAATGACTGGTTTGAGGGCGAACTCAAGACGCGCTCCGCCGACAATACTCGCTTCCGCAAGGAGAAGAATGCCCAGATTGCCGAACTGCAGCGCGCCAACGCCGACGCGACCCAGACTATAGACTCACTCCGCAGCAAGGAAACGTCGCAGACCAAGCGCATTGAAGAGCTTGAACAGCGCGTCGAACAATCGCTCCTCCGCATCCAACAGCTCCAAGAGGAGGCGACTCAGAACCAACAATCGTTCCGCGCCGAGCTCGACAATAGTCGCCGCCTTACCGAGCTGCACCAGACCAGCGCTAACACTGCGAAGAAGCGTTTGCAAGAGGTTATTGATGAGCTTCATGAGGCCAATGATCGAGCTGCTTTTGAGGTCGGAAAGCTCCAGGCTGAATGCGACTCGGAGAAGAGCAAAGCAATCCAGTACGAAGAGAAGGTCGCTGAACTCGAGTCAGTCGTAGAAACCCAAGAATCCCAGCTGTCCGAGCTGAGAAACTCCGTACACGTTCCACAAACTCCCCGTCGCGGTATGAATGGCGGCTTCGGTACCCCAGTCCGGGCTGGCTCACCCATGATCTCTACACCAGGCGGGTCGAAGAAGAGCGGGTTGACCATGACCCAGCTCTATGCCGAGAACGTCAAGCTCAAGACCGACCTTCGCAGCTCCGAGGAATCGCACAACAAGTTGCGTGATCAATGCAACGACATGATACAAACGCTTGAGGATTTGCAGCCGCAGTTGGAAGAGCAAAAACAAGAGAATGAGCGGCTGAACGCTGAATTAGCCGACATTTCGGGTGATTTGCAAGAAGCTCTCGCAGCGAAGGACGCCGCTCGGAAGGAGGCCCGAAAGAAGGAGGGTGATATTCAGGGCCTCGAGCAGCGACACCAGATCGACCGTCAGATCATCACCGATATCACATTCCAGAACAAACTCTTGCTTCTCGAACAACGGCGCAAGGAAGAGGGGTTGGAAGCCCTCTCGCCAGAAGACCAGCGGTTCCTCGAAGAGACCAAGGACAACAAGGTTCCCGATCATTTGCTGGATGAAAATGACACTCCCACTAGTCGCTTGCTGACCCAGCATCTGGTATTGTACAAATCTGTTCAAGAACTTGTCGATCAAAACGAACAACTATTGCAGCAGGTCTCCAACTTTACTCAGATGTACGAAGGAAGACAAGCGCAAGATAAACTAGAAGAGCAGGAGCGTATCAAGGGAGAGCTCGAGACATTCCGAGAGAAAGCTGCTCAGTACGAAGATAAGACCAGCTCACTTGAGAGCACCATAAATCTATTGACCAAGGAGCGAGATCTGTGGCGCCGGACTGCCACGAACCAGGGCCATCGTCGTAGAGGTTCTGACGTAGGGTCCATGTTTGATGGAACGCCACCACCAGGAAACAGTGTCTCCATGCAATCCCCGGAAGTGGTCCAGAACAGCAGTCTTTTCAAGGAACTTCAGAAGTCTCTAGATATATTGAGAGAGGAGTCTGTTACTGACCGTGCCACACTTAAGCAGCAGATTGACGACCTGACCAAGGAGATCCGCCAACTGCAGCACGAAAATGTGCGACTGGAAAGCAAGCAACAGGTTGCTCAACAATGGCATGATCAGCAACAACATCGTATCAGTGCTTTGGAGTCTCAGAAGGAATTGTTGCAGAAGCGTTTGGATGCTGCACAGGATCAGCTCGCTAGTAGTGACCTTAAATTCCAGCAAGTCATGGAAGAAAACGTTGAATGCAGGGGCCAACTCGAGAGCCTTGAGCGAGCCAACACCAACTTGAAAGCTTCTCAGTCGATATGGGACACAACTAGGAGCCGTCTTGAAGGCGAGATCAAGACTCTTACCGAAGCTAAGAGTTTCCTTAGCAAGTCTTTGGAAGAGAAGCGGAATGACTACAATGAGCAATCTCTGATGCAGGCAGAGACTCGAAGGTTACTTGAGTCTAGAGCCAGTTCATTGGAGGCCGAACTTTCTAACGCGCAACGGAAGCTCCAGGACGACATAGAGGAACATAAGAGGATTACCATGCGCTTTGAACTCGATCAAACGGACAAGCAGAGGAAGATTGACGACTTACTCAAGGCTGCCAACGAAGTTCGCCAGGAACTTGCATCTGTACGAACTGCACGAGACCAACTGCAAGTCCGAGTTGGTGAACTGCAAACTGATCTGCGGCTCGCGGAGGAACGCTCGCAGCAGGCATCGCGTGCAAATGCTGGTGCGGCGGGTGATGATGATGAAGGTATCAGTCATGAAGAACAGCTCAACGTCCAACTCGCCAACCTTCAGCGCGAGTACGAACGCGCAAAAGAGAAACTGGAGACCGCCGAAACGCATATTGAGACCTACAAGGACATCGCTCAAGAGAAGGAGTTGCAGTTGGAAAGCTTTGTCGAAGCTCATGACCAAATGGAGCAGGAACTGAACCGGACAATACAAGAAAAGGAGGCTGAGATCGTGGATCTGAAGAAGCGGGTCGATGAGTTCTCGTCGGAGCTCGCCACCACTAGCACCGAGCTCTCCAACCTCCGAAGCACTCAAGAAAAAGAAAAGCTAGAGCTTACACAGCAGAAGGAAGCATTGGAGGCTGAAATCACTCGTATCCAGAGCGATGTAA
The DNA here is from genome assembly GCA_019828545.1 of Paracamarosporium sp. OC-R06-R3. Taxonomy (NCBI): domain Eukaryota; kingdom Fungi; phylum Ascomycota; class Dothideomycetes; order Pleosporales; family Didymosphaeriaceae; genus Paracamarosporium; species Paracamarosporium sp. OC-R06-R3. The sequence goes on along the minus strand of JACVRA010000406.1, from coordinate 137,836 downwards.
ACGAGTATGAGGCTGCAATGGAGACCCAGAAACAGCTCGTTGTCTCGCAGGCAGAAATCGCGAAGCGCGCACAAGCTGACTATGAGAATGAGCTTGCAAAACATGGCGAAACGATGAAGACTCTACGAGCTCTACGTGACCAATACAACGCACTGAGCACCGAGATCACACAGTACAAGACTGAGGCGGAGGCTGCTCGGGTTTCGTTATCACAGAACGAAGAGCATTGGATTTCAGTTAAAGAGCGCCAGGACCGCGAACTTCGTGAGGTTCGAGAAGAGAAAGACGGGTTGAACGGGCAGAATAGGACCCTGTATGAGCAGATTGATGCCCTTAACAACACGATCAAAACGCTCCAAGACAGCCGATTGTCCCTTCCGGGCGGACAAGCCGATGTCGTCAATCTCGATTCCAGCCTCAGCGGCTTGCAAGAGCTCAATAGATCACTCCGTAACGATAAGGACATTCTGCAGCTCAAGGTTAACGGTATGGAACTCGAAGGCCAGCGTATCCGCCAAGAACTTGCAACGAAGCAAGATCAACTTGAGCGAGCAAACGAGAAGCTGCTTGCGGAACAAGCCCAGTCTCAGAGTCGACCAAGCGACGCGAAGTTCAAGGCTTTGGAAGAGAGCGTGAGCCAACTTAACCTCTACCGTGAGAGCAACACCACGCTCCGCAACGACATCCAGCGCTTGGAGAATGAGCGCAACCAGAAGGACAAGGAGCTTGAAGCTCTTCAAGCTCAGCTCCAACCTCTGCAGGCCCGTGTTCTAGAACTTGAGGGCGAACTTGAATTCACGAGTGGCCAGCTGAAGACCGTCGAAGAAGATCGTGAACGTTGGCAGAAGCGGCACCAGGATGTGCTCCAGAGGTATGATCGCATTGATCCCAAGGAACTGGAAGATCTGAAGCAACAAATCGAGACTTTGACTACCGAGCGTGACCAAGCAAAGCAGCAGGCCGGTGAGAGTTTCGAGGAACGCATCAAAGCCGCAGAGGAGGAGGCTACAAGGCAGAAGGAGGAGGCCACGAAGGCACATACACGAAGGGAGAACGTGGTGAAGGATGCTAGAGAGAAGCTCGGAGCGCTCAAAACTCAAAGGGATGAAGCACAGACAAACCTGGCGAATGCACAGGCAGAGCTCACCACGTTACGAGAAGAGCTGTCATCTATGCAGAAAGAGCGTGACGAAGCTTTAGAAAAGGCCAATGCTAGCGCCGATGTTGTTATGGAAGAAGAAGGCCAGGTTGAAGAAAGCAATGCTGGCTTGTCGACTGAGGAGAAGGAGCAGTTGGAAGCCCGTGCGAGGGAGGCTGAAGACCGCGTAAAGCAGCAGGCGGATCAGTCAGTCAGTCTCGTCATCCAGCTTGAGGAGTTCAAGGCACGGGAGCAAACTCTAGAGGGCCAGATCGTGAGTTCCTTTACAATTTCTACGTCAACAACGCTAATCAATGTTCAGATGGAATTGCAACAGCGTATTGATGTTCTTACCAAAGAAGCCCAAGACGCACAGAACGACAAAGCGCATGCCGATGCCCAACTCGCAGAGTTACAATCCCAACAAGTCCCTACGCAGTCCGCTGAGGCCGTGTCATCTTCGGATGAGGTAGAAAAGTTGAAGGAAGAGCTTGCTGCACGAGAGAAAGAGGTGGAGGACCTCCGCACGCAAGCGGAGATGGCAGACTCGTTCGTTGGTAACGACGAGGAAGAACCCATTGCGAAACCAAGCGCCGAATCAACTACAGATCAAATGACTGCCGAGAAAGCTGCCCTTGAAGAGCAGACGTCTGCCCTTGCAGAACGAACATCTGCCCTCGAAGAACGCGAGGCTGCATTGGCGAAGGCCGAAACTGAACTTCAAGAACGCAAAGCTGAGCTTGAAGCTGCTCAGCTATTGGAGACCAAAGTTGAGCCCGAAGTCGAACCACAGAACACTGGTCCTTCGAAAGACGAGCAGATCGCGAAAATGAAAGCGCAGATGGATGGTCTTAAAGATAAAGCCAACGACAAGATCAAAAAGATTAGGGAAAACGCCGACGAACATCTCCGGAAGACAGTGGAAGAGAAAGATGCCGAAATCGCCCGTCTTCAGGAGGAAGTTAATCGACTGCGGACAGAAGTCGAGCAGCTGAAGCAGGCGGCCTCCACACTCCCAGGCCCTGGCGCATCCGATCTTGATATCAAGAACTTCATCAATGGCAACCCTACAGTGTTGAACATAATCAAGGACAACGTCAAGAGCAAGCTTGAAAAGGAAAGGAATTCCATCGTACCAGCGTCTGGCGCAGACCAGGAAAAGATCATTGCCCAGAAAGTCGAGGAAGCCACCGCTAGCGTTCGGGCAGAGCAACAACAGGTTCTGCAACAGAAGATCGAGGAAGCTAAGGCAGCTGAGAGGAAACAGGTCGAGATGCGAAACGCCGCTAAATCGAGTATGGCTAAGAACAAGCTCGACAATATCACTGCTAAGTGGAACGTTGTCGTAACTGCTGCAAAAGATACACCCGAGAAGGCTGTGAAGGAGGTTTTCGACGTCGCCTGTCAAGCCAAAGCTGCACCGCCAGCACCAAAGACCGAACCTGTCGCACCGACTGCAGCACCAACGAAGCAGCCTGTTGCTGGAAGCGTGCAACCTCAAGTACCTGCAGCGACGCAGCCGATCTCAACGCAACCGCAAGCTGCTCCGCCGGCCGCTCCTGCCAACGCACCTGGGCAGCAACAACCCCAAGCTGTTGCTGGTGCTATACCTCAAGCCAATGGCCCAACTCCAAGCTCCTTTGGACAGTTGCCCACGAACCAGAACCAGCCGGGTTTTGGCAATCCGTTTTCGCAGTCTATGAACCAAGGTCTAAACCACAGCATGAACTCAGCTATGAACCAGAATCAGTTTGGCTTCGGCGGTCAACAGCAGGGTGGATTCGGAGCATCAAATCCATTCCTGAACCAGCAGCACAATAGCCGACCTAACTCGCCGTTTGGTCAGATGCAGCCACAGATGCAGCAGCCGATGCAACAACAGCCAACCATGCAGCCGTACCAACCCCCACGCGGTGGCCAGAACATGAACATGCGTGGTCAATCGAGCATTCCTCGTGCCGGTTCTGGTATTCCCACTCCTGGCGGCCGAGGACGAGGCGGTCCGCAACAGCCTGTGCCAGGCCAGAACGCCGCTGCGCAGGCTATCCCGCAACAATTCGGACGTGGTGGCAGCAGTGGTCGAGGGGGCGGTGGCCGTGGACGCGGTCAGCAACCCGGCAGCCCTATGAATCCAGGAGCGAATATGTTTGTGCCTGGCGGTGCGGGCGGTCCAGGCGGGAAGGGCCAGAAGCGCGGTGCTGAGGACGACGGAGCTCAGCAGCAACAGCAGCAGCAGCGTGGAAAGAGGCACCGAGGTGGACGTGGCGGCGGAGCAGCGGGAGGTGATGGCACCGCTGCAGCCGAGTAGACATACGCATTGGTGGCACTTTTTATTTTTGCAAGATGACATAGTACGGATTTCATTTGTCAATGTGCCGATTGTGTAAGGTTTCCTTTCGGTCTGTCGATTTTTTTTTATATCTGTTCATTTCTAACATTTATGGGTGTAGTGAGTGCGTGGCATCGGACGGGATGGTAAAAATCATGGGTTGAAGGGCATGCATGTGTGTATTATAGTGATGGAAGAAGAATCAATGAGTGTGATATATCATGCTCGTCGTTGTGGATGTGGACTGTTTGCGTATGTGTGCGCGTGGTGTGGTGCCTTGGGAAGATGAGATGGTGTTTAGTGCATTTGTGTATAGCACGTTTAATGTTGCCATCTTCCAGGTGGTTCTTTTGCCAGAAAGACTCTTCTAGACTCAAGGAAGCCAGTTCACTGACTCGAGGTTGAAAGTGGAGCCGTTCTTGACTGCGCTCATGCACGTTTGTAGAAGTTAGATGACATGTGGAAAGAGGGCGTCTGCAATCGGACACAGGAGAGGATGCTGATGGGCTGGTGCGGCGCTGTGATTGGCTGACCTCCCGCGAGCTGCATGATGCTTGGCAACTAACGAATGCTTATTTGGGCGGCTCCCTGAATAAGCGAGTCTAGGCAGAGGCCAAAGAGACCCGAGTATAAGCGTTCTCCAGGAATGAGGGGGTTTGACCAGATGCGCGGGCTCAAGTCGCGGCAGGATGCGTCGTTCATCAACAATCAATTTAAACGAAGAAGGCCAAGCCGTCTAAAGAGCGTGAATGGAAAACAAGGGTAGTCGAGATGAGGCTACGGTAGCGAAAGGGACAAGGGGCCACTAGCCTGCGGCTGACAACCTGGGGACGGTCGTGGCCCGGGCTGGATGCTAAGTAAAGATCGCCTGTCCAACTCAGCCCTCTCCTACTTTCCTGTTCCTGCCACGCCTCCAACTTTACACGCTCTTTAACATCTGGCACAGCGCGCGGCGTGCGGCACTTGCAGCGGTCCCTCTAATCCACCCATCTTTGTTGTTTTTACGCCTGCACCTCTTACCTTGGACATCGCACCCCCTATACACTTTAGCCACCATGTCGAATCCCAATGCGACGTTTAGAGGGGTGCCCTTGAAGCACATCTCGCTGGTCACGGTATGGGCGCGCCCAAAGCATCAGAAATTCGTCCGCTAACAATTATGCGCAGCTGGTTTTCCAGAATTCCATGTTGATCTTGGTGCGTTCGCATGTCCCGCGCAGCCCTAAAGCCACCCACGACGCCATAGCTGACACTGGATAGATCATGCACTATTCGCGTATCATGCCTCCGGTGAATGGCCTCCGCTACCACACCTCGACCTCCGTGTTCCTCAACGAAGTCATCAAGCTCGGCATCAGCGCAACCGTTGCCCTGTACGATATCGCGAAGAACCTCCCACCAGGCACACCGGCCACCGTCCTCTTCAGCAACCTTTTGTCTACCGTTTTCGCCGGCGACAGCTGGAAGCTTGCCATTCCCGCGGCCATGTATACCCTCCAGAACTCGCTGCAATACGTTGCTGTCAGCAATTTGGACGCGGCCACGTTTCAGGTTACGTACCAGCTGAAGATCCTTACAACGGCTATTTTCAGTGTCATAATGCTTGGACGAGTGCTATCGGTCAAGAAGTGGGCGGCACTGGGTCTGCTTATGACGGGCGTGGCTATCGTGCAGCTGCCCCAATACACACCAGAACCGGCTGTCGAGGCTGGCAAAGCAGCTGAGGCCAAGCGCTGGCTCCAGTCCCTTGTCAGGCGCTCCGCAAGCTACCAAGGCATTGGTGAAGACGAGGGACCAATTATGAACCGGTCGGTTGGATTGATGGCTGTGTTGATTGCTTGCGCTCTTTCTGGACTTGCTGGTGTAACCTTCGAAAAGATCCTCAAACAGTCTTCCACCAAGCAAGCCTCGCTCTGGATCCGCAACTGCCAGCTCTCATTCTGGTCCTTGTTCCCTGCCTTCTTCATTGGTATCGTTTGGGTTGATGGTCAGAACATTGCAAAAGATGGTTTTTTCGCAGGCTACAACTGGGTTGTGTGGACAGCGATTGGCTTTCAGGCCGCTGGTGGCATCATCGTCGCATTGGTGATCAACTACGCGGATAACATTGCAAAGAACTTCGCAACGAGTCTGTCGATTATCGTCAGCTGTGTGGCGAGCGCATACTTCTTCGACTTCCAGATCACATTGGCGGTGAGTATCCGTCTTCTTTAGTTGAGTCTAATTTTACTGACAACAAACAGTTCGCAGCGGGTACAACTGTCGTTCTTGCGGCGACGTATCTATACACCCAGCCGGATGCGCCGAAGCCGACTACAACGCACATTGCCCCTCTCGAAGGAACCACGACCGGCGAACCCAACGAATCTGCCGTTCCGTTGATGGCAAGAGGCCGATCCAGCACCGAGAGAGACTCCTCAGACCACATGCGACCCGCCGAAAAGCCAGAGTGAAGCATATTCGAGCGTTATAGCCATCTCTTGCACATTCGATTTCACGTCAATGTTTTGCAAGCGTCCATTGTTTGATATTCCGACTAGCCGTTGTAGACCGTTTGTTATAGATATATGGCGGCGATTGCAGCCGCGACGAGTAAAAACGAAGGCGCATTATTCGATGCCAGTACGATTATTTGTGGATATATTTGTGTACACTTTTCGCTGGAAGGCATTTCTGGATTACCAACGTTCATGAGAACCAGTTGCGGGGAATAGGATAGCCAACAAGCTACTGGTACGACAGGAGGAGGCTTGGGAGTTTTTTTGGGTTTGGGGGTACACCGGTTTCGTGCTTGTAGTTCAGAGTCATACGCGAACTATCTACTTCTGCTCCATGAGTCCAGAGTGCTTGGTACGTGTATCTGGACTTCTTGAACGAGAGCTGTGCTTTTTGTAGGAAGGAACGACACCAACTATCCACTTCTTGGTTTCAGAGAGAAGACAGGTTCGCGAAATAAAGAACAACGATGCCTATCTTGCGCGTAGAGAAAAAAAATTAGCCTAGCAATACAATATCGATTTCGATTGCGAGGGACAATTGAAGAGCTATCAGCTGCCGCAGTGGTCGTTGCTAGATGGGACGAACAAGATCGTGACTTCCTCCTTGAACCTATCCATCTCACTCGGAACCCCACCATCCATCCTTCACAAACACTCAATCGCCCTCTATTCCTCTCATTCCTCTCATTCCCCTCTGCAATCCATCATTTTCCGTTTCACCTCAGTTCGGTAACAATTTCCCCTTCATGTTGTAACTATGAGCTCCTTCCGCGATCGCCTCGAAGGTCGAGGGTTAGAACCGTCGGCGGGCCAGCATTCTTTACAGCTGCAGCTCAAACACTCGGCTCGCTCTCAAGCAATCCCTCCTCGCGATCGTTATCGTACCTCTCGTCACGATGTCATGTATGACAGGGTGGAAGATGATAGTATGTACGAACCGGAGCAGTCGCTCGACTCTTTTGGTGAGGGCCCTTGCTTGGAAGGTGCAACCAGCTTCTCTCGCTGACTCTGCTCCAGACGAGAGAATGCTACAACAGCCGCACGTAGATCGCCAGAGCAAAGCTGCGAGAGGACAGGCTCGACTTTCCTTCGCACCGCAGTCGTCCAAACCGTTTGATCTGGGGGCATGTTCGCAGTTACCGGATTCATATCGTCTCACGGATGCGCCATATCATGATCTTGGTGGTATGTACCAAAGAGACTTAAAACTGCTGTTGGTGCTTAATCTACTAGTAGACCAATATGGACTCTCTACGCCTACTTCACGACGTGATTTCCGTAGGTACTTCGTAGGATATGTTGTTGCGAAGTTGTGCTTAAACGTTGCAGGCCAGTTCTCTTACAAGCCACTGCAAGAGCCAAGTTCAGATGTGCAGTTGGGTGCTTCATCTAGCCCGGCGTTCATGGCTGGTCAGCGACGAGGCGAGGTCATACCCATGCAGCAAGCAGCACCTCCTCACCTTCACCACTATGGAGGACAGGAGATGATCGAGGCTACTTACCCAGAGGAAGACTACCCGTGCCATCGACGTCAGCTCCCTCCAACTATGCCAGTTTCACGTTCAACTGGTGCTCCAATAACCCAAGGTATACAGCAGGTGCCTGTAACGGAACTCCCGGACAGGCTTCGCACCGTTTTCCCATATCCAATCTTCAATGCTGTGCAGTCTAAGTGCTTCGATGCTGTCTACAAGACTGACAACAATTTTGTGCTGTCTTCGCCTACCGGAAGTGGCAAGACAGTAGTCTTGGAGCTTGCCATATGTCGAGCCATCTCGAGAAACTCTACTAGCCAGTACAAGATCGTCTATCAGGCTCCTACCAAAGCACTCTGCTCCGAGCGTCAACGAGACTGGCAGAAAAAGTTCGGTCCACTGGGTCTTAATTGTGTCGAACTTACGGGTGATTCTGAATCGGCGGATTTGCGAAACGTCCAGAGCGCGAATCTCATCGTTACCACTCCAGAGAAGTGGGACAGCATTACGCGGAAGTGGAAAGATCACGAAAAGTTGATGCAACTAGTGAACTTGTTCCTCATTGACGAAGTTCACCTCCTGAAAGAAGACCGCGGTGCTATCTTAGAGGCAGTTGTCTCGCGTATGAAGTCTATCGGCACGGAGGTTCGATTCGTTGCGCTGTCTGCAACAGTGCCAAACTTTCATGATGTAGCAATTTGGCTGGGCAAGAACGCAGCCGAGCCCTATGAACCAGCCCTAAATGAGAAGTTTGGCGAAGAATTCCGGCCTGTCAAGCTACGGAAGCATGTTTGTGGCTATCAGTCGAGTGCCAATGACTTTGCCTTTGAGAAACACCTCGATACCAAGCTGCCAGGTGTAGTGAAGACTTATTCACAAGGCAAGCCCATCATGGTCTTCTGCTTCACACGGAACTCTACCATTGCTACGGCCAAAATGCTCGCAAACTGGTGGGTTACGTGTCACGCGAAGGACCGTGCCTGGAAACCACCCACGAAGCCTTTATCCTTTCAGAACCGTGAGCTTCGGGAGTGTGCTGCCTCAGGTGTGGCCTTTCATCATGCTGGCGTTGATGCTGACGACAGAGTCAAAGTCGAGAAAGCATACCTAGAAGGGGAACTCAGCGTCATATGCTGTACTTCAACACTAGCTGTCGGTGTCAATTTGCCCTGTCATCTCGTAATCATCAAGAACACTGTGGGTTTCACGCAAAACGGAGTCCAGGAATATTCCGACCTTGAGATCATGCAGATGCTTGGGCGTGCTGGTCGACCGCAATTCGATGACACTGCAGTCGCCGTTATCATGACCCGTCAAAATAAGGTTCGCAAATATGAGCTGATGGTGACGGGACAGGAAGTCCTAGAGAGCACCCTTCACCTGGGCCTTATCGATCACTTAAACGCTGAAATTGGCCTCGGCACAATCCGTGATCTCCTATCGGCGCGAAAGTGGTTGGCAAGCACATTCCTCTATGTTCGTATCAGGCAGAACCCAGCGTACTACAAGCTGGAAGGTTCACGGAGTAGACAGAGCATTGATGAGCAGCTCGACGACATCTGTTTTCGAGATATTACGCTGCTACGCCAGCACAATCTAACAACAGGTGAAGAGTCATTCCAATGCACCGATTATGGCTATGCTATGGCACAGTACTACGTCCAATTCGACAGTATGAAGATATTCATGGGACTTGCACCAAAGGCATCAATTTCTGAAATTGTAAGTATCCCCATGCACATTTATAACGTAGCCGGTGTTCATATATTTAGCTCTCGGCTCTCGCACAGGCTTCTGAATTTGCGAACATCCGATTCAGGGGCGGTGAAAAGCCCTTGTACAAGAGCATCAACAACTCGCCGTACATTCGTTTTCCAATACCGGTGAACCTCGACCTACCAGCCCACAAAGTCTCGCTCTTGATGCAATCAATCTTGGGCGCAGCAGACATTCCTTGGGATGGCGAATATGCAAAGCACAAGGTCCAGTATAATACCGAAGCGCTAGTGATATTCAAGCAAATCAACCGCCTGGTACGCTGTATCATTGACTGTCAGATATATGCTGGCGATTCAGTCAGCATCAATAATGCTCTAATTGTCGAGCGGAGTTTGGCTGCGCGGGTGTGGGACGACAGCCCTCTGCAAATGAAACAGATCGAAACTCTAGGTGTTATTGGATGCAGGAAACTGGCTCAAGCGGGCATTAGGTCGCTTGAGGAGCTTGAGTGTACTGAGGCCCATCGAATCGAGAACCTACTTGGCCGCAATCCACCCTACGGTCTGAAGATTCTAGAGAAGTTGAAGGCATTTCCAAAGCCACATGTTACGCTTCAGCTACAATCTTCGTCGGTAAGTATTGTTATACGTTGATTGTCACCCACTAACCTCACACAGATCACAAAGACTTCTGAGGGCGTGAAGATGGTGGTGAAGACTGACATCGGCTTTATGAACGACAAAACGCCAGAGACCTTTGCGTCGAAAGTTGTTTACGTGTGCCTATTAGCAGAGACCTCAGATGGCCGCAAAATTCACTTTGCTCGTCTAAGGTAACCATCCACACCACGCGGCGAAGGGCCTTGTTAACTCTGCTAGTGCAAAGAAACTTGGAAAAGGACAGTCGCTAGCGATTACTGCCTTGCTTACTGTACCAAACCTGAGCATCAACTGTTACATCATGTGTGATGGTATTGGTAGGTGTGCGGGCCCTTCACTATGTGGTTTGCTGATGCTTCTTAGCCGGCACAATGCGAAGTGCCTCCGTTACACCTAAGATTGCTGCATCCATGTTTTCATCACCCAACCCTGGAATCGTGACGTCGCGTGAGCCAGAGCGTCCCACCTCCAACATGTCTAGACGGCGCACTGAGACGCCTTCGATGTCACGAAAGTCTGTCGACGAATTCGATGATGGCATCGATGATGATGAGCTTGTCAAAGCTTCTTTGCATGATCTTGCTTTTGATCATATCGACAATTATGCAAACCCGACAGATGCAGTCACGCGGAAAAACACATCGAAGAACAGCTCTGCGAAAACTAGGGTTCGTGCACAAGAACAACCCAGACTCCCAGACAAAGAAACCCAAGAGGCTCGACAACTAGAAAACGGCAAGTGGGCATGTAACCATCCGTGCAAAGACAAGGATGCGTGTAAGCATCTATGTTGCAAGGAAGGTATGGACAAGCCACCAAAGAAGTCAGCATCCAAGCATATTCCTTCCATCGAGAACCGAGCCGAGTCCGAAGAGCCGGTTTCTGAGACAACCAAGGGAAAAGGCAAGAAGACTCAGACCCAGTTGCAGCTCACAGCTTCCAAACGGAAGAGCTCAGCTATAGTCGAAGAACTGGACTTGACGGGACAAGATAAGAAACAAAAGGTCAACCACGCTACTGGTGGCCCTAAAGACTTGAGAAAGCTCCACAAGCTTCATAAGACCATCCAAAAGAAGGACCCTCCCTCATCTATTTCGTCAATCATGCATCAAAAACCTTCATACTGCTATGGTCAGGGTGGTACGCCTGAAGCATCGTTTCTCGGAATGCAGGGCCCCTCTGAGCGACCGGGCTCGGTCCTCTCGAGTGACTACGGTGATCTGAGGTTCGATGATCTTTGCATAGATCTGGAAAAACCAGCGTCCACTCGTGCGGTTTCTGCAGTTAGGAATACCCAGAATGGAACGGGCATTGACCTTCCTGCGGATTATGCCTATGACCGAGCTATAGTCGATCGTAGAGCTGACCCGTTTGATGACGACGATTCAATGATAGACGACATCATGCTAGGTGCTGCAGCTTCTGAGGATCTTCGAGCACCTGTCAATATCCAAGGTATCGCTTCGGAAGATTTGAACGCACCTCAACACGATGAATACGATTTGATCTGCCTGGACGACCATGCTGAGCTAGTTGCTGACTATGCTTATGACGAGGAGGCGAACGCCCCGACAAATGATTTATCCACATCGTATCCCGTCAAAGTTCCCATGATGACACCGGAAAAAGGTCGATCTCTGTTCCTGAACGATTCAAGTAGCTCTCAACCGCAGCATAGAGACTTCTTGTCAGCCAAATCCTTGTTGGAAGACTCGACGCTGGAAGAGCTCAAGCGGGGGAACTTGGATCATGAAAAGCTCATGGTCAACATGTCTTGCGACGAGGAACAAGTTGAGGTCGCAGCCAAGCCTGAGAGCCGTGCCGAAGAGAAAATCGATACTACGGATCAACCTGTTCCAGACGCCTACAAAGATCTTGATCCGTGGCTGTTTCAAGAATTCGGAGATATTGTGGAAATTGTTGACTGAGGAAGTAACAGAGCTCGTAGGAAGTTAAGGCATGAGCGTGTATATGGTATACCACTCTGGGATGGAATCATTTGTGGAAATTTTGGCAGGATGATCATCGTAATGTGGATTTACAGGGAAAAGGCGTGATGAAACGGGGGAAGCTGTATTATCTGAATGGGTGGTGCTTTCTGATGATGGATGAATTGATATCTTATCAATGTAGTATTAGCTATACGGTATAAAACCAAACGGAAGGTGTTGGCTGCTCAGCTCCGGCGTGACATTCTAGGGCTTGCAATGTTCTATATACGGAAGATATTAGCACGTGACCGCACTAACCAAGGCAGTGCCAAGGCTGGCAGCAGCCACCCTTGCCCTGCCGCATCATCGTCGAGGCAGCTGCATCCATCCTACATCACGAACCGACGCATCCGCCACCACACCCCGTAACAAGTCCTTTTTCGAAAGCGCACTTGTTACCAGAGCTGCCAGCATGGCGCCGCACAAGGACACCATGTTCCGCTCGGCGGACATGTCCTTGACGCAGCTCTACATCGCCAACGAAATCGGGCGCGAAGTCGTTTCTGCGCTCGGAGAGCTTGGTATCATGGATTTCAGAGATGTATGTAAATCAGGCGACCTCCAAAATAGGGACTTAGAGCTTTGGCAATGGAAGTCGATAGGCGGAATGCTGATGATGTCAACCGTGTAGCTCAATTCGGAGACGACCGCCTTCCAACGTACCTTCACGCAAGAGATCCGCCGGTTAGACAATGTAGAACGACAGCTTCGATACTTCCGCGGGCAGATGGACAAGGCTAGCATCCCGATGCGTTCGATTTACGATTTCGAGAACCCGTTCACCTCGCCATCTGCCTCCGAGATTGATGAGCTCGCCGACAAGAGCCAACAGTTGGAAGACAGGATTTCTTCGCTGAATGAGAGCTATGAGACGTTGAAGAAGCGCGAGGTGGAGCTTACAGAGTGGCGATGGGTACTGAGGGAGGCTGGTGGGTTCTTTGACAGGGCCCGCGGACAGACCGAGGAAATCCGCCACTCGCTCGATGACGACGATGCGCCTCTGCTGCGGGACGTTGAGCAGAACGGACAGGGCGACGCATCTGGAGATCGATCCTTCTCTGTGATGAACATTGGCTTTGTCGCTGGTGTCATTCCCCGCGAACGCATTGCGGCCTTCGAAAGGATCCTGTGGAGGACGCTCCGTGGCAACTTGTACATGAACCAGTCTGAGATTCCTGAGCCGATCATCAACCCCGAGACCAACGAGGAGTCGAATAAGAATGTCTTCATCATCTTCGCCCACGGCAAGGAGATCATCGCCAAGATCCGCAAAATTTCCGAGTCTATGGGTGCCGACCTTTACAGCGTTGACGAGAACAGCGAGCTGCGCCGGGACCAGATCCGCGAGGTCAACGAGCGTCTTAGCGACCTCGCCAGTGTTTTGAGGAACACGAAGTCCACCCTGGATGCTGAGTTGACTGCGATTGGCCGCAACCTTGCAGCTTGGATGGTCGTCGTAAAGAAGGAGAAGGGCACATATGAGACCTTGAACAAGTTCTCGTACGATCAGCAGCGGAAGACGCTCATTGCTGAAGCTTGGGCGCCTACAAGCTCACTCGGTCTGGTCAAATCCACTCTCTCGGATGTCAACGATCGGGCTGGACTGTCAGTACCCACCATCGTGAACCAGATCAAGACCACGAAGACCCCACCGACTTACTTCAAGACCAACCGCTTCACCCTGGCTTTCCAGACTATTATCGACGCCTACGGAACGATCAAGTACCGAGAAGTCAACCCGGCTCTTCCTGCTATCGTTACTTTCCCTTTCATGTTCGCAGTCATGTTTGGTGATGCCGGCCATGGTATCATCCTTCTTTCCGCGGCACTTGCTATGATCTACTACGAACGCAAACTGCAGCGCAGCAAGCTCGATGAACTGTTTTCTATGATTTTCTACGGTCGTTACATTGTCCTGATGATGGGTATCTTCTCCATCTACACCGGTCTTCTCTACTGCGATGCCTTCTCTAAGGAACTGCCGTGGTTCAAGTCGATGTGGGAGTGGGAGACAGACGGCAAGACGCTTGGTCCTCGAGCTACCCGCGTGGAGGGCCATACCTACCCCTTCGGATTGGATTGGAGATGGCACGAGACCGACAACGACCTGCTGTTCTCCAACAGTTACAAGATGAAACTTAGTATCCTGCTCGGTTGGTGCCACATGACATTCTCGCTGATGTGGTCGCTCGTCAACGCGCGCTACTTCAAGACGCCTATCGACATCTGGGGCAACTTCGTTCCTGGAATGATCTTCTTCCAGTCTATCTTCGGATATCTATCGTTCACCATTGTTTACAAGTGGTCTGTGGACTGGGCTGGTCGCGGCCAGGACCCACCCAGTCTTCTGAACATGTTGATCTACATGTTCCTCAAGCCCGGCGATCTTGGCCAAGGTGCTCTTTACAATGGACAGATCGCTGTTCAGAAGACTCTCGTGGTTCTCGCCCTGCTCTGCGTCCCCATTTTGTTGTTCCTGAAGCCATTCTACCTGCGATGGGAGCACAACAAGGCTCGCGCCCTGGGATACCGTGGAATTGGTGAGAGCACTCGCGTCAGTGCTCTAGACGATGATGACGACGAAGAAAGCCGTACGCTCAACGGCGGACGTGAGAGCTTCGGAGACGACGAGGACGGCATTGCCATGATCACACAAGACATTGGGCATGGCGAAGAGCACGAAGAGTTCGACTTTGGAGAGATCATGATCCACCAGGTCATCCACACCATCGGTATGTTCAGCTACATTCCCATCTCCTTCCTCACTAACAAAACCCAGAATTCTGCCTCAACTGCGTCTCCCACACAGCGTCTTACCTCCGTCTATGGGCCCTCTCCCTCGCGCATCAACGTCTCTCCATCGTCCTTTGGGAGATGACGATGAAGAACGCATTCGGCTTCTCGGGCGTCGCGGGCGCCATCGTCATGGTCGTCGTCTTCTACGCTTGGTTCATGCTTACCGTTGCAGTGCTGTGCGTCATGGAGGGCACGAGCGCCATGTTGCATTCGCTCCGTTTGCACTGGGTCGAGGCTATGAGCAAGCATTTCATCGGCGATGGCGTGCCGTTTGAGCCGTTCAGCTTTGAGAAGTTGCTTGAGGAGGATCCTGTGGAGTAGCTTGTGTAGAGTAAATTTTCCTTTTGTGTTGTTTTGTTTGTATGAGAGGGGTGGGGTGTAGGATAGGATGATACTACGTGTATGTATGTGAGAGAATAGAGTATATTGCATTCTTTGTAGCTGCTGGCCCCGACATCGATGAACGAGAGCGTTCGTGGGCGGCAGAGATGACCAAGTTGGTCGTCGAGCTAATAGTTGTTTGAGAACGTCAAGACCACAACTTCTGCAAGCGAAAATGCTATAATATTACTTGCTTTACTCGTTAAGATCGCCTTATGGCGAATGATCGCTTGTTCCCGGCCAGATGGAGTATGTACTGAATTCGTGACAGAAATCTTTCTTCGACATTCCTCCCATGAGCAAGAGATTGAAGCATCCATCTTTTAGCCACAAAACAATCAAACTTGAGCCACCATTTGATATCAGACCTTAACTGTCGCGTTGGAAAATTTGACCCAATTAGGTCCCACAACTATTTTTAAATCTTTTTGTAAGGACTAATACGTCTCCCAATAGTTACATCCATGCCGTTTATTAGTAACAGTATTTTAACTTACAATATTGTCTCATGTAAGGATTAACACTCCAAATCTCCCAGTAAATACCACAGGACATAAGGACTTAGTGAATGCGGTCGTAACAACAACACCATAAATCCCAAGGTGCATAAACTCTTGTGGCCATCCTCTACATACTTCGCTGTGTAAAATGTTGAGGTGAGAGGGTTGTGTACGCACCAATTGACCCTCGTGCCTGTTCCGACGCATGGGTTGATCCGAGCCTTGCATATGCATATGTGCCGAGCCATTTGTGCTCACCCCTTGCCGCCAGCCCGCTCGAGTCATAGCAAAAATTTTTGGCTCAACCAGTAGAGCAGATGCCCATCGAGTCGGACTGCCCCATCATGCGGCGTTTTGTCTCTTGCAGATTGTACAAAGTAGCACGACTCTCGCCTTTCCAGTGACAACGAAAGGAACCCCTGACCCTATGCATATTTCTCATGTTGTATGACCCAGTATGAAACAGAGACAAGCGAGCAGTTCGCAACGACAAATGTGTGTACATCAAATATGTGAAATTCCGCGTCGTAGTAAAACTATGCTGTCCATTCGCAGGAGACGTTGGATTTAACAGATGCTTCCATGACCTGGCTTCATGGCTGACCAAACTAATGCTCGTACCATAACTCTTTTCATCCCTACCGCTAATACATTTCGTACGGCCGTGGTCACATTAACACGCCCAAATTCTTCGGAGAAACCGCAAGCTCCTGCATCTCCAAATGGACACAAATCGAGCGACGATTTGGTCTTATGGATCATAGGAATCTGCGTCATCTCTGTACTCTTGCTTGCCTGTTGCTGCATCTGTAACAGACAAGGTCCTCCTGGCCCCCAAGGAGATCCGGGACCGCCAGGAGAGGATGGTCAAGATGGCCCCCAAGGCATTCAAGGGCGCCCTGGTACGCCTGGTCAAGATGGTATTCAAGGGACTCCTGGCGAACGAGGGCCTGTTGGTGAACGAGGGCCTGTCGGTGAACGAGGGCCTGTCGGTGAACGAGGGCCTGTCGGTGAACGAGGGCCTGTCGGTGAACGAGGGCCTGCTGGCGGACGAGGACCTGCTGGTGGACGGGGTTCCCCAGGTCCGCCTGGCCTGCGAGGCCAGCAAGGACCACAGGGTCCCCGAGGAGACCAGGGAAGTCCTGGGCCGAGAGGTCGTGACGGTCGAAATGGAGATCGAGGTGAAGATGGTCGAGATGGCCGAGAAGGCCGAGATGGCCGAGAGGGTCGAGAGGGTCGAGAGGGTCGAGATGGACGTGATGGGAGAAACGTGTTACAAGAATGGAGGGCGCAAGGCGATGAGCAGCGAGAGATCCAGCCCGGCCCTTCTCGCGCTCCCCAACCAAGCTCAACAAAGAAGTGACTTTTATTGGGGATCGATTATGGCCTAAGGGCCGCTTGAATGTTGTTCTATTTATAAAAGGTAGTTAGCCGATTAGGCAACGTACGGGAGAACAGGGACGACAACAACAGAAGGAATACATGGAACTACATATGGCCAAACCCTTCCAGTTAATCTGCCTAGCACTAGAAACAGAGCGCTCATGCACTAATAGGACACAGATTCAGTTTTGAACCTGCTTATATAATAAGTGATATTAAAGTGAAGTTAACATCAAGATTCCGTGAGCTTCCTAGTCGCAGCAATTTATCATCATAAACATCAAATTGCATTGAATTAATGAAGAGTAAGAAACATTTAAGAAGCCACCCTCATACTTCCTGCTTACCACCTGCCGCATCACGTCACGCCTTACGAGCCCGTCGATCCCAGTGCAAGTTGAGAAAGGCCAAGGCTCTCCTATCAAAAGTCATTCACTATCCAGAGCGCAAAATCTAACAATAAAATAACATCTCTAGCTGAGGTTATTAGAAGCAGCACTAACCCGCTGTCAAAGGGCCGAGAAATAACTCTAAGCGTTCGATATCACTCGAGTATGAGTTACCACGAAACTAGGGTTAGATCGTGGGGCTCGCTGAAATCGACACTAAATTATTGAAGCTTAGTTTATCACTTTTCTTTCTCTCATTCTTGACCATCCCATCAATATACAACATATCATGCCTCGTTGGCGCGTTTCTAAGCTTCTGTTTAACCATAATGAAAGGAGCGCGCATACTGCCACATTGTGGTAATGATAAGCGCAGCCCTCAGCTGCGACAGGCTGAAAGACAACACAAGGCTGTTCAGAAGTGATCCTCAAGTGGTCGCTTATTGAAGTTCGCTAAGCCCTGCATTGACTTGATATGTTGTTGGCTGAAGCTGTGTCCCCGCACTGGCATGGTTTCGAGCTGGTTTATCGCAATGTCTGGATACCAACGACTCGGATCCTTCAGCCTTCTTCTGAACTATGTTGCAGCACATTTTTTCATGACTTCTTTTTCATTGAAGTTCTGAAAGCGATGAGAGCTATATGCAGCTGATTATGTGCAGACGCTCGAACTTTTAACTGAATTGTAAGGTGTATTGAACTTTAGTTTATGTGGAAAACAACGTGCTCATCATTGCGAGGAGGACGAATTCGCTTGCCATACCCCTGCAGCGGAGAAAGTTGCTGCAGTGATATGCAGTCATTTCCCATTGCGGCGTGCAGCTGATTGTCCAAAAACGGAAGACCCGATGTATTGGGCTGTTGATATCTCTGAAGATGCGCAGTCTAGACTATTGCTTCAGGGGTCAAGCAGCATGAATTAATGCGATATTAGGTGGTTTAATATCACCTTATGTGTCATCCGCGATAACTTGGGACTATTGACTTATTTTCGATTTGATGCTACGCTCGATACGAGGTTGGTCAGCCTTTCAGCTAGGAATGGCGCTTTCCGGCGTTGACATGGCCTGAGCGCAACTATATGGCTTGAAGCCAGCGTCGAAGATCATGCAGTCGATATAATCCTTATCGGGCGGGCACAGCTGATTGACGTGGCTGCTTATGAATCCATAAGAACTCTTCTGAAATCATGGGATCCCACCTAACAGCCTATTATTCACTACCAATGTCTGTAATTTGGAAGCGTAATTGCCATTCACATCATATTTTACCTTCCTCAAAATAACATTCAAAGCATCTGGGTGGAACTACCGAAATGACGAATGACCGTGCGACGGGTACGTTTTCAATTGAGACATTGGACCGTTAATTAACAAAAGAATCTAATAGAGAACCCCGGAAAATCTTTGGGACCGTTTCGAAGGAAATCACCGCGAGTGACTAGTGCTGGAGCGCCATCGCCTGGCAAAGAAATAGAAAGGTAAACAACGAGTTCCTTAGGATTGGGTTAATTTCTAAGCCAGAGTATAGCGTGCCTTCACGTACCAAGTCTGAAGAAGGAAATCAGAATGATCCCGTGATCTTCAAGGCGTTTCATCAAGGCAAACAAAATGATATACTTTCTTGCGACGTAGTGGCCATTTATACAACCTCAATCAGATACGGTGTCGATGTCGGACTCTCAGTTTTTGAACGCAGTGGCAAGTCCAGCTCCCAGCCTCGGACAGGCGGGCCCGAAACCACAAAAGGGACGCGTGACCCGGTTTCTGATGAGGGCGTTCTCTCGAAGAACAACCAAGAGATGTAAGCACTCACAAAAGAGTGTTCGAATAATTATTGAATCCAATCGCAGAACTCGCACACAGACACAATCGGCTGATAACAGCAATAAGGGCGTCTCAAGCAACTGGCTAAAGGATCAAGACATGCTACCAAGAGCCCTGCCATGGTCACGAGTAATGGGTTTTGGCTGGAACGTAGGCTTGCTGCAAACGCCGAAAAAGCAAGGACTCGAC
Organism: Paracamarosporium sp. OC-R06-R3; assembly: GCA_019828545.1. Taxonomy (NCBI): domain Eukaryota; kingdom Fungi; phylum Ascomycota; class Dothideomycetes; order Pleosporales; family Didymosphaeriaceae; genus Paracamarosporium; species Paracamarosporium sp. OC-R06-R3. The sequence goes on along the minus strand of JACVRA010000406.1, from coordinate 118,563 downwards.
TTGAACTCAGCTGCCCTCAAAATTTTGAAGAGGCTCGTTGCAGAACGGGCTATGAATAAAGAGCCACGACCAATTATCTTCATTGGACATGGGTACGGTAATGTGATTGTTCAGAAGATGCTATTCGAGAACATACCCGAGACCGAACAAAACAGGATTGACGTGTTAGCATCTACCGCCGCTATAATAATGTTTGCGCCCCCATTATCAGATACCGGGAACCTTTCAAAGTGGCTGCAGACAAAACTCGGGGTCCCACAAGAGCTCATAGGCGCACAAGTGCTACCAGGCGCACAGGTTTGGAAATCATTTTTTCAGAGCACATACGAGCAACAAATTGCCACATTTGTATTTGATCAGCCTTCTAAGAAACCAGTCGAGAGTGAAGGAGCAGGAACACGTTCTGAGGAACCTGATCGCAAGTGGGAAGTTGACGCCAATATCGAAGATATTCCCAAGACCGCATGGTTCGATAAGCAGCAGTCCGAGGATATTTGCGACATAATCTCTCAGGCAACGGGTTTTCATCAGCTGATACAGGCTGGAAAAAATCAAGATCATGACAAAATCAAAAGCCTTCTAAACGAAATGTTGAACAGATCCGTCGATTTGAACTTTGAAATCCGAAGACACCAGTCAACTCTGCATGTTGCGGCCGTTTCCGGTTATGCTCAACTCGTCGAGCAATTGGTTCAAAAAGATGAACTCTTGTTGAATAGTCAGGATGATGAAGGGGACACTGCTCTCCACATTGCTGTCCGTAAACAGCAACAGGAGATTGTCCAGATTCTGCTGGAACAAGGTGCCGATTCGGGCATCGAAAACAACGAAAGGCAATCTGCTCGGAGGATGGCAGGAGAAGCACCTCCTGGGATTAAAGAGCTGATGAGGAATCCACCTCTTTTCGTGGAACTTCCTAAGAGACAACTCCTCAAAGGTAATCCACGCAGTGTCGATGCTAAAAATGCATGCAAGAAGACAGGAATCAACGTCTGGGAGGTATTCAAGCCGGTGAATGGTGGGTTTGACAAAAACCGCTACAAACCAAGCACTATTCATGGCATCATATACGATAACAATACATCACTCAAGGATTTTTTCGACAAATCGTCAATTCCTTCCTCCAGCAAGGTATTATGCAGTTGGTACCACATACCAACAAACAACGTAAATCATTCATTCGATTTGAAATTACGGAGAATGACTGACATGATTGTGCAGATGTATTGGGTCCATGTAAGGACAAAGTCAACTTTCCCTCCCACGCAAGTATTAACTGAATAGGATTTATTTGCCAAGCTTGAAGCCAAGGTATGGCCCTGGCCATCAGAACCTCGACGCGGGAAATTCCATCACGGGGTATGTATTCTAGCGATGGAAGCTTGGGAGCTTTTTCCACTGACGTAGCCGTGTGGATTAGCGAAACATGAATGCTGAGGCATCACGACTAGAAAAGATCGAAAAAGGATCTAGAAGTGATGATGTAAAAGACTGGGTCATTTTTGTAAGTACTCAAAGCAAGTATGATCAGCAGCCGGATGCTAAGCGCTTAGATGCCGTACATCAGCTATGAGAGGTTTAGTCACCAGAAAAAGGTGGCTGATTTCATCCATGAGATCAGTAAGAAAAGCAATATAAGCACATATGGACTACGTGACAAAATCGATGAAGTGCGGAGTATCATGGAGCAGATCGAAATTATCTTGAATAACAGAAGAGATGAGACTAAAAATCAAGATATGGACGGACAAGAGGAAGAGGTCGTGAGCGACGATTGGGCGGGTACAAACAACCACGGAGAGATCGATAGAAGGGATTCGAGAGGGGAACAGTCAGATACTGAGTGTCTAACCATAAGAGGCTATCTGAATGGGCGAAATGAAGGCCATGGGAGTGGCATGAAAAGGGGTAAAGAGGGGCACTTATCGTTTCATATTCGTCGGTACGTTAGCATGATTCGTTTCACCTCGGCCACCTACGATCAGTGGTAAATAGAACTGACGTATTCACAGTACACTCGATCAGTCGTATTATCACATGCTTAAGGACACCACTTACAGAGACAAAACCCAGGTCGTCAGTCGTTGGGCAAAGGAAACGCGGCCAGAAAATGAAGATCACAACATCATTATGGTTGATCAATTGTGGCTTTGGGTACTCAAGGGTTCTGGAGACAACCCTGACACCGTGATCACCAGTTTTCCCTCACGCAAAGGAGCAGTTTACACAAAAGGGAACAATCCAAGAGACAACATCGAACGAACAGTTCTTATGGACCAGAGCCGAGGCCCTATCAGAACTACAAGAGATTTTGTAGCCCGGATCCTGTTTGTATGCTGCAACTCATTCGATCCTCACGAGAATGTCGAATCTGTCAACTTCCTTCAAGCTTTTGAAAGTGCCATAGGGAAAATAGTGCAGTATACCTTTCGACCCTGCTTGCTACGCTAACATTTTACAGGAAGAGCATGAAAGCCGTCTTTTCAGACTTTTTCGAGAAAGAGCAAAGATCTTACACGGCTTACATGATCGCCATAGATACTATCTACGAGACCGAAGCGTCCTGCTGAAGAAATTACTAGATATACGCCAAGAGTCCAAACTTTTGAAGGAGGTCAAAGACATCTTGGATGAAATTAAAATGATCAAATCTGTGTTGCAGCAACAGGATGAGGTCATTCATAGTCTAGAAGATATCATACACAAGATTGAATCGACTGACACCAGCCAAGAACAGGGCACTCACAGTCTCGAAGAGATGATACGCAGAATATGCGCGATCAAGATTGATCAAGCGAAGGAGGGAGATGGGAGCATATTCGGTAACGTTAGTACCTTGGTTCGGGACAATTGGCGACGATTTGATGTAATGGAATCCCACGCCAAAGAAGTTGAATATGAGGTAGGTATTTAGAGCTTCACAAGGTGAATTAAAACCAATAACAAGTCCTAGCTCAACCGTCTTCTTGATCTGAAGCAAAAGCAAGCGAATCAATGGGAGGCTAGATTTGCCCGCGAAGGAGCAGAAGAAACCGCGAAGCAAGGCGGGGTATGAATTACCAAGTTCGAACTAATACTTGAAGCACAAGAGCTGACAAATCCAGACGATACTAGTCTTCACAATTGTTACAATTATCTTCGTATGGACCAGGCTTTTGTCCGCAGCTTTGGTCAATTGCAGCTAATTCCTACTTAGTTACCCCTGTCCTTCCTGGCATCATTCTTCGCGCTTGGAATCTCAGTGTTCCCCAAGGAAGAAGGAGAGAATAATTTCAAGCTTTCCTGGATCTCTGGTATTCTCTGTAAGTTTCAAGATCTTTAGCCTAGCTATTTCTGACTCTAGTATGGTCGGCGCATCCTTTGCAGTGTCAATTCCCTTCATCATACTTGCTTTGAAGATCGACTTTGTTGCTAAGACTTGGTCAAATTTGAAACATTATGGTGCCAAATACCTCGCATTCAGAATCTTGGGTCCCTATGCGAGCATTCGGAATCCAAGTATTCTTGATGGGTACAAAGCAACTGTCGAATACATCTCCAAACACGACCTGCCATACGACCTTAAAGGCGAGGTGAAAAAAGAGTTGCAAGGCCAAGATTCAAGCACTTCAGAGAGTGATTCAACGGACGAAGAAGTAGGAGAAGAAGAATATGAAAGTTTCAGTGACGCTGAGGGGGACGTTTCAGATGGGGGCGAGGAAGACCTAAAGAATCGGCAGAAGGAAAGAAAGCAGGATCTGTTACGTCGAATTCGTGCCGTCCATAATCCACTGGACGGATTGGTTTTCAGTAACCTCTCGGCTTATTCATCCGAGGGGTCAGATAGCAGCGACTCATCGGATGATTGACCACGTGACTGGAAACAATCCGTCAGTTGAGGTAGGCAAGTTCCCACTTCGTTCATTAGTAAACAGCAAGATACTCCACGTTGCTTAGAATTAGCATACGCATCGCATTACAGCGCATTCAATGTGTAATCGTAAATGTACACAGCGTTCATAGCTGCAGATTCCACTGACACTCGAGTTCCACAATCACAACCAACAACATGCATGTATTTCAACACCACCACCGCAACTACCAGGATTATATCCACATTCACATATCGTTTGAAGATATTCCTGATAGAAAGCTCTCCATATCTTCGCAATACATTGAGGCTTTTTCGGCATCAACAATATGACACCCGTTGCTTTAACAGAGTACGAATTCTATTACCGTAGAAATAGAAGGAGCTCTTCATTCCTAATGTCATAAAATGACGTTTACGAACATTGACCTGCAACCCACCACATCGAATATCGGACATACCTTACCACAACATACAACCACAGTGAGTGACACAACCACTCCGAACAACACAAACTCATTCTCACGAATATATAGATAGACACATAACTACAATCACTCTGATAAAACAGCCCTACAACTCTATCATAACAACCGACAATGTGCGATAAATCCCTACGAGACTCTAGCACCCTATCACCTGCACGCAAGGGACACAGCAACCACACCCCAAACCCTCCTTTCCTCTCCGCCCAAAATCAATTCAAGTCAAGTTACGCCAAAATTAATCGCGCACCGTTCGGCCTTGCCGGCCGAGTGCATTTCAGATCCTCAGACAGGTAGGTGCGTGCTCGAAGCACTGTTCAGCGTGCGCGCACATAGGATCATAGAAGCCCGACATCAGCCTCGCGAGACGTCAGCCCTATAGCCGCGAACAATAACATGTTACATCGTAGGATAGGATCACTAGACACTCTGTGTCGCTGCCCTGAGCTATAGGTGGTTTGGGGGTGTGCGGCTGGGTGGGTAGATAGTATCTCCCACTAAAAGTACACGGTGGGTGTGTGACGCATTGTGTTGTGGAGCTGTTTGGTTCAAGTGCTAACATCCACCTCCAGGCTGCAGCGATAGTATAAGCTAAATTACTTCGCAAGATATTGATTGAGGTGGAAGAGATATATAACGCTGTAGATGGTCATATACTACCTAGAATTCTGATCAGCTATGCTCGGCTCGCAATGACACGGACCGACTTTATACAACCTCTTCACAACTCTGATATGCTGCCAATTGATAAGGACGCAATGGTCTTAGCTAGTAGTATTCCTATGCAACGCGCTTTCAACGAAATTTGTAGTGAGCCTGGATTCGAAAAATTGCTTAAGTCAACATTGAAATGTATCAGCGAGATCGAATCGCTAAGATGTACCAGAGACCTTACTGTCAAAGATCTGTGGAATGATGGCAAGTACAACATTGCGACGTTGGACAAAAATGGACGTCACGAGCAAACATCGGTGGTGACGCGGATACCTGAGACTAACAACGATAACGATGGATAAGATCAGAATGACACCTAGCGGCTTCACGAGGACATCTTGAACGCCTGTATATGCAATTCATGGTGGCAATTTAAACCACAATTTGGTACATTGGACTGCGTCTTACCATTCTTCTATGTATCCACAAACAAGATACTCAAGACATATCCAACAGAATATCGCAAGCCTCTCAACTACCTACGCGGGATCAAGTGAACAACTTAAAGCAGTCTTATGAGGACACCGCCTCATGCTTTATGACGCAGTGTCCCATGCCACTCTTTTCTCACACGTTCACAGGTTCCAAAGCAGCTCTCCGTCCAGACTGCACTTTGTGGTGGTACAGCTTTGCAGCAAAATAGAAATATACCAGCAGTATAGCCCATGAGCACAAAATTGCCCCGATGCACGCAACTAGCGCAACTAGCGAAAACACAGCGAAACCATAGGAAGCCGTATGGAATGCACTGTTCTGACTTAACTGGTTTGTCATGAGGCCGACTTGCATGCCTGATAGCGTGACCGACAGGATTGCGAACAGTGCCAGGATCCAGCCAAAGTTTTCGCGGAAGACATCCTGATACCAGGATGATGTTGTCATGAAGCCACGGAACAAGTTGTATAGTGAGAATGTGGTAGGAGTATAGCGGTAGATACGATTTAGTCGTGAAAGTCGTAGTTCTCCATACTGATAGCGTCTACGGACTTGGTGCAGAGTTTTGGTGTTGATGACTCTGGTGAAGCTGTGTACGAATGCTGTCCATGACTCCCAGTCAAGGTCTTTGGGAATAAGCTTCATCTCTTTTGCTATGTGAAAGTCTGTTTCCCAGCTTACGAGCCAGACGTAGGAGAGCAGAAGCCCGCATGCTGATTTATGCAAGTCGATATCGGAACACAAATGCTCTCGCCAAAAGGTTTCGTTGAACAGATAAGCTCTTAGCGGCTTGAGGAACAATCTCATACTTTTGGACTGATCCCAAACCAGATGCTCGCTGATATCTTCGGTTATGGTGAGTTCTCGTCCCAACAACCTCTGCCGATGGAGTGGGCGTGCATAGCGCGGGGCGCCAGCATAATGAAGATGCCTGTAGATTTTGTCGAGGCGAACTGGGTTCAGATCGAATTGGAGATATGTTGCCATTTCATTCTGGCCATCTTTCGGTCGTACTAGACCCCCTTTGTAGGCTATCGATGCAGGCGGAACGAACCAAAGTGAATTCAGTTTTGAAGTAGATTCAAATGGCGGCTTAAGCGTGATGCACGGTTCCGCCATTGATGAAGAAGGATAGATATCTAGCCTTGCAGAGGGTTTATAGTGAGATAAACGCTAACATTTTCAGAATAATGTGCTGCTGAATGTGGGATATCGAGTTGCAGGCTGTCGGTACAAGGCTGGACCTGCAGCAGATATTCAGCTCCGCCTCAGCTGCCAGTATATATTTGCGGCCTGGACAAGCCTAAGGACAAGGCTGGCGTTGGAAGGCTGAACAACGCATCCCTACCCACCTGGGCAGCTGTAGGCGAACAACATGCATCATCAGCACCACGCGTATTGTAAGCCAACTCCGGAAGCGAGAAGGCCACTGCGCAGCATAAATAGGCTGCCTCGACACCCCACGTATTGTAGATGATGACAGACATGGTTGGTGTTTCTCTGCAATGAAGGCGCTTGCGTGCCTACCAATAATGCGTCGCTTCTCTAACGCACGTGTCCTGCGGTCGATACTTCGATATGGCGCATCCAGTGTCAGGTCAAGTGTAGTCAGCCTGGTCCGCTACAAGTCGACCCAAGCGCAATCAAAAAATGTTTTCTACAGAGTATCCGGCTTCGAACGTGGAATTACGAGGGATGCGATCTGGAATATCATCAAGCAGCAGTCAAGGACTGGCGAAGACGATGTTCAGCCCGAGATTACCGTTCTGCCTACTTGCGATAGTACTAGGACCGACTCCTCGATTGCCATCATAAAATATGCCAAACATCAGCAACCGGAATTTCTTCAGGATATCATTGACAACCCCTTGGGCGAGAAAGTCATAGTAACAAGAAGCAGCGATGGCATCCCTAGGCATATCGTATTCGACCGACACTTCTATGGTTTCACTCAACTGTACGCAACACCTGACGATCGTCCTGTGCACGCAGAGTAAGCATGTCACCCTCGATATGGCGTCTCCATGTAACAATGTGGCAGTATCGTGGCCATCACTGGGATGGACGGGCATGCGTACGGATCATGGATGAGCAGGGAAGGTAGCAGCAGCGCAATGTGGTTGCGAGACTTCCTGGCGCAGGACCTTCCGAATTGCCGTACCATGATTTATGGATACCACTCCAAACTTCTTGCCACCAATATGAGTCAACTCAAAGAGTACGGTCGGACATTTCTTTCGGAAATTGAGCGGGTCCGTAGTACGCCAGTTGTAAGTGCATAAATCTTACTTTGTAGTTTTGTAGTAAGCAAACTAATCGTATCCTGGCGAAGCTCCAACAGCGACCTTTGATTTTCATCTGTCATAGTTATGGCGGCGTTCTCTTATCCCATTGCTTGGTCATGGCCCATAGCTCTGAAGAAGAGCGCGAGAAGTCAATTTACAAGTCCACTTATGGCATGATCTTCTTTGGTACACCCCACAGAGGCTCACCGAAGGACGACGTTCTTAAGATGGTGGAACAGTCTTATCCAAACAGAGTCCCTGCTTTGATGGAGACCGCACCAGATTCGGGTGAATTGAAATACCAGCTTCAGATTTTCACCAATCTTGTTAGGGATCGTAAAGTGGGAAGTTTTTACGAGACTGAGCCAACTGCTGCTCCATCTCAGGTCAGCTAATACCCCCTTTCATAGTCTTCGTATCTGATTATTAGAAGCTTGAGGATGGCAGCTGGCAGAGAATAGGTCGCCGGGTTCTGCAAGTGAGTGAGCCATCGGCAATCCTCCAGTTTCCTGGATACAGAGAACGGAAGATTCCGGTGAACGCCAATCACACCAACATGGTCAAGTTCAATTCGCGATCCAACAATACGTACTCTACAGTGCTGAAGATGTTGCGAGAGTTTGTCAAAGATGCGCCAAAAATCGTGGGAGGTCGCTACGGTATGATATATGTCCTCCAATAAAGTGTCAGCGGCTGAGCAATATTAGCGGCAGCAACAACATCAAATGAGTCCGAGAAAAGGACTACCGTGCCATTTACGAGATCTGTTAATCTGCACGGCAGAGTCGAGATTTTGGAACGCCTTGGAGAGAAACTCAACTCCCTGAGCTATCATCGACGAGCTGCTCTCACGGGCTTAGGAGGCATAGGGTGATATCCGAATCACTCGTGGATTGATATATTCGCGCTAATTCGAATCAGGAAATCGGCCATTGCCATCAAGTACGCACAACAGATCCACGAGAGAGACCCGGCTACGTGGATCTTCTGGGTGCATAGCTCAACGGCAGCGCGATTCAGCCAGAGCTACCGCGAAATTGCCGATATCTTACAAATCGAGGGACGAGACGCGCCGCAAGTGGACATAATGAGGCTCGTTTGCGACTTCCTCTCAGAGGACCATTCAGGACCTTGGCTCATGATCTTAGACAATGCGGACGACCGGACGTTGTTGTCAGAGGACTATGCCCGACAGGAAGACTCGACTGGCGACCTTCGTCTCCTATCAAGCTATTTGCCTCAAGGCTCACATGGTTCTATCTTGATCACTTCGCGCGACCGAAGTGTGGGTGAGGATCTCACAGGCAGCGCCTCTTCTACTATTCACGTGTTAGCTCTCGACGAAGCAGTTTCGATCCAGCTTCTTCGAGAACGCTCTGGAGATACCACCTCGTCTGAAGAGGACGCAGTGGAGCTAGTCAGGTGTCTGGATAATCATGCACTTGCTATCACGGTAGCTGCCGCGTTCATATCGAACGGCATGCCAAGGATGTCGATCACAAATTATTTGAAGATGTATCGCAAGGCTCTAAAGAGTCAACGACTAGACACTGTCGTGCATCAAGCCGTGTCAACGACCTGGCAGTTGTCCTTCGATGCCATTCGCAAACATTCTCGTGATTCGCTCAAGCTCCTGTCCTTGATGAGCCTGCTCCACTTCGATGACATTCCGGACTTTCTATTCACCGATTACATCCCTCGATACGAAGCTGACAAGTCGTTGTTCGAGAAAGACATCTTACCATTACTTCGCTTCGACTTGATCATCCTTGATGGCGAGAAGTTCGACATGCATAGACTGGTCCAGCACTCCACGAGATCTTGGCTGATGGCCGACCATGAAATGCATCAGAGAGTACGAGAAGCTCAATCTCTCATCGCCGAGGCTTTTCCAGACATCTCCGCCGGCTTCGAACACTGGGAGAAGTGTCAAGCTTTACTACCCCACGCTGAAGCCACACTCTCTCTAGACGCTGGTCCTGAAAACCAACGCCAAAGGCTACAGCGCGGCAAGATACTTTACAACATTGCCTACTTTGAGTACATCAAAGGCGACCACGCAGCCGCCCTGCAACACTTTTCCGCTGCCAAGGATATCCAATCACAATTCCTCAGCGACAACGACAAGCAACTAGTTCAAACGCGAACGATGTGTTATCGACTACTCTCCGAACTGGGCCAACGAGAAGAAGCCCTCCGACGAGTAAATTCCGAGCTCCTTGATCTGCGTCAACGCCGCTCCGGCTTAGTATACTCACTGGCGCTCCACGAAGAAAAAGCCAGAATCATGCTAGACGCCGGAAACTGGGCACAAGCCGAAATAGACGCAAGAAAAGTGCTAGAGCGCACGATGCAAGGCGCAGGCGACGGCCTGTCAGAAGTGCACAAACTGGACGCAAAGCGCACCCTAGCGCGGGCCATCAGTCTCCAAGGCGAGCCCGAACAAGCCGAGCCTCTACTCCGCGAGGTGCTGAGCCGGCGCGAGCAGCTATGGAGTCTGGACCACATTGACACGCTCAAGAGCTTGGTTGATCTGGCGCAGTGTCTAGCGCACCAGGGCCGGTACGAAGAAGCTGAACGACATTTCGTAGCTGCGGATGTTGGGTTGCGCAAATTTCCAGACGGAGAGAACACCAGAGCAGACAAGATTGGGAAGGTCTGGAAAGAAGCTCGAGAACAAAGCGAACAGCATGGCTTGCTCCGTCTACAGCGGAGACTCCATCGCCTGTGGCGGTTGACTAAGCTCCGCGTCCTAGGCTCCCATCGTATATTACTATCATACCATCGACCAAAGGGCCCTGTAGCAGTTTGGTGGCGCTATATGTTTCTCGCATCAGTAGCGTTGGGTGTGAGTTTGCTCGCATATTCCCCGCAAGTCTGGCATTTGTCAGACAGGTTGGAAGAGCTCTTTGGAAACCATCAGAAGGCGGCGAGACAGATGCAAGAAAACGAAGCAAATGACCGGGTCCAAGACGAGGAAATCAGACAGTTGAGGAAGGCGCTTAGAGAATTAGAAGGAAAGGTGTATGCTAGGGCGGCGAGTCCTTCCTCAACGCAAGGTTGAGCTCTATTGCACTTCGATCGCTACTATATCTTTAGAGTAGCGCGGACCTTTCTATAGATAATCTTTTTCTGCCATACCGTATAATCTCAAATGATAGCACTTTGCGAAGCTCAAAAGAGAAGGTTAGTCTAGCACGATAATTGGACAGATTTCCCCACGAGTAGAGGGAGAAGCCGTGTCCTCTACCACATTTGTCCCGGATACCTACTTATTCTCCGCACATAAGGGTTTCTGCCCGATTATCTCACAGGGCTAACCTTCTCTTTTGAGCTTCGCAAAGTGCCATTATTTGAGATGATGCAGTAAGCAAAACTCCCACTTCTCTTTCGTCTGATAAAGTCAAAGCAAGCCAAGTTACCATTAATCCCGCACCTTTCACCCTTTCATCGGGCTTGCCGGCCGCGCAGGTGCGTGCTCGAAGCACTGTTCAGCGTGCGCGCACATAGGATCATAGAAGCCCGACATCAGCCTCGCGAGACGTCAGCCCTGTAGCTTCGAACGGTGACATGTTACATCGCGAGACGGGATCGCTAGATGCTCTGTGTGTCGCTGCCCTGGACTATAAGGCTACAACGCACGTGTGTGGTGTGGGATGGGCGGGATCCATGTTGCGCGTATACGCAATGGATGGATAAGATTGGAGATGCGTTGAGTGGGTGGGTAGGTAGGTAGGTAGTGTCTCCCACGCGATGTCCCTATTTGTTTAGAGAGAAAAGGGAGTGTGTCAATTATGGCGTGGCGTGGCGTGGTGCAATAGGGCTAGGTATATGCTGCGCGACACGATGCGTTGCGTCAGCCAGGCGCGGGCGCCGCGTGGGTTAATAGTAACGTGTTGGATCGGGCTACGATAGATAACGCGGTGCTCAGTGCGTACACAGGGATCGGAAGCGGGATCGGAAGCGGGAGCGTGGGCCCTCGGAACGAGCGATGGTGGTGGTTTTGCCTGTAGCTATGGTGACTGTCACGCATGCATCTGTATTGCTAGCCTTCTTTCCGTCTCATCTTGGATAATTGAGATTCATGGGTAATTGAAAGGAGGAGTGGGCTGATTGGGCGGTGGGACGGTTGCGTGGGAATTGAGGTATTATTGTCTTGCCGTGTGTTTGACTTTGGGTTTGGATTTGGATTTGTCGAGGGTGCAGGTGCCAGAAGATGGATGGAGGGTAACCAGGTGCATGCGCATGTGTGGCGCAGTCCGAGGGAGTAGGAGGCGGCGTCTGAATTCCCTCATACGGTAGTGCACCAGACGTGGTACTGCGTCCACAAACGCTCGAAACGAACTGCCGAGTAGCAGCGCACCGTTCAGGAGGATGGCAAAAAGCAAGCAGCGCGCATCTTGACCGCAAGTCGTAGTGCAGGCGAGCGGGGGTGGTGTGGCGGCGGTGAGAGGACGTGCTGGGGGATCATGGGGGAGTGATTGGGTCCAGGGTGAGACGGGCGCCAGGTTGGGCCGGCGAGCTGCCTTCCTAGCTGCATGATGGCATGCGAGGAGCTTGGGCGTGCGACTGCGTGCCCACGATCGGCGCGCGTTCCCTGGATATAAGGTTTGGCTGTCTTCTTGTCTCAAGCTTTAATCTCTCTCTTGTTCTTCTTCGAGTCCCCCTGGGTAGTCTGTTTGGGCTGTGTGTGTACCACCTGAGCCTGTCCCACGGTGATAGTCTGCGCTAGAAAAGCTTAATTGGGCTGCCACACTTGCCTACTTGCACACCATAACCACAGTCACCATGTCTTTCTCCGCAGATAAAGTGCCTATTCTGCAGCGCTCGGGGACCTTCAGCAACAGGCGGTTTTCATCGACGAAGGATCCCACAGAGAATGGTGAGTCGAGTGTCTTGTTTTTTTTGGAGGGTTGCACTGCAGGAGCTTGGAGGGGCAACGTCATTATGCAGCGCGCTGAGCTGTCGCTGAGCTGAAAAAGAGAGGGGTGATTTTCTGAGATGGCAGGAGAGCTTGGAAATGATTCGAGAAAACGGAGAGTCTTGGGAATCGGAGTTCCTTGTGCTTGTGGAACATGAGAATTTCACGCATGTTTTGCTTTGGCGATCCCCCACTATGAAATGCCATGTTCTATGGCGTGGCTTGATCACAAGATTACGCCCTTTTTGGGGATTGTTTCCTATTCAGCATCCAGCTAACCGATCCTTGCAGAGCTTACCTCCAAGATCCACCGACAGTTCCGCGACTCCCACGAAGGCCACAAGCCCCACGCTGGTCTCGATCCCACACGTGCCTCGACCGGTGTAGTATGGACCTCTGAACGCGCCTACGAGCACGGATATCTCGAGAACCCCGACGACTGGGCGAACTTGGGTCAGGGTGCGCCCGAGGTCGACGATGAGATCCAGGGCTGCTTTGTGAGACCCAAGGAGGTCGACATCTCGAGCCATGGCCGTGAATATGGTCCCACGGCTGGTATTAAGCCGCTCCGTAAAGCCGTCGCCAAGCTGTACAACGAGCACCACCGCAAATGGAGGAAGTCGCAGTATACGTGGGAGAACGTTTGCATTGTTCCCGGTGGACGTGCGGGCTTGATCCGTATTGCTGCGGTCTTGGGCAACTGCTACCTGGGATTCTTCATTCCTGGTGAGTACCATACATCTATCAAGGACAAGATGGAAATCACAAAATAACACGACTAGACTACACCGCCTACAACGAGATGTTGTCTCTCTTCCGTAACATCGCCGCCATCCCCATCCCCCTCGGCGAAGACGACAAGTACCACATGTCGCCCGACTTGATCGCGACCGAAATCGCGCGCGGCACCTCAGTCATCTTAACGTCCAACCCTCGCAACCCCACCGGCCAGATGATCACCAACCCGGAGCTCGCGCAGATCCAGAACATCTGCCGCGACCGCGCAACCCTCATCATGGATGAGTTCTACTGCGGCTACAACTACACGACCAACTGCGACGGCACCGTCATCTCTGCGGCCGACAACGTCGAGGATGTCGACGAGGACGACGTGCTCATCATCGACGGGCTAACCAAGCGCTTCCGCCTGCCAGGCTGGCGCGTAGCCTGGATCCTCGGCCCCAAGGAATTCATCCAGGCCATCGGCAGCTGCGGCTCGTACCTCGACGGCGGCTGCAATGTGCCGTTCCAGGAGGCCGCCGTGTCGATGCTGGAGCCGCCGCGCGTCCGCAACGAGATGCGCGCCCTGCAGATGCACTTCCGCACCAAGCGCGACTTCGTCATCGGCCGCCTGCAGGAAATCGGCTTCAAGTTCCCCTTCATGCCGAACTCCACCTTCTACATCTGGCTCGACCTGTCGGATCTCCCTGAGTCCATTGCCGACGGACTCAACTTCTTCCAGGCGTGTCTTGAGGAGAAGGTCATCGTTGTGCCGGGCATCTTCTTCGATCTCAACCCGAGTAAGCGTAGGGATTTGTTCGATTCGCCGTGCCACCACTTTGTGAGGTTGAGCTATGGGCCGAGGATGGATACCCTGGCGAAGGGCATGGATTCTATTGAGAGGATTGTGAAGAAGTGAGTTCTCGATAATTCTGAGTGAAGATTATGTGGCTAACTTTGATATAGGCACAAGGCGAACCCGCGGCCGATCCACAATGTCAGGCCTAGGGGTAGCGCCGTTGTTTAGATGAGGATGGTAAGAAACGAGACATGAGCTGGGCACGTGTCTGATGACCACGGTTAGATAGGGCTGCGTATACATGGGAAAAGGAGAACGGAGGGCTCTTGGAAAGGAGGATTCGGTATGTGCATACAGCGGTAAAACGAACTACAAGGATATCCAAATACACATTTTTTGATCCCCTTAGCCATTTGACCACGAGCCGAAACCGAATGAGCATCCAAGCCACGCATCTAGAAGCGATCAATTTACATCTCTTCACTCGCGCACCGCCAGGACCTTTCCAACCCACACCCCATTCAAAACTTCGGAATCAGCATCGGCGTCTCCTCCTTCCACTTCTTATAATCCTTCCTATCCCCGAACTTCTCATCGTACTTATTCTCACTCAACGGAATCCCGCTAACCTTCAGCAACAAAAACGCCACGAACGCAGGGCTCGCAGCACACATGCCCGCAACAAGCATCTTCCCGCTGGCACCACTCAACCCCAGCCCCGCCTGCGCCGGCTGCCGCAAAAGAAGACCCGACGCCGCAATCGCAAGCCCGCTCCACAGCGTGATCTCCCCAAAGTAGTTGGGGTGCCTCGACTTAGACCATAGCCCCCGCGTGAGGAACTCCTCAGAGTGCTTCTTCTCCTTCTTCTCCCTGCTCCATTGGGACTTCTGGCGGTCAGCGATGACCTCGAAGGTCAGACCGAAGGCGAAGATAGCGAGGCCGAGGAGTTCGAGGGGGTACGGCTTCGCGGAGACAGCGGGTGGGATGGCGGACGACATGTTCTGGAGGCGGGAGATGGCGAAGGCGGAGCGGGGCAGGCTGTTCACCAGGACGACGGGGAGCGTGCAGAGAGAGACCCATGTTGCCTGTGCGAAGAAGGCGCCGAGGAATTTCGGAGGCGAGCTGCGAATGTTGTCGAAGCGGGAGTCTGTGCCGGAGTCTTCGGTGATGCGCTTGAAGAGGAAGGATCCTACTGTTTGTTGTTAGATATCGTGCCGTATGAACGTGGTTCGCTTTGAAGAAAAAGGCTAAGGGTTTCATACATCGTGTAGCCCATATTCCCACCGCAGCGCTCAGCACCGCATGTCTCCACCACCATAGCCCCTGCCCGGGCGCCGGTGCACTCAAGTACTCTGCTATACCGCCGGGAAAAGCACCCGTGCTTTTCGCCCGTAGATAAGGCATGAAGAACGACAGCGCCGTGCACGAGATATACGTCAAGCTACCGCTCAGATCATAAAAGCGCTCCGTCTGCGCCGCAATCGACGGCACCGCCACGGCCGTCTGGATTCCATACGCAAGCGCGACGGACGGGACCAACGTCCTTAGCAGCGGCGTGCGGAACGCCGTCGCGTGGAGGAGGGATTGGAGGAGTGGCATCGCTATGTTGTGTGATACTATCCTAAAAGTGTAGGGTGAATGGGTCGGACGAAAGACGAGATGGCTTCTGGGTTAACGATCTAGGCTATATATGATATATTTCGGGGCGTTGTAAACACCGGTTCCGTGACGCGCTGCTTCCGCTCCTTGTCATCCTGCATGGTTCGTTGTTCGATGTGTTGCGATCTGATGTTCAGGGTCTAGATACGCGACGCGGATCGATGTCGTCATTGCGTCTATTTTGGGTTGGGGTAGTTCACGCTGAGCTTAGGTGAGCGCAACGCCAAATTCAACCTCGTACTACCTATACATTTGGAAGTGCATTTATGTGACCTTGTAGCTACATAAACGCCTTTTCAGTTCTTCTTGGGTTTTCAATAGTTGGAGTACTGTTTGAGGAGAAAGTAGTCCGTGCGTTGGCTGACTGAAAATGAGTCAAGCATGGGCAAATACGATAGTGCAGACAAATATTGGCAGCTCTCTTGATAGCCTTATTATTGTCGGAGGCTTTCCAAAATACCCTTCTGATTTTCATGTTACTCCAATCTCCTTCATCTTGCTACAGAATACTTCACTGCTAACCTTACCCTTCCCCCATGGCACACCAAGCTTATGCCATCCCCTGGCAGACACTGGCAGACAACCTCACATACCTCCACCGTAGCCCGCGCAACAATGGAGTCACAAACCTCTACCTCCGCAAAACAAAAGATGAAAACCAAGGAAAACAACTACTCCACTTCATCCGCGGCTTCTCCCGCGCCCTATCCGCCTACTCACTCATCGAACGCAAGAAATACGCCGCAAACCCAACACCCCCAGACCCAGACGAGCTCCTCATATCCGACACCTCCGTTCAAAAAATGTCAAAAACAGTACTAAAATATAAATCCACTGACGGGACCTACACGACTCCAACCTCACCAGATGCCATCCTCCCACGCCTTGAACGCACAGCAAAACGCTTCATTTACGACACTGCGCCGGGAGAAGGCGACATGTTCGACGAGTGTGGCGACGCCTGCGAGCAAACAAAAGCGCTGCTCATGTATGGCGAAATGGACACATTATTCCGTCTAGCGTCCCACCCACAGATCTACTTCTCCCGCCTCTGGCACGAAGACCACTGGGCGAACGCGCACGGTTTCGGGCTATATAAACTCGTAGACGCCGCGCTGTACGCATACATATACCTTAACATTGTTACACTCAAGCCTGAGCTGTACGACGCTACGAGCCGTGATTTGTTTCTCTCAAGAGAAGAAGCAGCGGGTAGGAACGTGTATGCCCGGGAAGAATATGACTATCGACTTACGGCCGCGTACCAGCGTATGATACTGCAATGTACAGGCCTCCCCTACGGATATCACTGCGACGCGCATACGTATCCGCACCGCGACTTCTTCGGCGTACCGCGCGGTATGTTCCGGCATGAATACGACGACACGCCGTATGGGCGGTGGCAGAAAGCGCATCTCGGGACGCAGCGTGTAGACGAGCTTGTTCACATTGCGTTTCAAGGCATGCATGTGCCTTCCAAAACGGATATCCCCGCCGTGCTCGGTATCCTGGGTAAGAAGGGATTGCCTGCTGAGCTCGCGCTGCAGGTTATGGATCTGGCCGGGTATGTACCTGTAGGACGACTGCCTGTTAGAGAGGACCCGCTGCATGCGGAGAATGCAGAGGAGTTGAAGAAGTATCTGGGATACTGCTGGAAGTTGCTTGTTAGAGTGGACATGCTGTGCAATGCGGGTCCGAACGGGAGGGCGCTGGATTGGGAGGCTGAAGTGACTGATGCGCTGTATACGTTGTTTGATATGTCGGGTCGTTCGCTGTTCGATAGCGTGCTTTGTGATCGGCAGGATTTCAGTGGCAGGTGGCGGAGGAGGGTGATTGTAGTTTGATGGCAGGCGATGGGGGAGAGATCCACATGATGCCTAAATGGCATGTACGCGATAGAAATGAATGTAGCCATCCCGCATGTTGAGGTATTGAGTCTTTGACGTACAGCCTAGAACGAGACTAGAAGCAGGATACCAGATGTCAACATCAGGGTTTGCAGACAATATTGACTTTGGACCGTATCCGGATCGTCCGACTACAGAGAGGCCAAGCAGAAAACAGGGTAGTGGCGAGGTTCACTAAGCATCCAACTCCATAAACATTCATCACGAGGAGTTCTCACCACAGACACCAAAAACATGCATGTGTAATAATTCCAGTTGTACACCCAACCCTGGCACTACGTTAAATAGCATGATATCAAACGCTCCCCAAGCACAGAAACAGCACTCCAAAGTAACGCTCGAGCCACATGCCCGAGGAACCCCAGATACCAGAACGCCAGGCCTGTTGATGCTCAAACCCAGCAACGAGGTATGCAAGCAACAACTCTCAAAATTGCACGGATGCACGTAGAGTCCGAATAAAAGACGTGCTTGATGTCTACCTCTTTATCTCCTGAAAGCAGCAGAAACATCATTCGAGCTCCAATCCATCTCCACCTCTCCTGAGTATACGTCTTGGTTGATGCGGATCGTGCGATCGTAGACGTTGTCGTATTTCTTCTCGCATTCTTTGAGTACCTTGAAGACAAGGTCGCGGCTAATCGTTTGGTCGTCGGCATCACCAAAATGTTTGTCGACACGCTTCTTGAGGGCTTCGATACCCTTCCGAATTTCCTTCGCGTCGAAGGAATGTACTAGTTTCTTGAAAACGGAGCGGGAGTGGGACGATCGTTGGGCGATCCCTGGTGCGCTTGCTCCGGGCTGCGTGAGTAGTGTTTCTGTTGATTCGAGGAATTCCTTGTTGTAATCAGTAAGTGTAAATATGTAAGGCGTCTTTATGACTCACTAGAAGCTTGCCCAACGGTCGTCGGATGACAGCGTCCACATAAAGATCCATGTGCTCCCTCAATTCATCTTGAGCCTTCACTTTCCAGTCCGTTAAAACGGGATCGGATCGCGCATCAACTTCCTCGATGTAGTGATTCATGTTTTCAATGAGCAGGATGTGGTAGTTGAGCGCTTCCTTGTCTTCCGGATCAGCTTGTCCTTGGGTAGCCATAACTGCCGGTGTCTCCTTGGCAATGACCTTCAAGCTCTCGAACATGGCTTTGTTGATCTTTTGATACGCATCGTCGACCATACGACGTATTTCGAGGTGTTCTTGCTCGTCTGCGGCGGGCAACATGTTTTCAATAGCCACAGAGAAGTGGGGGAAGGTTTTCATGAATGCAATTACCCCCTTCCGTTTCTTGATCTTGACCTTTGTGTCCTCGATAGCTCGAATCTGTTCGTCCACAAAACGACTGAAAAGACCGGTCAAACGCTCATGCACCTTCTGCAGGTTACGAGTGAGGAAGTCTTGGTTAGATTCCTCAATTTCGACCAGTTTGCGATCGACAGCGCACAGGATGCCTACACCTTGTCTAGGACGGTGTTAGCGATGGTCATCTTAAACAATTCTAAAAACATACAATGGATCAGCATTCACAGCCCACTCCACCAAGTTTTGGATTTCAGTAGGCCAGAACGAGAAAATATCCTCCATGACTTCGGCTACACGTTTGGCCATTGCTCTGTCAGCTTCATACTGCTTTCGGATCCAGAGGTTAGGTCCACGACGGTTTTCGGGGTTTGCCCTTGCAACAGCCTCTGCAAAATCGACAGAATCTGTCGAAGTTGCGTGGAAGAACTCTGTCACAAAGTTTTGCTCGGTTAGTAGCACGGGGCCAATATCCTCAAGAACCCTAGCGAACACGTCAAAGGCAAACAGCTTCCCATCCTGGGTTTTGTTCGGCTTGATTTCTTTGTCGCCAGAAGCTGCCCGAAGACCGCGAGCTAGAGTTTGACTTCGTTTGACAGTAAGCTTCCTGGCGGCACCAGTGAGGCTTTCCGGTTCCTTTTCTTGTGCGGTGAACAAGAGCTCTTGCTCATCACCAGTAGGTGCACGAGCGAACCGCTTCCAAGACAGAATGTTGCCCCGGACCTCGTCCTGATAAGCTGCACCGGCTCGGTTCTGATACATGCGGAGAAGGGCATCCCAAGAAGCCCGATCGATTTCCTTTGCAAAAAGAACAACCGGGCTGAGCATCCACAGCATATTACGTCCAACATCATGTGCCTCAATGTTAGCTTTTGTGGAAGGCATCGACGTCGTATCGATACGTTCTAAGGTTTCCTTGGTTTGCAGGAATGCGGCGCCAAAAGTTATCTCCATATGTTTTTTCAGCCGGTCCAAAAACAAGGCACTTTCGTTGAGATATCGATCCTTCTTTTCTTGCAGTGCTTGCATGGAAGCCAATTCGCTGTTGCCAAAACCTGAATTGGTCATCTTGTTGAGACTGTCTGCACCGACAGCGCGGCTACTGTCAACGAAAGCGGGATCAATTGTGATCAAGGCCTTGTAGAGTAGGACCAGGGAGTCCTCAATGGCACGCAGCCCGTTGACCTTACCAATCGGTTCGCGTCTGAGCGGTATGAGCTGATCTTCAGTTATGGAGATAGTGTCGACAAGTTGCGTAAGCTCGTTCTGCAGCAACCGCTGGTTTGCTGTCTGAACTTGCAAACCTTGACTCTGGGCTTCGATGAACGCAATGTCGTCGTTCAAACTCTGTAGCATGATGTTCAGTACATATTGCGATAACGTGCATTAGTTTCAACTTACGCTTAGCTCCACATTGTATAGAGTAAGGAGACCCTCAAGTTCGTCGCATTCTGCGATTGCACGATCCAGGAGCTTTTCGACCGCTTCAACGCGGTCATCTTTCTGCTCAAGGTGATTTAACCAGCTGCCCGCTTCAACGCGGGCGATCTCGCGCTTGATGTCAGATTCCAGAGACTCAATGTTCTTTGCTGAGAGCTCGCTGCTACCCCATCCAAACTCTGACAGCAACGTTTCGAACTCGAGTCCACGCTCATCTAGAATGTTTGGATCAATGCCCAACCTGGAAATGTTCTTCATCTGCTGGTTGGATCTTCGTCTCTTGCGCCGCACTTCAGGTTCAACCTGAGGCTTTGAGGGAGGTTTCTCTTCTGTTGCGTTGGGCGACGCAGCACGCTCCGGTGGCTTCGGTCCCTCGTCTTTGAGTATTACCGCTGGAGGTGATAGGGGCGCGGAAACCTTCACCTCGGGAACGACTTCAGTTTGTAAAGACAGGCGGTCCTTCGATGACCGTTCAGCTTTATGCTTGGCACCATCTTCCGTCTTCTCTTTGACATCTTCTTTCGGCGCGTGTCGTTGAGGAACAAATACCGCACTGATGCCATCAGGCTCGTCGGACTTCTTCTCTTCCTGGTTCAATCTCTTCTCTGCAGCGCCACCAACACGAGGCACAAAAGTGCCTGCACCTTTGAAAGCGCCCGCAGCTTTAGCGATTTTCCGGAAAGCATTCGCGGTGCCAGCCTTTCCTAACTTGGTCTCCGTAGGGCTAATGGTGGGACTTGAAGTCTCCTCTTTCTCGTCTTTTGTTACAGGTGAGATCGGTTTCACTTCTGGTGCAGTCGCAGGTTCTTTTTCCATTTCTTTTGCGTCCTCTTTGGGAGGCTCCGATGCAGGTGTTTCATCCGCTGCAGGAGCCAGTTCTATTGAAGGGGACTCTACCACAGGCGAGCGTTCCTTTGATTCGGGTGCCTTAGGTATCTGTGGGAGCGGAGAAGTCGGTGGAGG
Source organism: Paracamarosporium sp. OC-R06-R3 (assembly GCA_019828545.1). Classification (NCBI taxonomy): domain Eukaryota; kingdom Fungi; phylum Ascomycota; class Dothideomycetes; order Pleosporales; family Didymosphaeriaceae; genus Paracamarosporium; species Paracamarosporium sp. OC-R06-R3. Next base: position 97,085 of record JACVRA010000406.1, on the reverse strand, counting down.
CGGAGGTTGCGCAAGCGGCAATGTTTGCATAGGTGATGGTTCAGTGCGTAAGCGGTCCGGAATGGCGTCATTAAATAAAGGCGCTGGTACTTCAGCTAGTGCAGGCTTTGGTCTCTCGGGTATTTCTAGGGGCCTTCTCCTAGGCGGAGGTTCCATGGGTGGTGGAGTCTGAGCCGGCGTTACAAATTCTGTGTTAGGACCACTAAGTTGGCTGTCAAAACTCCGCTGGGATAATGGTGTTGATCTATTCTCCATTGGCGGCCTTCTTCGCTCTGGAGGAGCAGTCTTTTGTCGGGTTTCCTCAGTGGCAGGTTCTTCGTTCCGAGACAGCAATGAGCTGGCATTGCTCTGAGAAGTGCCGGGTCGAAGGCCCCTGGGAGATGGATCACGTCGCATTGGGGGTAGCGGGTGCCCGTTCGCCCTGCGGTCTTCGACAGGAGAGACTCTCGAACCTGGCCCATCGAAGGAAGGTCGTTCCATAGAATTCTGCGACCTTTGTGACCGAGCGTCGTCAGGGAAAGCCGGTCTGCCTGGACTAAGGCTCGGAGGAATGGAGGATGCACTTGCTGTAGTGTCGGGGGTTTTGGGCCTCAACTCGGATCGCGACGGTTGTGGATCTAATCGTTGTGGTGAAGGAATGGGTACTGGCGGTATTGGCCCGGGCGCTGGCTGTAAGCGTTCTCGACTGGCTGATGGCCTGAGCGCCATATTTTCTCTGCTCGGACGGTTGCGTAGATTCTGGTCCATAGAAGGTCGCCGCCCACGACCAGCCTGAAGCCCTGGCGGTGGCGGCGTGCCCATGCCAGGAGGTCCAAATCGAGGCGAAACAGGCGGCATACGGCTGTCCCCAGGGGATGCAGTGAAAATGGCGGGGTCTGCCCCGGCAGGCATTGGCGGTGGGCCTGGGCGTCTTTGGCGCGGTTCCCCGTCTGCGGTTGGAGGGCGAGGTGGTCCACGCGGTGGAGGTCTTCTGTCTCCTGGAGGCGGAGGTCGCCTCATATCCCTCTCTCCAGGCGGTGGCATGCGCCTCATGTCTCTTTCTTCGGATGGAATGCGGTTCATATTACTCTCTTCTGGAGGCATCATTCGTCTCATGTCTCGCGCGTCTGATGGCGGTGCTCGGCCCATATCACGCGGCGATGGCAAGCCTTGAGGTCGTGGGAACCCTGGACCGGGACTAGGTCTTGGCTGTCTTGCTGCCTCATATGCCCTTCTCAGCTCCACGTAAGGGCCGGGGTCGTTTGCAGGCGGTTTAGTCTCCGTATCAACATAAGGCTTTATCCAACTATCAAAGGCAACACGGCCAGCTTCTGTTGCAGCATACGGGCGATTTTCCGTCAAAGCGGCAAGATCTTCGAAACTAAATCCAGACATGATAGGGAACTTTCCTTCTTTTCGGCCAAACTTGTCGGTGTACTTGGTATAGATTTTGACCAGACTGCCAATAAAGAATTCCTTCTCTTTCGCCGTGTTCGCTTCCCAGTAATATGGCTTGTTGATAGTCACTAGGAACCCGCTGATACCTGCCCACTCTTTGTATTGGGCATCTTCAGCACGTGGCGTCTCCATATGTACGTAGTTTTCAATATGGGAGAGGTCCTCCATGTGCCATGTCTTTCCAATGGAAAAGCTCCCATTCGCATTCTCGCGCCCCTTGTGTACTTGAACTCTTGTAGTGTGTTTTACTCCAATCACAATCACTCGCTGTTTCTTGTTCTTAGCCTCCGAGTTGGGCGGGGGTGGAGACTGTGGATATGCGGCATCTTCGGTGATGCGAATGTGTGTGATGTAAGATTCAGTTACTGCGAAGGTTAGCATGGTGGCAGTTGCGACATTGCCTCCACAATGGAAGCAAAGAATCTTGCCCATGGAAGATGTAGACAGGAGACGTACGCGTCCCATTGGGTTCTAGCTTGGAGAAGCAGCTCGCAGTGATCCTCCGTCGTTCGTCTTCGAATTTCTCAGCGCGCGACATGGCTGACCCAGACCGTCCAGAGGAGCGCTCAGTAGCAGGTGGTCCTCCAGGAGCCCCGGGCGGACGCCTACTCTCATTGCTGGGTCGTCCTGTGGGCCCAGTGCCATTGGAGTAGTTGCGGGACCGCGGGTCCATATCGCTTTCCGGCGAGCTCACAACTAGAGAAAGAGCGGTGTCGGATTGTTCGGATCATATGCGAGGCGAGCCGGCTGGCCGGTGCCTCTATGAACGGGCGAATGTGCCGCAGGATGCAGCCATCAAGGGTGGACAGCGCGAGGTTTCGAAATGAACGCAGGCCTCAGCAACCGGTTCCGCGATTGTTCCAGCATACAACGGCAGTCGCAAGGGTAGGGAGGTGCTGCAGATAGTGCAAATGAGGGCGGACGGCGGGGAATGCTGGGCGCAGCTCGTTGCAACTCGAGGAGGACTGGACGTCGTGTATGAGACGGCCCGCAGCAACACGGACGTCACACTTAGGGGCTAGCGTGCCCCGCCACAGCTGCGGCTTGTACGCTTGTACCTCGACCTCGAAAATATTCCGCCCCAAACTTTTTTTCCGCTGCCTGCTTCCACGACGCCAGACACACCCTCAACCGCACCACGCGAGCCAACTGACACCATGGCCAGCAGCAAGAAGGTCGGAAAGACCAGCTCCCGCGACAAGAAGCAGCCCGCCTCCAACAAAATCGCCGCCGGCCGCATCGAGAAGTCCAAGAAGGCAGCTGCGAAACGCCCTCAAGCTCCCGGCCCGCTCCTCAACCTCGTCCAGTCGTTCCTGAACGAGCACGGGTACACAGAAGCCGCTAGCAAGCTCCAGGCCGAGTCTGCATCCACCACAGACAAAGCTGCTTCCAAGGATCTGCCCAACCTCACCACGCTTTACGAGCAATGGGAGAAGAACACCAAAGAGCCGTCTGACGCCATGGACGTGGACGAGAAGAGCGCAGCGAGCAGCGACTCGAGCGACGATAGCAGCAGCGCATCCGACAGCGACTCGAGCGATGACAGCAGCGATTCCGAAGACGAGAAAGAGGCACCAAAGAAGGCAGCCGCGAAGGACGTCGACTCAGACTCGTCTAGCTCAAGCTCCAGCTCCGATTCCAGCTCTGATTCCAGCTCCGACTCGGACTCAGAGGACGAGAAGGCTAAGCCTTCCGTCAAGAAGAACGCCAAGCGATCCGTCTCTGTTTCTTCGTCTTCCGCTTCATCCTCGTCCTCGTCCTCGGACAGCGACTCCGACGATGAGCCTGCAAAAATACCGCTTCCCGAGTCTGACGACTCAGACTCTTCGAGCTCGAGCGATTCCAGTGATAGTGACTCTGACAGCGACTCCAGTTCCGAATCAGAGGCCGAAGTTAAGAAGCAGCCCAAAAAGAGCAAGAAGGCGGCTTCTGTCTCATCATCTTCCTCTTCAAGCTCTGACTCGTCGAGCGATTCAGATTCCGATTCGGACTCTTCTTCGTCTGACAGTGAGTCGGAGGCTACTCCGGCGAAGAAGGTGATCAAAAAGGAAGCAGCAAAGAAGACAGACTCTTCCTCATCCAGCAGCGATTCTAGCTCCTCCGAAAGCGAGGCGCCCGCATCCGAAAAGGAAGTCAAGAGTGATTCGAGCGCGACCGTTGGGCCCGCTTCTCCCGCACCGGCCGCTGGAAACAAGCGCAAGCATTCCGATTCACCCGCGGTTGGTGGCCCAGCGAAGAAGAAGAACCACGTGGAGAACCGATTCCAGCGCATCAAGGCCGACACGTTCGTAGATCCGCGTTTCTCCAGCAACGAATACGTGTCGTATGACTATGCTGATCGCGCTCATGCCGACTTGATCGTGACCAGGGGGAAGGGATTCACGAAGGAGAAGAACAAGAAGAAGCGGGGATCTTACAGGGGTGGTATGATTGACACGTCGGGCGGTAAAGGTATTAAGTTTGACGACTAACTTGCTTTCCGATGCATTGCGTAGCATTGTTGGCGATTCTAATCGGTTAACTAATCGTCCTTTGTTTCACAGGACGTGGTCAAGAGCATGGGTCAACTACCGGTGCACAGCGAAGCGTTAGTAGCATTGCGTCTCGCGGGTTCAATGGTCATCGTGGACAGGGATGGCGAGGGCGCGGTCGTGGTAGCGGTCGTGGATTCCAAGGCCGGAAAACTACCCTTGACTGAAGAAGAGCATTGAAGGCTCGAATTACCACGGCGTCATGTATTAAGCAACAACAGCGGTGTTTCAGACGGAATTGTTTGTATTTTATTTTGGCGTCCAGGCGGAAAAGCACCATACCCTTTCATCAGCGGCATGTGCGCCTTGCAGCACCTGTTCTTGCGATAGATAGAAAGATGGGTCTACCCTTGCCCACATTTTGTACCTCTTCAATCAGTCAATCCAACAATATTGTACATTGATATACACGTTGCTCTTTTGCGTGCCATGCCCTTGCTCCCGCCCACCTCCTCGCATCATCTGCCTCCTCCCTCACTGCTCTCCCTTCCCAAACTCAGTCGGCAAGTCCACGCCCACTCTCCTCGCGCTCAGCCTGACCCTCTCCTCCTCACTCATTCCCATCCCCGGGTTATACCGTTCTATCAGTGTCGCGTACATCCTCTGCGCCTGCACGTATTGCACAAATTGTTCCGCCTGTGCCATCTGACCAGCTCCGTTCGCCTTGATGAACGAGTCGCGTATGCGCTTTTGAAGCACGGACGGCGTGGACAGCTTCTGGTGCGACTTGGAGCGGAATTTGGGCGGGGTGCTGGCGGAGCGGGTCGATGGGGTGGTGGAGGTGGAGGAGGGGAGTTCGCGGAGGAGACGCCGGTAGAGGGAGCGGACTTGGGGCGCTTGTGAGGCCATTGTTGGAGATTTGGAGGTTGGGTCGGGCGGTTAAGGTGGGAAATGCGACGATTGGCGGTGGTGTGGGATGGAGGTGAAGATGCGGAGGTGCTGCGGCGAAAAGTTGCGGGAGAGAGCTCGGGCCTCTTGTGAACTTTGTGACGAGCTTCGAGCGACCGCCTGTCCGACTGTCAACGATGATGGCTTCGTTGCCCGCGAGACCGCAATGGATATGCCGGAATTGCATAGACAGTCTCCTACGATGTACCAGATCCCCCACTGTTCCCGCTGTATACGCGCAACGGCGGTACAACTCCACGATCGCACCCGACGAAGCTTCCTTTCGCATCGCCAAACACTATAAGAAGCTCAGCAGGAGCGACAAAGCAATTGGTACACAGAAAGGCTTGTCGAACAAGACAGACCGGCCGACATGGGAGTCTGGTCTTAAGGTCAATCTCGATGACGGTCAATACATCGCGCGGACCGGAAAACGAATACCCTATTCCACCCCCAGAACTTCCCTAAAACTACACAAAGTCGCACTTCCCGACCCACCGCCTGTCCATATTCCGGCAGAAGGGCGACGGGAAAGATTTGGCAAGAGACCGCGAACCACGGCGAGTACGAAGACACCGTCGTTTATACACGGAAGACAACTATCAGGAAAAGTGGAAAACAAAAAGACAGGAGAATTCGATTTCCTCGAGCCGTCGAAACCGTCAGAATCTGCGCCACCGGTGAGGATATGGTCGCCCGAGAAGCCTATGAAGCATGCATCACTGCATTTTGGCACCCTGCAGGATTGGAATTGGTATTGGGAGACCGTGTCGCCTACCATAGCACAGAAAACACAAGCACAGCATTTCTTTACCAAGAAAGCGTCGCCTAAGTTCCTTCAGTCGGTGGCTTTCTTCCGTGCGTTCCCTGAGAGCGACGTCCCCGAGGTAGCTTTCGTGGGCAGGAGTAACGTAGGCAAGAGCAGCCTGCTAAACGCCATCGTAAACGCAGACACCAAAGCGCTGCTTGCGCGCACATCGTCCACGCCAGGGTTCACGAAGACCATGAATCTGTATGGACTCGGGCCACTAGGCGGCGTTCGTTACAAGAAACAACCCAGCGGGCACGGAAAGATTGTTAGCACGGGCGGCATCACCATCGTGGACATGCCCGGATATGGCGAGGGCTCGCTGTCTGAGTGGGGCGTCGAGATCATGAAGTACCTCCAAGGCCGCAAGCAACTGCGCCGCGTCTTCGTCTTGATCGACGCCCAGCACGGCATCAAAGACAAGGATCGCTCGCTACTTGCATCCCTCCGCTTGGGAGGCATCCCGCATCAAGTCATTCTCTCCAAGCTCGACAAGTTGTATCTACCCGATGCAAAGAGCATCAAGCGTTTCGACGGTAAGCGGCTAGACAAGCTGAAGCCCAAGGGAACACTTGAAGGTCTCCGCAAGACCATGGAAAAACTCCGTACGGAGATCCAGCCGCCGATGGGCGGGGGTGCGCTCGGCGAGATCCTGGCTTGTAGCTCTGAGGTGGTAGTCGATGAGCGCAGGCTCGGTATCGATGCTGTACGGTTCGCTATGTTGCAGGCGATTGGGTTTCCGTTCCGCACGGATCAGGGTGATGTGGAGAGAGCGAAGAGAGAGGGGCCGGTGATTCGAACGATGAAGACGAACCGGGTGGAGGAGAGGCCTGATGTTGACCATGACGCACCGGTCCAAATTACGAGGACGAAGTCGAGTAGTAAGGAACAGAGGAATGCGAGGAGGATGGGACGACGATGAGATATATCACTGTGTCTAGTGCTTGTGTAGGATAGGAAATGACTGATACCCTGAGATGTTGCGAATTGAAAAATACTGAGACCCCCATATAGATACCTGCTCTATTAGTAACTCTTCACCCCGCAATCACTGCTCTTTACTTAACCAACATCCATACGGAAAGTGCACAACACAACAATCACAAATCATGGCAGCGTTTTTATTATGTTCCTTTATTCGTTCATTGAGTCGTCTAGACCCGGATATCCCCAACCTGCATCTCCCACCGTACCATTCCTCCACCATCACTGCATTCCCCATATCCCAATAGCATTCTCCAGAGCATGAACTCACCCGGCCGGTTTCTGGCCTGAAGTATAGATGGCGTACATCCGCGGCATCACCAGAATGTGCACCGTTGAGGACATATTTTGGTTCCATACAGCGAGGTGAGCGAGCTATAATTGCTCTATACCAATGTTTCTCATTTTCTAAAGTATATACAAAACAGAGACCCCGTACTTCTGTCGTTCGCCACAGGCGAAGGAACAAAGCAGGCACCAACTAGTGCTTCTATCAAATACCCAGGGGTATCACGCCCAAGGATCAATGTAACATTTACAGTATGAAGTTTAAATCTCAGGTCACCCACTTTGCTTGTCTCTCAGTCTTCATCTTGCGTCTCATAGTTCCCACTCGTCGGGATACGCCGGGTCTTCGTCCTTGGGCATGGCGACCACATTCTGCACACGTCCTATGTGCTTCTTGCAGTTGTTGTAGAAAAAGCTGTAAGTCTTGTGCTTATCGATGATGTCGCTAGCTGTATAGATTGTTAGTCAAAGTTCTCGTACCAAAAAGCAAAGGATGCTTTTCTTACCTGTCTGCTTGAAAGTGTCTGGGTCGGCAAACTGGGGCTTCGCCGTTCCAGCGAACTTGTAGCTTCCGTGTTTGTGCGCGGCAATAGATCGCTCGCATGAGTATGAATCAATTTTGTGGTGTATGCACTCCGCGCCGTACATCTGCTTGCACCTTGCGACAATCTCGCTCTTGGCATCAGTGTCCCATTGAAGATCGATACCAGTAGCCTCGAAGTCGAGTTGGCCTTGCATGTTCTTCTTAACCTTTCCAAGAACGAGGACCTTGTGGGTGACAGGAGTGCGCGAGTCGCGGTGAACCAATAGATAGGATGAGCCAATGGACAAGTGCCTGACACCCGCCTTCTTCGCAGCTGCTAGAGCAACTTTATAGTTGGTTGTCGGCTCCTTCTCCTTCTTTGGTAGCTCACAAGCGGCACCAGTCTTGGAGTCAACGCGCTTGCAGTTTTTGCCCTTGCAACCCTTAGGCTTCTGGCACTTAGGCTTCGCGGGCTTCTTCGTAGGCTTCTTCGTAGGTTTCTTGGTAGGTTTCTTGGTGGGTTTCTTGGTGGGCTTCTTGGTGGGCTTCTTTTTCGTCGTCTTCTTGGGCTTCTTAGTCGTCTTCTTCTTCTTAGTCTTTGTCTTCTTCGGCCTCCTTGTCCTCGTTTTCTTAGGCCTCCTGGAGGAACGGCTTCTTCCACCTCGGCTACGTCGTTTTTCCAGATCGTGTGCGTCGGCAGCGCCCACTCCCAGATCGAGACCTCTAGCAGCTAGGTCAACATCGACATCTCTGGGGTGGTCGAGAACCTTGACCAGGCCATTGTCTCCGAAGCTTGGTCGGTTGGGAGCCGAAACCGCAAGGAGACCTAGCAAGCCAAGGAGGAGGAGGGTGAAGTTGTTGAATCGCATCTTGGACAAAACGCTATATCGATCGAAGTAGTCGAAAGATAGTAGTGATAAACTAACGCTAACTTGGTAGATGGGATCACACCAGTGTGCTCAAGAAGGTGAGAAACGAATGAATGGATGAATGAGTGTACAAGTAGGAAGCAAGTGGTTGGTTAAAAGAGTGGCACGCAGAAGGCACTACAGTGCTCTGCTAAAATTGAAGAAGAACCCGTCTAAAGAGGAATCAGAGAAGAGAATGTGATGGCTAGAAATAAATACGTCCCTGAATATCATCGACATTTTATTTCTCAACACCAAGACTACAATACCAAACGCTCTTCTAGCCTGAGCGGAAGTCCGAATGGCTGTGCGAATTCCATCCGATAACATCAAACAAGACAGCCCCGTGCGTGCAGTAGGAACATACACCCTCCTAGCAAGTTCGGGAGATGGTCCAGCACAAATGCTGTCCAGGGGGACATTGTCCAGCCAAAGGCGACCGAGAGGCTTAGCGACCCTTGACGGACTGCATAGATCACCGAGATTGCTAGGAATTGTAGCACGCCCAACTGAGTCTGTGACATACCAGAGGGTCGTACATGTCTCGATGCGGCTAGTCGTCTTTCAATGAGGCGAAGTCCGCCAATGATTCAGGGCGTTTACACGTGAAACTAACCCAGCCTTAGAAGCTCACTCAGGTGCGAGGCCCGTGCATCTGCACCCCCAACTCCGGCTCTTCTACCTCGATCGCCAAGTCAATCTACTCTTCCCTGGTGATTTCGGACTCTACATCTTCGGAAGACCTTGAGAAATCGTCCTTGTCGAGCCCAAGCCATTTTCGCGTGATCGCCGTCGCCGACCTAAGGTAGACCAGAACGCAACACACTACGCCTATATCACCTCGATGGTTGGCAAAAGATTATAAAGATTATAATCGACAACTAGGTAGCCTAGCTAGCAAGTGCACTAGCTTCAAGATCATATAAGGCCTCAAAGAAACAACGCTAAATCAGGCGAACAGAAAGTGAAACAGAACCGCCCCAACGCCACCTGAAATTTAGGCATCAGGAAAGGCCCACCCTGGATGCTTTTCTAAGGCGGCTTCCGTCTTTTCCCTTCTAGCCTAATTTTGCACGACTTAATCTCTGCCATTTCAATCATCTCTTGCTGCAACTGAGTGATTTCTGCCATGGATCTCGGTAAGCGATGGCGCAAATTTTGGCAGTCCGACGCTGCCAATGCAGCGGATGAACTTGAACAGTGGACTCGGAATGTCACACCAGGTACACCAAGTAGTCCGATCGTGACAGTGTTAGAATCCGACTGATGACCTTTAGCTGACATACGACTCCTCTTCCTTGACAGTCTCAAAGAAGGCAATAACGTCCTGGTTCCCGCCTTCAAATCCTCGGAGCTCGAGTATTTTCAAAACGTCGTAGCAGGTCTCGATGTCGGCTCAGATGGCCAGATAGAGCTAACCTCGATCATTCGCTACCTGACGCAAGCTCACGCTTCCAAAGCTGAGATAATTCAACCTAGCGCTTCAACAATTGAAGCGCTCATTGTCTCGCACGCCCATTTTCCTTTCTCGGCTCCAGTTCTACTCAAAAAAGACGCATTCTACCGCGCAGTCTTGCTATTGACGAATCGATGCCAGGAGCCTTTCAAACAAGCTGAGGGCGGAACCAGGGGCGGTGTGTCCTTGGAGTACATCCGCAAACGTCCTGACGAAAGGCGGCTTGTGTTTCTCTACTCAGCCCTAGCGAAGCCACCTACAGGTATACCAACGCACGATGATATCCTCGATGTGGTGGGTAGAGTGAAATATCCTTGTGCTCATCAAAAAGGGGGTCCTCGGCGCCGCCCTGTGTCGGAATTTTTACCACTAGCTGAGCGACTCGAGCCCGTGAAAGACGCAAAGCAATCGGATTCGGAGCCGTCATCTCAATTTCAGTCCCTCCAGAAGCTTGTGGCTGCGTTCACACCCCGTTGGAGCGAGCCTGTCACCGATCTGGGATTTGCAGACCAGAGCAGTCTTAGTGCTGAACAGTTCGTAGAATGGGCAACAAAGGTTAGCCTAGCCTTCATTAGTGTGCCTTTCCAAATGTGTTAACGGTCAGCAGGTTCAACTACTCGAAGTACTAGACCAACTTTTCAGTGTTTTTCTTTGCCCCGTGCCGACTGAAACATGAGTGACGGGCACTTCTTTAAGAAACCATCTTAAGGTACGACGTCATATTATTTGAGTCGGCGGATGTAAGTGAGACGAGATGAGTTAGCTTCTTAGCCAGTTAGGCGGGCGATGAGATACTGAATCGACTGTTCGTGTACGCCTCTTTGGCAAATTTCTCTATCGATTTCGCGACGGAGATGTGTCAGGCATATAGATGCCTTTGCCACAGCAGTCAATATCAGTTCAACTGAGCCTGATCCTAGTCTCGATACGAAGGCGGACTTTAAAATATTAGTGGAGCGTACATAGACACAATTGAACGTAAAGCCTTGAAGAACGTGATCCCTCAAAGTAACGATTGACATTTTAAAAATCGTTTTTCGGACCAACATTAAATGTTGCACATGGTATCAAAGGATTGACTATAATGAATCTATCTGAACTGCTCCTGATGTTGCGCGCTAGGTTTTAGCAAAGCTGACACTATAGTTTCCTACGCCCAACTCCGAGCCCAATGGGTTTTCAGGATCTGTGAATCAACACTATTAGTCCAATACTGGATTTTCCAAAACATGTCAACATAGAGTGGAGGCATACCTGCAGAGTCGTCGGAAATCCACTGATAGTCGTTGAATGTCCCTTTAATTGGACCTCTATCCTGATCGGCTCAGTAGCATCTTTATCTTGCTGTTGAAACTCCACTTCAAGCTTGAAACGGCTTCCAGGTTCCAGTTGAGGCATCTTATATTTCTGCCTTTTAACCACAAATCCTGAAGTCTCTTCAAGCAGCTGTTTGAAAGCCTTCCTACCAGGCTGTACTCGGCAGCAGATCAACCCTTTGATGATCGAGACATCTTCGTGTTGTTTGAGCTCGAGGATCTCAAAGAAGTAAAGCGATGCTTTAAGAATATCAGCTAACACTTGGAGGTGATCGGTACTGGCCAGTTGCGATGGAATTGGTGCGAAGAGTCCGGTGGGAGCTTGATTATAGAACCTAGCTTTCTTGGCTAAATCCTCCATCTTGTTCACTTGCGACACATCGTCAAGCTCGGGCTCGGTGTCCCAGGGGAAGCTAACATTCAAACGGTTGCACCTGTCAGATATTGGATGCTGCACGCTTCTTTTAAAGTCCTTCCATGCGTTTTCTCCATTCATGGTTGTTATGAGCGTCTGAAAGAGCTCTATTAGCCAATTCTCGGTTCGGAAACTTGTCTCTGGGGTGGGCTGTGGGCTTTTGGCTTGGCCAGAGCCGATGGAAAGAACTAAGTCAAATGTCAGGTGAGGACCCCATATAGTCCTAGCTTCAGACAGGGCAATATCGACTGGGTTATTCTTCTTAAGACCCCCATCTCGACAAATCCTTCCGTCATGCTCAAAAGGTTTGAAGTACATTGGCGCTGCGGATGTGCAGCGTGCCCTTGGTGGTGTCAGCCAATCACATCACACTACCAGGTATCCCAACTAAAAGAGATGGACATACGCTTCCCAAGTATTGACGGTGGAGCTGAGATACTGCTTTCCATCGCCCGGGTTGTAATTGGCTAACAACCGACTTTCTCTATCGTCGGTTGTCGTGGTGACTGCCACGCGGGTGGCATTGCCGTGATGACCGAAGAGTGTTCTATCACGAGGACCAAACATTCGGCGCATTGATGCTTCCAGATATTTGGTCTTATAGATGGATGGTGTAATCAGTCTGACCATCCATCTTGTGAGCTTATTCCTGGAGAAGTGGCGATGATGGAACCCATTGTTGCAAAAGACTTTGAACCGAGAGATGCAATCTTGAATCTCGAGGTTGTGAATACCAAGACCCAAGGCAATCAAGCCACCTGTAACATCAGCTAAGTCCCATATATCAAAACAAAGCCTTACCTGCGCTAGTCCCTACCATCAGGTCAAACAACTCGCCGATGCGAATATCAAGACTAATGATATCCTGAAGGCGCTGCAGGATAGATAGCTGAATGATTGCTCTCACACCACCTCCGTCAAGAGAAAGTACCCGAATGCCGCTAAGATCTGGATGATATTCCATCTTGTAGGGCCACGTTTCTTGTCCTTCCTGGTTTTTGGTAGAGCAAAGAATGCATTCTTTATGGACCGCAATGCCAGGGTACCTCTCTAAATCTGAGGATTGGTCGAATTCCCGAAGACAGGAGAAGCAGAGGACGTGTCCACAGGGAAGAGTGAATTCTGGAAGTCCGAAGAGGCACGCATAGCACACGCTAGCTTTCCTACCTACAAGTCTTCCAGAAGTAGCACCGTAAATCTTGTTAAAGAGATGCATCCATCGAGGAGTGAAAGACTCGGTCCAGAAGGACTGATCGGGAATCTGACGGAGAAGCTGCCTATGCGCTTCGGTGGCGTATAGGCGCCGCACCTTGTTGTTCGGATCTTCATGCTCGTTCATGGCCTTGAGAAGTCTGGTGATGGTGGCATCAATCGATTGCAGGAATCGGTTCGTGTCGATGTCTCCATCTACAAAGTTCCCTTCTTCTAAGAGGTAACCCTCGGCTGACTGATGGCCAGATGCATGGCCAGACTTGGTATTTACGCATTTTTCGCCGTTTTCAGGGTGAACGTATGAGCATCGCTGACTGTGACTCAGAAATTGGTCTACTGCTCTCTTGCATGCATCTCGTAGGTCTTTTGTAAATATAACTGATGGATTCAGAATGTCTAGAAGAGATACTGTTAGTCTGATAGCTTGGTCATGATGAGACTTCACTCACCTGACTCGTCCAATTTAAGCGCATTTCTGAACAAGCTAGAGCCGAATACTGCCGCTGTAGCATCAAAATTCGCCTGAGCGCTGCGATGTAACGATCGACCCAGAAATTCAGCAAAATGCCCTTCTATAGTGACCGGAGGAGATACCTGTTGTCGACATTGGTTCAGATCAAACGGTTCGTCACTGCCTGATGCGAGATGCTTGAAGGCATAATCAAATACGGATCGCATTTGATTCGCATCAAAGAGAGTCCAAGTGTCTTTTCGCTGGACCTGAACATGTTCAGCATCTTTGCGAATGCGCTTATTCAACTTGACGGTTTGTTTGACAATAATGTCTGGATGACCAAGCTTTTTGTACCCTTCTAGCGGAACATAGTGAACATGAACTGTCGAGAAGTTGCGCAACAGCAATTCCTTCATGCTTTTGTCTCCATGCTATCTTTGTTAGCTCTCTCCGTTTGTAGGATATAGCACGCAACATTAGAAACTGTGTGATATCTTGGTACCTTTTGCGCCATTTCTCTCAGCGTGTTGTTCTCTCTGATCTCATGCTCGATTGTCATGAAAAAGTCATTCGTCGCCGCGTCATCGTCAGACAACCATGCTTCATTCTCCATGGTGGGCCCATTAAGAATGACAATCAATGCTGGCAAGGCATACTGGTTCACTGTATTATGCGAACCAACTCGGCTCCAATCCAGCAGATGAACCACGGAATCGGCCCATGCTTTCTGGTTTTTCGTGACCATAACAACGACATCGCTGAAAATGTATAAAAAGCGCGGATAGATCGTCATTACAGCCGTTTTTCGGTCGATCTGCTTACCGTCTCTCGACTGAAGAAGATACTTGCTCTTCGCTGCCTTGACCCAAGATTGCTGGTGTTGCGCGGCGGCTGGTTCACCACCAAGCATGCCCTCACAATCTGCATAAAAACGAGGAGTTTCGGTCCCGAATGTATCTGGATCGGGAAAGAGATTGACCTCGCCGGTGGTAGGCAACAAAGCGGCTTGTCCCTGTTGCGCACCGGGCATCGGGGTGTCCCAGCTGTCTAAAATCGTTTGGTCTTGACTTTGAGATATCATACCGCGGACTATTGGAGATATTAGCAGTAATTTCGAGCTGGGTTTTGTCGAAAAACAACGCCAACAACAAGAAGAAGTGAGCAATCTTACTCAACGTGGACTTTCCAGCTCCAGTCTCGCCGATAAAAGATACAATACTTGGAAACTGTCGGCGAGCATTGCCTAGACCGACGGACTCCTCGACAAGATGAGAAAAGCGAGTCGTCTCTATAAGCCTCGTGACGCGATACGACTCGCTTCTATCTACGTACAAACCAAACCATTTAGACACTTGCTCTTTCTCGAAATTCTCTCTGGAACTGCCTCCAGCCAGTGCTAGCTTTGCTCCAGATACCCACGACCATATCTTTTCCGCATGGGAGCTTCCGCGGTTATGGTTCGGATGCTTTGCTTGGTGCTTCAAAAAATGCGCTTCGCAGAACCTCATTTCACAAGAACATTTTACCGTAGCCGGACGTTCGTCGCAGATTTCGCAGAGCTCGCTCGTTTGCGGCCCCGCTCCCGTAGACTCCCAGGGAAAGCTAGACTGCCTGGAAGACCGCATAGCGAAGGTCATGATGGTGGCGAGTTAGTGTACTCGAAATTAAAAGAATAATGTTGCGTAAGGCTGAGAGTCGAGAGGGGCCACCAGCACCATCTATTCTGATCCGACTCAAATTGAAGGATGTACCTGTAACAAGGGATAAATCACCCTCTACAACAAACACAATCAGTGGAATTCCCACCGAGCGCTCCAGATGTCTTATTAAGTAGGGACATGTCTCATCGTTGGGCCGCATCAGGCTTTTCAGCTACCATACTGCAGCCTTCAGTCCTTCGGCCCCCAAGAATACGAGTAGCGCCTTTCTCACTATGATGGCTAGCGCATATAAATCCCGTCAATCACATACAAACGACCGGAAAGTCATCATCTTCTAAGCACGTCGACGATTGATCAACTGAATCACTTCGTATACGATACGATAACTCCGTAACAGCCGTGGTCAGATGGGGCATCAGTGGCAAGGCTGAATTGCACGTCAGCATAGCCTAACTGATTGCGCCCTTCGATATGCAAAAGCAATTTCTTCCTTGCTGATGATCTATTTCATTGGCTCCCACAGTTTTAGATGCATGGTCTTGCCCCACAAGTCAGATTCACGACGTCTTTCGCGGGTCAAAGGTCTTGGTCTCCTTTGTTACACAACAGCATGTAACAAGCAGGAAATCGACTTCATTACCGATGCTGGCCGCGTAGGCGATGTATTTCTATTTTAGTGACCATTATGTCGTTCCAATAGGCACTATTACAGCTGGAGTATCATTACCTTTATATATACAATACGTCGCTGTACATAACTGTATATCTTCTATTTTCCGCCCTATGTGGGTCTCACCTCCTTCGACTCTTAGCACGATATCTCAATATATTATAGTTACCTTGGTATTAAACTCGTTCTAGGTGACGTTAGAAGGTCTGAGCTTAGTAGGAAATAAATCAAAGCACTGAAGCGTGCTGTAGCCGGACCTAACTCCGACTACACGTCTCACGCTACCACGCGATAGGAGTATTCGTGCAAGCACCTGGTTAGCACTGAGAACCACATGTGAACATTGAATTCATGTGTTTGTAGACTATATCTACCTCTACTTCGGAATCAGTCACGGGCCGTCCAGATGAGAAGCAGCTGTGTGAAGAGACGGGCAGGAACCCGCCCCTTCAATGGGACTCTTCTATTGACCTTCGGTCCAGTCTCCTCCTGCTGCCTACTCTATTTTTTTCTTATACCGTGGTGAGCCTTGTTCTCTGAGAAGAGGTCAGCCGTTGTTCCAAACATGCAGCCCAGTCATCCTCCACACAATTCAGACCATGCGGGGGGTAAAATCTTTATTTATCTATTTTTGGCATTATTCACCTTCTTTAGAGTAACAGATATATTCTCAATACATTAAACCACGTTCACCATACTTAAAATTGGGCAATCGAATAATTTCTTTACATGTTCTGATGCTACTATTGCGCCTCCTAACGCAGAAAAAATGAGACGGTCTTTCTTCGCTGTGACGACTTCTAAGGATTGTCTTCCCTTCACAAGATAGCTGTGTCTCATGTAACACCCTAGAAGGGACTGTAACGGTTGTCACCCATTATCACTCAACTAGGGCTTTTAGATCGAGTTCTGGAGTTTATGTCCTACCGGCGGTTCAAGAAATCAGCAAAGAACGATGGTCTCCAATTTGGCCTCGTGGAACCATTCTTTGGTAATTTGACAAGGCAATCCTGGATCGCTTTCAAAGATCCCCAAACGCTCAAACTCTGTTTTATTCTTAATATTGAGGACTAGACCTATGCAACCCTGTGATTTATATACTTCAAGACACCATACCTCACGGCAATAGTTGCTTCTGCGCAAATCCCATTGAATCTGTATGGGCAAGGCCAATTCGCTTAAGGTAGTCCGGTAGAGCCTGGATCCGTCCCAACGTGCTCTTTGCAGTCGACCATTTAACCACAGACGACCTGACAAAACTTTGGAATATGGAAGGTTGATATTTTCAAGGACGATGTCTTGATTCTTGAGTGTGACTTCAGTCTCCATATAGTCCTCGATGTTTACGGGAAAATCTCGACCGTAGTACTCAATCGGTCCATTGACGGAAGCCCATGACCAGGTCGGGCCGTATCTGGTCTGGAGCTGTTCAAGCTTTGGATCTATTGACCGTTTCCATACGAGCTGCGATACGAAGTCCTTTCTCCATAAGCCCGCAAGATAGTCGGACGCGGTCCAGCCCATTATCTCTGCAAATACCTCTGCCAAAGCAGCACAAGCAGGTAAGGTATCCCTTGGATCGCTATGCTTACGATGCGAGAAGCTCTGAATATTCGTAAGCCAATTATCATAAAAGCTTCCCGGGCTGGACCCCGCTAGATACTCCACTTTCTTCATTTTCGACCGTAATTCGTCCATATGGTGGGGGTCAAGGACCCACTTAAACCCAGTGTTTACTGTCAGTTGAGGCAAGGCTCCTCCATCGATGTTCCAAACACCAAAAGAACATCTCCAACTTGTTTGTTTTGAACCAAATCTGAGAAGACGTAACGGAAGTATGTGTTCCTGCATTGTCCATGCTCTCTCATCAATTGGCTCTTGCATATTGTCATGAATGGAATGTTCACACAACATAATGGAGCCATGTTTATGATCTGCACCTTCCTGGCGTTCGTAATTCATCTTGAATAAAGCACCGTATGCCTGTGTAAGGTTGCGATCTCCAAGAAATCCCTCATTGCTGTTCCCAGCACTTGCGGCAGAAATACACACAGTTGCTCCCCGATACACGCTTGACATCTTGATCAGTTTATTGTCGAGATCATCCTGGCAATCTTGAAGAATGCAGAGCGCATCGACCCAGAGGTAAGACAGTCCCAACGCTCGAGTCACTTTCACAGCGTCTCTAATTGTTTGGGGCAACTGGGACAATTTGATCGTTTGGAGCCGTGTCTCGATGTTTGTTGTGGTAGTCTTTGCAGCTTGTTGGGAGCCACCCCAACAGTAGCTCAACACTGCATACGAAGGACGTGTTTGGTTCTTGATTGTATGTAATTGTATAGTTGCGTCCTCTTTATCATTAACACACAGTAGACGTGTGGGTGCTGGGTAGTCTGACAATCTGAGCGCTGCCTTTCGACACCTCTCATGAGCCAAACAGCGATGCAGAAGATCGCTATAGCTCTTCAATGTTATCTCATTATCGTTCGAACGCGCCAAAGGTCGTGACTTGATATATAAAGCAGCAGGATCTCCTGAATTCATTAGGTACACAATATGTGGTCTAAAGATGTTGAAATACCTTCTTCTGCAAACACAGGAAGTGTACATGCGTCTGGGACTCCCGTATCGTTGTTAGCTGCCCAAGTCATCCGGAGAAACTTATGGTCGTCTGAGCTCGTGACTATGCATAATCTTAGCTCAGCTCTCCTGTCTGGGTTCTCCGATGGACGCTGTAAAGCCCAGCTGAAAAATTCGCATGTTCGAGCGAGTGATTGAACTTCGAAGATCGTGTATGTAAGCCACCAGTCATTTACTATCTTTGGACAATATCGACAATGATGTGGCACTGGTTGTCCGTATTCTGAGGTCTCTTGGCTATCCATTTGCTGTGCTTTAGGGGATGTACTATGATCAATATTTAGATTGAGGTTGGCAGAATTTTAGGCAGACATGCTGACACCGCTTGGCAACTCGGTAAGTAAGAATACAGTTAATTAAACTTTTGATCCCTGTACAATATGGTAAGCGAGGGTTTCTTTTCAGCAGATTGAATGTAAAGATAGGTCACTCAATGATGAAAAATGTTGGAATTCGTAGTCAGTATCGCAATGTATTAGCGAGCTTTGAGAATTCTTATACTTGAATCTCGCTCCCACATCAAAGTGTAGCAGTGGAGTAACCAGATGCAAGCAATTGTTAGAGTATATTGCAATCAGATAAACTTATGAGCTTATCATGGTTGGCATTCTAGATTACTACTGCCAATGGTATCTTTCCTAAACGTACACAACGCACAAGCTCACTTTCATAATGGGTTAGTTTTGTAAGCGCCACCGTTCGCCCTTTCGTACTTATAGTTCGCTACTTGTCGTCAATCGGAAACGCGTGAACTTCCGCTATTGGGCATGGGACCATCGTAGAGATCCATTGTACACGGTGCTGGCATGACGGATCAATGATCTGACTCGACACGTAAAACCTATACCTATAATGGCTTAGAAAATGTCATCAGATCGATTGATTGGTTACTGCTTGACATGTTTACAGGACATGGGTACAATCAAGATCGTAGGCTTTCATGGGGTGCTCCATTCAAACGTGGAGCTAATGTGCGATGATAATAACAACCTTCTTCTAATGAGTCTATCACAAAAAGAACTGTCTTCAGCTACAGCCTGGTTCAACGCCTACACTGTCGGGGTTAGAAAAGCATACTTGGTCCAAATGATTCATCCGAGAACAGCACTGCCGCGGGAACGACAATCGATGAGTTAAGCTAGGGAAATTCCAGCGCTATGTAATCGCATATGTCCGAGTTTATGAGTTTGCTCAAGGGAATATCAGTCATCCCTATAATCCCCTTCATTCCTCTCTAGACAATGTTTAACACATGCGCTTCTACAAATCTCCTAGTCCCCATCGTCTTATCTGAATGCATCATTCCATCAACATAGCATGGACCTAAAAGCCTCCAATGCTCCCTTCCACTAGCATTGTCCACGTTCCTGGCTGAAAAAGGCACACTCAAGCCATTCACAGTCAGTATGACATCTCCTTCTCGCAGACCTGCTGGCCCAACACCAAGCATCGCTGCCCCTGTCGTAAACAAACATCTTCCTCTTACTGCTTTTGCGGCAGCGCAGAAAAACTTATATGCCGCTCTGACGTCGTCGCTTGCAGTGTTCGGAGGTGGTACAATAAGATTGTCTTCTGTGAGATGGGGCCTCTCGTTCCATTCGTAGAAAGCGCGTAAGGCTGCAATATGGCTAGTGATATCAGTTACTGCTGTCGTGAGCGAGAAATCAAAGCCTTGCGTGAGGCATAGGGCTAGCGTTTTCCACGTGAATGTCGGGATCAGTTGACTAATCAATTCAAGTAGCTGTGCGTGAACTGAAATATGGCGCCAATGTGTTTCTGGTTCAAGTCTTGGTCTGATGAGCGACACAATTGAATCAACCGTGATTGCTTTGACAGAAAGACAGTCAGGGATATAACAGGATAGGTTGAGAGATATACAAGCTTCGGTTATCCTACTGTGTGCATCGGGGTGCAGAGACGGGAGGAATATCTCGGGGAGATTGGCGAAGTTTGGAATCCATGACGGAGAACTGGTAGAATCATCGATGCGATTGATAGCAGCCAAACACCTGACATCGCCTTGTTCCACTAGGATCTTGTGAGCTACCCTCTTCCACACTTCTCGCTCCTCGATCAAATAGTTCGCCTCCGTGAATATGACGTTCTGCTCTGGTTCTGAATCAATTGTCTTGATGCCCAATAATCCATAAACCTTATCTCTTGCAACGCCCGCTTTCAACGCCCGTGTGCTAAGCAAAAGATCGAAGAAGGGCGTCTCTGCATACTTTCCCCTCCATGTATTGTACATGTTCGCACAGTTTTGCAACCCGTCGACAGCATCCTCGCAGACAGAAAAGGAAGTGAGATAGTCCGGATTCCGCGATATGAGGTCAGCAACAAGGGCCACCCACTCGAAGCGTATTCGTCCCTGGCTCCAGCACATAGTCGCCAGCGGACTCAACGCAACTTCCTGAAACACCCATAAACGCGAAAAATACAGCGCTTCGAACAAATCCTTCAGTGGCTCCATCGTCTGCGCATCAAGTTGCACTCTACCTTCTTCCTCGGGGAAGTCCTCTGCATAGAAAGATGAAGGTGAATCTGGATCCGGAGGCGCCACATCATCCATCTCTAGAATACTCGGCTCATCGTACCACTCCGCAACAACCTCTCTTCTCTCCTTTGAAGAACACTCTTGATTCACAATCGCACACACTAAATCCAAACTCTTCTTCACCACTTTCGTCCAACGATACCCAACCCAGATCAGCACATGAAACGCGCGCTTATAGATCTGCTGCATAAGACCAACCTGGTACCCTTTCTCCTCTTCATCTCTTTGATTGATGCACAGCGCATCAGCCCAGATGATTCTCGCACGATCAGTCCGCCTGAACATAGACAAGGCGTGGAAGAGGCTGCGCGTTACGTTGACCCAGCGGTCGTTGCAGATGATTTCGTACTTCCAATCGTCCTTGTGCGATTCGAAAGAGTAGTATGCGCGCCAGGTGTAGCTTATGGCTTCGTAGGGGATGTGGGACGGATCATCAAGGTTGATGTGGAGGAGTGAGACGCGGATTTTCATGTAGACGTATCCGGGCTCCAGCTTGAGGACGCGGATCCAGCGCCCATTTGGCGGCCGCTGGAGGGTTTCGTACTCAAGCGGCAATTTAGGGTCGTTGTGAGGAGGTAGGTCCGGTTCGGTGCTATCGTAGAAGGCGTCGTTGGGATCATGGGTGTCGTAGGGAGAAACTGGTTTCATGGCATAAGATTCAAGATGGGATTCCAGGTATGACTGGTCGTAGCGGGGGTTATGGATGCCATTTCCTGTGTTATTGACTTCATTGTTGTAGGTTCTAGGAAATGCCATCGAGAGGGAAATGTGGGGAAAGCGATATGGGGAAGAAGCAAGACACGAGTATCAGAAGTTCTCGTTGCTGCATGTTGCTTCTCGATTGTAGGAGGGCAGTGCCGTACGCGCCGTAATATTTATAGAGTATGCTGGTTGGTTGGCTTCTTCGTGATGATCCCACATGGGCGCTTAAAAAGTGCTGCCTGCTAAGAAGTAGGCGCAGCATCACGGAACAGTGCGCGACTACGATCGCGCTTGTGGGTTACACAGATCGCAAATCGGTCTCTAAGGGCCAGACATGTGTGTCAGCCCCGAGATTTTCGGATGCATTGCACACCGCTAGGAACAGATGCTTGAGTTCACTGTTTCACCTTCCAATAGGCAATGCCAATCGTACTCAAACATTTGCCCTGTAACTGTGAATTAGCGTAAGTCAGAGCCTCAACGCGATGAGTGTATTGAATGCTTGCAAGGACATCGCATGGCAGCGCTCGTGCCAAAGAATAGCGGAAAACAGCATAAAATCTGTTCCGGTCGAGAACCAAGGTGATACATGAACGTGGTGTGTCCAAGATCAGTATGTTCGGCTCGATAATGAATAATTTGGCAGTATTGTTGCGGTGTTCTCTGAGAGTAGTGGTGGCCAGTCCCTCGCAAAGAATCCTGTACACAGACAAATGGAGAAAGGAACACATAAGGGAGGCTTCTCAAGAAACACGACGCATAGTTCCTGAATAGAATCGTGTTAGGACGGAGGATCAGATCAAAGCTCCAGCATTCATAATAATATCCTCTTTTCGCCGCCGCGCCTCGTACTTTGCCTCTTTCTGCGCCAGATACTCCGCGCGCGCTCTCCTCTTTTCCATCTTCTTGGCCTCATGTAGCGCCATTTGCCTCTCGTACTCTCTTGCTTGCTTCCTTTCCATCTTCATCTCTTTCTTGATCTTCCCACCCTCCGCTTTGCTAAGGTGCCACGGCCTGCCCAGAATGTCCTTCTTGAACGTGGCAAGAGCTTCCCAGAATTTGGTCTCTTCGTCGGTCGTCGAGACAATCCATATCCTCTTCAGTTCCAGTTGTTTAAAACCTCGAAACTCGGAGATCATGCCTTTGACCTTGATGATCGTGCCAATATCCACACTCTGACTATCCACACTAACGTCGAACTGTCCTAACCCACTAACAACATTCAGGTTATCGACCTCGGTATTCGAAGGGCTGTCAACGGGGTTGTATAGCTCCGCAGGTATACGTTTTATCTTGACTTCGAGGGTGGTGCCGCTTCCATCGTCGAGTGTGAGCGTGGTGTATCTCAGGTTGATGTCATTGATAGCAACGACAACCCCGACAAGGTAGATGTATCGAATGGGGTGGTTGAGATAGAAATAGGTGTGCGGGACTAGAAGTGATCCGTCAGTGGGCATCTCGGTGAGACGTATGTGGCGAGCGTACTCATGAACTCTGGTTCCTTCCGTAGCAGCTGCACATCGGCAGCTGTTATTTTCACCCAGTCATTGAAAGTGGGAGACGCCTTGAAGCAGAAGGCCGGGTAAAGTCGGTACTTTGGCGCAGAGTGATGCGTTGACATGTCATGGTGCGATAGCTGGTGTTGACAAGACGGAAGCGGGCGGACGCGTCGCGGGATAAGCGCTTTCGCGAAGAAACGTGACGTTCGAATACAGACTAGCGCGCGGGGGGCACGGGAAGGATCCAGCTGGGCCCACGCTGCTGCAAGATGACCACAGCACATGCGCGACAACATGCATCCACACCTGGCCTTGGGCATCCGTGTGAGCCGCCTCAAAAGCCACCGTCAGCTTGGCGACCGGAAGCAGGGCACTCGACAGAAGCCGTCCACGATAGATAGTTTTCCGGTGACAGCGCGCCCGGAGGAGGGGTAGCTGGTGCTACCGGACCAGGCTTCCTAGTCAGCAGCTCCATCCCACCTCAACACCGCTTTTTCATTCCTGTTCCCCTTCTTCCAACTGGCCGCTCTTCTTCTAGTCTGCGGTATGGCTCGGCTCGCGGCGTGCCGGGTACCAGGTATTACCTGGCTAAGTGCCGTGTCGTTGCAGGTATCGAGTACAAGTTTGCCAGTTTGCTAACATGTCAACGGGCACCCCCACCAGCCGGCGTCGAGTGGTCATGACCTACAGGGCTGACCACCTTCTTAGAGCTTCCGGTTAGCCATGCCAGCTCCTTCAAGCTCAGCTACCGATCAAGGTCATAAGACACTGCCGCTGCCACCGCGACTTCCCGCCAGAAACCCTCAGTACCTACCTTCGTAGCTGCTTACCTCCTGGTGTCCAGAACAGCGGGACAGCCGAATTGTCACTGTGTTCTGGCTGTTCTTGACTGTGTTTTCTTGTTCGTTTCATTCATTGTTTCGCTCAGCCCTACAATATGCGACTACAACTAGGCTTTTTAATTCTCCCCTTCTCATTTGCGGCATGTAATGCGCATGCCCTCCCAGAACCTCGCCCTGAAGCAGATCCGAAAGCGCTCGCAGAGGCGCAAAGTTATTCCAATAATGCACCGTTCTCAGGCGCAATCTATATTGTCAATCCGAATGGCCAGCCAGCGCAAGGCTCATGTCCTGCGGAGGCTTCTTTGAATTGCGGCGATCAAGGACATCCAAGCTGGTGAGCAAGTATCGTCCAACGCGAGGCTTCAAGGCTGATCAACACTAGGTGTTGTCCAGGGGGATGCTCATGCGTCCAACAACAGAACGCGAACGGTTACATTGGTTGCTGTTCTGCGGGCAGCAGCTGTGGTGGACCCGTACCGTACGTGAGCACTGTCACAGTTACCGCCCAAGCGCAACAGACAGTCCCAGTCGTATACGGAAACCCGCAACAATACACCACGACGACGTACTGGAACAACAACCCCTATACTGTAGCACCTGCAGCCGGCTTTTGCCAGACATTAACGATGCATGGGCCCGGTCTCCCTGCAGTCACGCAAGGACAATGCGGCACAATTCTGATTGTGAGCGAGAGTGCGAGGAGCTGGAAGCCAATCGGCTTTGGTATCATTGGGGTATTCTTCTTAACGCAATTGGTTGTTGCGCGGATGTTCCGCTGGTTATGACGTTGATGCAACCACTAGGTACGATATTCATGATTGTTACGATTTACGAGTTCGTTCATGGTACAATACTGGCGAACGGATTAACGATACGTTACGCCTCGAGTCACCCCTGGGATATAACTGCATAAGAACTGTATATATCAGTCCGGAATAGTTCACAAACGGTTCCTTCAATTTCCCTTCTTCGCATCCTCTGCCTCATTCTTTGGCACAGACACCATCTTCGGGACCGTAATCGCGTTCAAATGTCGGAAAGCCTACGCATCATTGTCAGCCAGCACATTCTTCGACCTCCAATTTCCTGACTACCGCACAACGAGAGCACACCCACCCTCCAAGCCCTCGTCTCCCACGTGAAACTCCAAATCCAGAAGACCCACGCAATCCAATAATTCACCCACCACCTCGGACTCAGCAAATCAAAGAAGGAACTCACATTCGCAATGCTTCCATCGGGCAACTTCCCATCCCACTTGTCCTCCACCTTCTGCACCTTTCCCTGGGCATCCAAATGCACCGCCACAACACTGCTAATCACCTGCTCCTTCCCAATCCCCTTAATCACATACCTCGTCTTCAAATCCATGAGTATGGGATTCCCCGCATCCGTAACCTCATGATGCTGCTGCTCGATCTCAGAAAACGCCTGCTGGAGCCCGTACCACTGCGCTGCGAAGCGGTCGCGGCCCGTAGCGATGGTGATGGGGTCCGTGAATGTAGCGTCGTCGCGCCAGAGGGCGAGCTTGGGGAGCGAGGGTTTCCCTGCGAAGAGGTCGAGGATGGAGCGCAGGACCGTGGACTGGTTTTCGGAGACGGAGACGCCGGGTGCGGTTTTGAGGTCTTTGGTTTCGATGTTTAGGGTTGAGGCCGCGTTTGGGATGCCTGTTGACATTTTTGCGAATGCTGGGGGGGTCTTGGTTGGGGTATGTATGGATGTGGATGCGGGTCTTGTGAATGTGCGGAGGAGGGTTCGTGGTGTGAGGGATTGCATTTGGGGGGTTAGAGGTTTAGAGAGGGAGATGTTAGGATGGACATGTGGTTTGTCACGCGACTACATGTTATCTAGGGTACCATTTTGTGACGCGCTGACCGACGCGCGAGGTGGTGAGAGTCATGACGTTATGCGTGTGTGTGCATCTGGTGGCGCTAGTCGATCGCGCGGCGTACCCCAGAATCGGGGATCTGGTTTGACATTGCGATCTTGGATTCCCATGGTTTATGTAAGCGGGTAGTGCTCTTTACATACCAAAATCAAGGTTCGTACTTGTGGTGGCTGGTGTACGACTTCTTCATCTTTTGGTGCTTTTCTTGCTTGTTCGTCTGTCGACTGCTATGTCAACATTAGTATGTGCAGTGAGAGAACTACGCATTTACAAATTCAACAGAGTATCTAAGCACCATGTGCTAGGTAGCATTTAACAATCTAAACGATGCTTAACCCTTAGTAACACCGTGATCGGTTTTATGGAGTTGGCAGCGTGTGTGTACGAAGCGGTTGCGATGAATGTAGTAGATATTATCTGGGGCAGTGCTGGTGAGTATTGCGAGTTCGTTAGCAAGGTGAAGAATATATTTGAGTAGCGGTAGTCTACGCTGATACTCAGGCAGCTGGATTTAGGTGCAGTAGATATAACCGTACGGAGATATGAATTATAAAACCTGAAAGGCTTGGATGAGGAGTTCATACAGCGAGCGGGTTCATCCCGGGGAAGACTGCATTTGGGCCTCTGAATGTGCCCTCGGTCAATTCAAACTACAGTTATGATGGTGATAGTGGTATGGTTGCACCAGTTGCTATCAAGGCCGCTTTTGCATCTGCCAGAACTTTTAACGTCTGTTCTTGGGGACTAAATATAGCGTAACTGTTTCTCAGACTTGAAATACTCTTTCAAAAGGACCGTTGACCCCTCTAACATGTATCCTCATCACGACTACAAATCCTCAAGATGCAAAGGACCACGCTACTCAGCAGGCTCCCGACCATCACCCGTGCGCATCAACAAATCATGATTCAAGCGTCCCCTCCCACTAATCGAATTATCATCCTGGAGCCTATAAAACGGCCGACTAGCTTCGTCCTCGACGACGACCTCACACCCCTCAGGCGCCGCCTCCCTCAGCGCGAGCACAATGCGACGGAACTCCGCCGTCTTGTTGTGCAGCCAAGCGTGGTCTTCAGGCGTAGCCTCGTCCTTCCACGCATCGATCGGCTTCCAGTGGCTAACTCCCCTGACCGTCATGTATTCAAGATGAGGCCATTCCGATACCAGGACCGGAAGGAGGTGCGTGGTGAAGTAGACGTCCATTGGCAGCGGTGTATCACGGCGCGGATCACCGGTGAATTTCTTGGCGAAGGTAGGTTTAAAGTAGGCGAAGTCGGGCCCGTGTTCGAACAGGAGTTCACGGAGCGTGGGTCTGACTGAGTCGATAAAGGACGCTAGTTCTGCGTAGCGGTGGTTCTCGTCTTGCATGTGCATTTGGTTGCGGGCCATCCAGTGCGGACGGTTCGGCCCGCTGAAGAACTGCCCTGTGGAGGTGTAGTGGAAGCTTTGCAGGACTGGGCATTTGCCGGTGTAGTCTCGTAGGAAGCCGAAGGCGGGGCCGGCTCTTGCGCGGCGGTGGGCGTCGATTACGTCCTGGGGCATGTGGTCGAGGTCCGATGTTTCTTCTGCGAAGGTCTGGATGTTGTTGAAGCGGAGGTGGCGGAGGGTTGAGAGGGTGATGGATGAGAGGATGCTGGATAGGAGTGTGTAGGTTACTAGGCCGGTAAGGCTGACTGAGGTCACGGTGCTGAAGAGCGAGGCAGGTGGAGTGTGCATCTCCCGTGAGCCACTGCATTGCATGTCAATGTTGATATATTGTGTATATTTAGGGCTGGCTGTGCATACGTCATGAATGCGAGGTCTATCTCAGCGAGTCTACTAAAGCATGCAAGGGTCTGCCAAAGTTCGTCTACGCCTGTGAGCAGCAGAGGTGTTGTGCGGCATGAGCAGCTTACTAGTGCCAAAGTTGAACTTGTCTTGTGGAGGCAAGTGTCCGCAGAGCTTGGATGTGAACGGTTGCTCTGATGGTCTGTCGACGACGGCTAGGGTCCATCGGAGTACACGCGTACGCATACCCAGATCAGGCTGCTCACGAAGCAGATCTATCAATCGACGCTGTCTGTATGTGATAGTCTCTCCTCTGAGATCACACTTGGGATAATCTGCGGGTACCTTGACCCGGTTGTAATAATAGTCGTGGTTACGCATACGCCAGGCTGCATCGTTGTGGATGCTGAGATCAACGGTGTGCATAAGTAGAGCGATCTAATTAATTCATGAGCACGCCCTAAGGGAACACGGTAGATTAGAGCTTACACATATTTTATAGTGTGCCTTGGAAGTAAGGCATACATGCAGGATGTCTGGAGAGTTGCAATGTGAGAGAGCGAGCTGGCGCAGTTCCTCGGGAAGCCGCTCGATGATGCTCGCCCGACCCATCTCCAGTATGCAAATATGTAGATTCCGATACGGAAGACGACTATCGAAGTAAAACTATGGTAGCATGTGCCTATAGTGGTGTGGTCTCATGGAGCAGCGTGGCTGGGTCCTGCGAAACGTGGATGCCTGGTGCAATCGACGCTTCGCTATAAGAGGGCCGGTGCACGCTGCACGTCCGGATCAGCGTATTCTCCATCCGCAATGCGAGGTGGAGCCTCTGCTATTACCAAACCGTGCAGGACTGCAGGCTGATTGTTCCGAGGAGGAGGATGCAGAGGAGGAGCGTGCTGTGTACCGTGCCGACGTAGGTGAGTTCGCGGCTCCTACTCGGCTCCCCCTTGCATGCCACGGCCGCTCACACCCACGACAGCCTACGCAGAGGTCGCGAACCATGATATCCGACCCCGTATACATGCACACACGCGGCGGGTTCATCGATCCTGGCCACGGCTCGCCCGCAATGGAGGCGCCGGGCAAGGCCATCCGCCAGATTCCCGCGCGGCCTAGCGACGACTGCCAGCGCATCGCTGCACGGCTGCACGCACGGCGCCGTTGTCAAGCGGCCCAATACATGCAGAGCTAGCCAGTGCCCGCGGGCGTGCAGAGCCGACAGCATCATGGATCATGTCCTCAGTCACCGCCTCTGCTCTGCTTAAAGCCTCGAGCGTTGTGAAACGGCCCAGAAGCACACGAAGCCTCACCGCACGCCGCACCGGCTTGCCCCTCCCGTAACCCCACCGCCGCGCTGGGGACACCATCGCAACCACAGGCACTGCTTTGCCCACTGGATGTTCGGTAATAATGCCAGCAGCGACTGATTCATGACTACGTGCTGAAATGGATGCGGCTCCGAATTGTGCCATTTGTAATGCGCCCGCGTATCCAGAATGTCCCTGCGAGTCGGAGCGCCTGCAGATTGCCGTCAAGCAGGCTGAGAACCGCGCCATGGAGGAGAAGCTGGCTGAGATACGGTGCGTTCTCTCTCGTGTGCTCTGCCCCTACAGGACCGACACTCATCGAGTGCAGAGACTGGGTGATATCGCACGCACGCCAGCACATCCTGGCTCAGTTCGACCGCCTCACCACGACGCGCAAAGCCGCCCACGCCGCCTATCTCGCGACCCTGCCCCATTACAGCGTCTACATGCAGTATTCGGGTCACCCGCCGATACATCGCATGTACATCGAGATCCTCCAGCGCCAGATCGCCGAAGCGCACGCCGAGTTGAAGCGGGGCATCGACGCCGACTGGCGCGCCTCTGTCCTTCGTTACCCGGACGTACTTGACTACTTTTACAGCCTGGTCCGGCTCAAGATACCGGACGAACGCTCGCCGCAGGTCGTGGAGCCTCCATTTGCCGCTGCCGGATATGCGGATAGAGGGTTCGTGAGTTACACAATGAAAGGGAGCAAAAAGAAGAGAAGGGACAGCTCTGTAGCACCCACAGAAAGAGAAAGACATCCAGAGGAGCCGCCGATACATGCGGTTCTGGGACGAGTGAGAGGACCACCGGCTGCGCCGACACCTCCCATCGGTGGAGGATACCCTCGTCCACCTCCACCACCATCTATGTACCAGGGATTCTGAGCAGATGGCGGATAGGGCACGAGAGTGTCTGCTGTTCATTACCGTTCGTCTGCGTCAGCCTGATACCGTGAACGCAGACGATCCAATCCGAACTGGCAAGTTGCTGTTCGTGCCAATCGACTGCAACACTCACGCTGGACATTTCCTTCCCCCTCCACATTCTAATCTCAACACGAAGCGAACGACTTTCACGAATAGCATACACGGCGTTCTATCCCCACCCGCTGCAAGCTTATCAACGCTGCAAGGTCGTTGGCGGTTCTTTGCGTACGAGCATGAAGCATAGCATGGAGTTGTGGGGTTTTTATCGCGTTCTGGGTCTTGACTCTTCCACTTTTGACATGCAAGATACAGCATTTCCATATACGTAGCCCACATTGTAGCAATCTTACATTACTTACTACACTCCTAACATACGCCTCCACTCTTTAGCCTCGGTTTATTCCAAGCAGGTCATTACTAAGTATAACACTAGGCCAAGAGGGGTTAGCATTATGTCAAGCTTTCGAGCATCGCGGCTTCTCCAAAGTTTACTTTCCGATCATCCCTACTAAACTACTCTGCACTCCAGCATACTAATTTGCTTTGGACTTCGTGCTTTGATAGAAGCTACGAGCTACAGCTACGCTCAAGCGAAAAAAACATTTTGCCCACCGCAAGACGAGCAGCAGATCGTCCTACGTCGCCGCACCCTACTATTCGCACCACATCCTCGATTCCCGCTGCGCACAGTTATATCGCTACCATGGACAAGAAATCCGGTGCTTACGGCAACACAGGCGGAGGCGACACCGACTTCCGCAAAACCTACGACCGCGAAAAATACGCCGCCCTCGCCAAAGAACGCGAGGAGCGCGAACGCGCCGAAGGCAAAGCCCGCTATGAAGCCAAACAAGAAGGCCGGTCCTACCGGCGCCGAGCCTCCACGCCCGAAGACCTCAAGATGACGGAAGCGCGCACCTCCCGCGTGGACGTGGCCTCTCTTGTGGGCAAGACCATGCTCGTGCCTGCGGGCTCAGGCGTGGGCAAGCGTGGCAAATCTGCAGGCTTCTACTGCGAGGCGTGCGACATCACGCTGCGGGATAGCCCGAGCTGGATCGAGCATCTGAATTCGAAGCAGCATTTGAGCAATACGGGGCAGAGTATGGATGTTAAGAGGGCGACTTTGGAGGAGGTGAGGGACAGGCTGAGGTATTTGAGTCGGAAGAGGAAAGAGGCGATGCAGAAGGAGGAGCTGGATTTGGATAAGAGGTTGGATCAGAGGAAGGAAGAGGAGGACAAGGAGCGAGAGGAGAAGAGGCAGAAGAGGAATGAGAAGAGGAGGGCGAAGAACAAGGATGAGTGGGAGGGATTCTGATGCAGACTGGTTCCGCTTCCAGAACCAGCAGGCTTCTTGGTGAGGCTTGGTAGCTCTGCCATATACCCGCCACATGATGAGAGCGAAGAATGCTCAGCATGGATCCAGGCGTGGACTTACATCCAGAGAGTGTCGGGAATGCCGGGATAATGCGTCGTAGACACTGTGTTGTCTTTCAAGCCATTCACTCAGCTTATCAATCCTGCGCAAGGCACAAAAGATGTCTTCGAGCGACCCACTACGGATAAAGGACGAAAAGAGGAAGAGGTACGAGGCGTTTAGGTTAGATATCCAAGATACCCAGGCACAGCGCCTTTCAAACGTCGAAGAAGTTGATAGCATATCTACTACTGAATGCAATCCAGACATACGGTCTTCTCTTAAGAGCACTACAAATGAAGAATTTTGAAGGGTTAACACTGAGCAACTCTCTCTGAAGGTAGACTATGCTTCAAGGATCAAAGTTCGTCCGAAGTTGTGCGTTGCACTCACCGGATCAACATTGGTCCGCCATGGTGATGGTGCGGGGAAAGTTCGTGCCGTCAACGACGACTCATGAATGCCCTTTGTCGAATTGTGCGAGCTCCAGTGGAGTTGACGCAATCCAGTTAGAACTGCATTTCTAATCAAAAAGCCCCGCATCATACATTCCGCGTATCCTTGCAGAAGCCATGTATATATTATCATCTCCAGCTAACCCCTCTTGCTACTGAACTCGCCCGTGACCTCATCATCCAGCAGCAGACAAAGCTGCTAGTAACTGCTAACGCCCCTTCCGCACCCGCTTACTCGCGAATCTCAGCATCAGCATGGCGGCCGTAAACGGAAATACGCCCAAGATTACTCTATACACCAATCACACATGCCCGTACGCGCATCGCGCGCATATTGTCATCAAGGAGCTGGGCTTGCCGTATGAGGAAGTCATCATCGATCTCACCAAGCCAAGAGAGCCCTGGTATCTCGAAGTCAATCCCGTAAGTCTCATGCTCCATCAAGAATGCGCTTTGCCCTTTGCCCCATCCTCGACGCGGACATCTTGGCCCCACCTTTCCGCACAACACTAGCCGTACTACAACACGATCCACTGCAAATCAGCCCTTGCTAACGTCTGCTCCCCATCCAGCGCGGTCTCGTCCCCTCAATCAACTTCAATGGTGAGATCATCACCGAATCCGCTATTGTTGCCCAGTTCTTGGTGGATGCCTACCCATCGCACCTCCTCCCGCCTGCGGATTCAGTAGACAACGCCCTAAAGCGCGCCCGCATCAACTTCTTCGTAGACACGTGGAACACGAAAGCCGGTAACTTCTGGTTCAAGATCGCGATAGAGCACTCCGAAGAAGAGAAGGAGAGGCTTTCAAAAGAGCTCGTTGGTATAGTCGAGAAAGAGATCGAACCCCTGCTCAAAGACGCGGCGCCGTTCTTTGGCGGAAGCTCCAAGTTGACCTTCTCCGAAGCCATTGTTGCACCCTTCATCATCCGCCTCTATGCTTTCGCGAAGGGCGGCTTGCTCCCGCTGTCGGTCACCGACGGGCTCAACGGCCTTCCGAATTTCTCCAAGTGGGCTGCTGAGGTCATCAAGCAGGACAGCGTGACGTACATCTGGAACGAAGAGCTTACCGTGGGAGCCAGCAAGAGAAAGGCTGATCAGATCAAGGCGCAGTCGAAGGTTTGAGCATTGGACGGCAAGCGGTTTCGGTACGTGGAGGTGATAAACACGATATTCCATGACTAGTTCATACCCATGAGAACCCTTCAATATGTTTGTTACTATTCTATACCCATGCAGATGATATGTTCCATAACCAACTTGCCACAGCAAGCATGTTCTGGTGGGTAAACTCGCAAGATACAGGAACCCCAGCAATGCTCATATGACTGTTACGCCCAACCTCTCTAAAACTCCAAAGTGCCTAACCTGATGCAACAGAAAAAGAAGGCCTAACATGCATATATGCTAAAAGAAGATAGTTGCTCATGGGATCCGCCGACTGACTAAGAACTTGGTTTGAGGTAACCCCCAGTCAGTACTGTGAGCCGCGCCGTGTCCGCTTTGGAGCTGGAAGCACCTGATCGGCTGCACTGAGCTGTAGGATAATCTCCGCGGCTTCGAGTTCTAATCGGGTGCGAGTTCTGCTCAAGTCGGTCGTTCCTGAATTGCCAGTGGGTTGAGGATTCGGTGCTGCATCGAACGACACATTTGACTCCGCTACCTGGCAGTGGCTGTCAGTGGCCTCTGCATATGTCCTTTTCGTTGGAGCCGGCTCATCGTAATAGCCTCTCGGTACTGAAGTCGGCAATATATCGAACTGAACACCGTGATCACGCAGCTGCTGGCGAAGAGGAGGGAGGTCGTTGACCATGCGGTCTGAAAATGGAGAGTGGATGATGGGCGACGACGACGGAGACTTCGAGCCGTTGACAGAACCCCAGGATTGTATCCAGGTCGAACCCCGCGGCGATACCTGTGGCGATGCCGTGAATCTCTCGTTGTGGTCGCCGCCGGTGTAATATCCGCTCTCCTCACTCTTTCTGGGATGATGCGACATTGGCTCCCATGGCGAACCCAAACCTGGGAGCTGAGGTGTATCCTCCGTGAGCGACCCCACTAGACCCGCGACCTTGTATTCGAAGCCCTCCTCTCTGAAGCGGTTCGTCTCATTCGTGCACTCCTGCACGATTTCGGGAGCAACAAGGAATTTGCCGTATCTGGGATCGTCCGGCTGGAAGCATATCTCAGGGAAATCGTACCCAAAGACAGGCGTGAGAGCCCAGCGTATGTGCCAACAGAAGGTTGCGGCGATGGCTCTAGCAGCTTGGTACGGCATCCAATATCCTGGACTGGTAAGCAATATGTCTCCTACATCGATGGGAGACACTCACCTTGACATACTAGTGCTCCTCCGGTGATGCTGTAGCTTATGTCCTTGAGGCCTGGGTTTTCTCTCAACGCCTTCGCGGGTATTGTCTGGAAAGTTTCAGATGCAAAGCACGATCCTGAAGTGGCTCACTGACCTTTGAATGTTTCAACGACTTGAAGAACGGCGTCATGCGGACTAGGCCGACGTTGTAGTCCCACACAACGACGTACTCCTTCTCCTCGCCCGGTACTCGATAGACGTATTGAAACACTGCTAACTATTTAGTGATAGTCTAGATGTCTGGAGTGTTCGACATACTCTCAAATGATTCCCGTCCCGTCTTGTCCAGGAAATCCTTTTTGTCACTGTTGTACGGGATGTGACGTACGCCCTTCTTGCGGATCTCTCCCATGGGGAATACGCCGAACCTGCGATGCTGTGCAGCGAGGGCCTCGTCCTCGCCGCTTTCGTACGGGGGGTAATTTACATGGCCGACCGTTCTTGTGCCTTCTGAGAAGATGGGCGCGTCTTTGGCGATCTTCTGGCGCCTTGGTGCCGACATGTACGGCATCATGGCAAAAGGCAGGGGCGGTGGTATTGGAGACTCCGAGGCACGATAGTCATCTTGGTCGTCCTGGCAGAAGGGGTTGAGCAGGTGTTGTATCTTCATCGTTAGGTGCAGGTTGTTGCGCAGTTGGGGGTCGTTGCGCGTGTCTCGTCGCAATGTACTCGTCAAGAATAGAGGTAAGTCAATAGCCAGGGACAGGAAATGAACTAAGCTGCGGTGCAACAATGATGTGGTCTGGGAAACGGGAAGCTTGGGGCAATGGTCCGCAGAAAAGAGGATGGTTTCCACGGCGTTTGCGCGCTGGCCACGAGGTTGGAACAGACGGATTATACGCGCAAGCGATATCGCTGGCTACGGTATTCAAACCGCCAGTCGCAAGCTCTGCCCTTTGTCTGTGAGTGTTTGGTCGCCATGGGTACTGAAGCTGAAACTTACGCAATGTACCTGGTATCGAAAGGAACGGCTGAAGAACCTGGCGGGTTTTGGGCCCCCTTGTAAGGACGGTAAGGCGCGACAGAGCGTCGAACCAGACTAGAAATGGTCGTCCGACAAACGGAAGGCTCCCGTGGCAATAAGTTGCGTTCTCGCTTGATGGCCAACGGATTGTCTGATTTGGCTTGTCCAGTAATTTTGTGGCGGTGGGGTCGTGACGACGAGATGGTACACGTCGAGAGAAGTACCGAGACGAACGAGGAGTTTCTCTTCCTAACAACTGTTTTTCTCTTTCGAGACTGACAGCGGAGATTCGTATGCCTCGAGAGTCAAGCGCAACTTGGCGAACAGCGGCAAGCGGCAAGGAGAGGGCGAGGCAGGGCAAAGACTAATGACGGGATAGTAGATCGGCTCAAGGCTCTGGTACCGGGTCGTTCTTGTATGATGCCGTCGGCCACTGACTGCTGCTCTCCCAACCACACGGTCACTCAGGTCGTCCGAGCTTTGCAGGCGCTCGCGCAGTTTGATGAAGTGGTAGATCGTGGCTGTTTCGGTTCACTACCTGTGTGGCTTGACCGCTCTCAGAGAATGCAAGACAATGGCTGCCCTAGAGATCAAACGGTCGTTGTCGTATGCAGGCGAAGTCACTGAGTATGCCGTAGCCAGCAGGGGATCGAGGGCCTTGTAACTTCGTTCCACGGCGCCAAACGCTCTCTCCCTTGAACCCTGCATTTGGCTCGGGTATCCTACGACCTCTCTTTGTCTTGGGCAACCTGAAAAACAAATACAGCAGTGGGGTGACGGTGCGAAGGCGCGCGAGACAGGGACATGCCTTGACGAGCCGCTGCCTCTGGCGTCGCCCTACCCCATGCGTGTAGATCACACATATAGATGCGGGCTCAAAGCCCAGGTCACTCTTACAACTCAGACTGAAGCCAAAGGACAAGCATATTCGACGGTCCCAGGCACACGCCCGGAATCGAAGATTGGCCATGCCTACCTGCGCGAACAAGAGGGGACGACAGCCATCTTGTATCCTCTCCTTTCGACCTGCACAGGGCGGCCATCCCAACGGGGTCATGCATCCTCTCCGTACCGCGTGTGAAGGGCGAATCGGTACGGCAGACCCATCTGCAGGCTTCCGCTCGCACAAGCGCACGCACCCCCCTTCGGACCCGCACCGGCAAACGTGGTCGCTGTAATCTGCACCTTCCGGCTGCCTGCGTAATTGCTGCCCATTTGCGCTACTCATTGGCTCGTAATTGTGT
Source organism: Paracamarosporium sp. OC-R06-R3 (assembly GCA_019828545.1). Classification (NCBI taxonomy): domain Eukaryota; kingdom Fungi; phylum Ascomycota; class Dothideomycetes; order Pleosporales; family Didymosphaeriaceae; genus Paracamarosporium; species Paracamarosporium sp. OC-R06-R3. The sequence goes on along the minus strand of JACVRA010000406.1, from coordinate 60,953 downwards.
CGGTGAGGCTGGTTCCGCGCGCGCACCTGTCGCCGGTGCATACTCGACTGCCCCTTGTCCTGGCCGATTGCCTCCTCGATTCGGCACGTCATGCACGCGAGCAGTCACTGCAGCATTTGAAGGTACGACTGGAGACTACGTCCACTCTGCGCTGACTATCGAAGGGTGATGTTAGACCTGGTTAGGGCGAGCGGTTATGCTGCTGGCTTATGCTACATTTGGTCGATCCGATGGCTCCTTTTTCTTCCCTTCCGTTCCCTTCCCTCACCGGAGGCCCGAGCTCAAGATGCCGTCTCGCCGTCTCAGATTGCAAAAGCGGCGGCATGTCTCAGTCTGACCGCTTGAAATCAACGCTCAAACTTCATGGTGGGTCTGGGGCGTGGATCTCTGGCTGCACTCAATCTGCGAGGCGCGGGCGGAGCGGTGCCTTGGTCGCTTCTTCTGTCCTGTTCTGGAACGATGGCGTTCTGGGATGGGGGCTTTGGTGGGTGTTTGAGGGGCTGAGGAAGCCGGGTCATGAGGCTCTTGGCTTGAGGGCTGGCACTGTCGGCGTCATGTGCTTCTATCAATATCTACGATGCTGGCATGCTAAGACATGTGCTTGATCGATGGATGCCTGGTTAGAGGAGGCGGTCAGCGTTAAGGCTCACAACCTGCGAACTTTACACGGCTGGTGCCGCCATGTGCACGGCTAGCCAGAAAGCTAGTGTGCCGCTCTTGCTGCGCTGGCCCGGCGGTGGGCGATTCGACTGCATGCTCCTAGTCCGGTGAATGCATGTGCTTGTTCGCTTGCCCGAGCAGCTACGCAGTTGATCGATCTTGGCTAAGGTGGTATATTATGTTTTGAACCCAACGCTCTCAATAGGGAGGACGGCACGATTGTGTGTTTCTGAAAGTTTCGGGCTGGGGTCGCGCCATGCGGTAGAGGTGATTGACACGAACGACGCTTGGTAGTGCTGGGCTACAAGCGGCGGCCACCAATACTCGCCCAACTAGTCCACAACAAGCTCACACGAGACGCTTGCAGTGCGTGCGCTCATCGACCGATCATACCCCTCCGTGTCCAGCTCGTAGATTTCTTCCCGCTTCCGCACCAGCTACACAGGCCCGTCGGACTGGATTGACGTACGGGACCCCTTGGACATACTGATGCTAGCGTGCGTAGCACTACCTCACCGCCCATCATGATTGCTTATTCGGCGAGGGCTGCTGTGTGAAAGGTAGCGAGATGTGGAGCTGTGCGTCTACGTGCTTTTTCCTTTCACCGGGCGGAGGGGGGTGGGACGTGCACTGGCAGTGAATATGCTTCATTCGACATGTTTCGAAAGACTGTGCCCGATCTTGCACATGGACATTGTTGAGCGGTTTTTCTCTGCTCTAGACGGAGGTGGAGCGATGCACGGGCGTGTACTGACTGTGGCCAGCTGGTCATTTGCTATGTCTCGAACGGTGGTGTCTGGGCTTGCACATGGACGTTGTTGGGCGCGAGGTGGCGGCCTCCTGGAGACAACGTTGCGGTCTAACGTGTTCGGTACAACGGAGCTGTCAAGATCGGAAGGGAGGTTCCTGCCCGTGAAACTTGTATGTCAAAGTCTTGCTACGATGTCCTTCTCTGGCCTACTGACGTATTAGAACTGCCCTACAGCACCACAGGAGAGTGGGCACGAGTAAAGTCATACCTGGGCTTCCGCAGTGTACGTCGAATGCGTACAAATACCTACATGAGGATGACGATAGAACATGACAAGTATGGTACGCTTTCACGTTCAGTATGCAAGCTCTTCGCATTCAGTGGCCAGCGATAACGACGTACGGGCACAGAATGTTCGTGGATAACCTAGGACATGGCTTCCATGCAGAATGCAGTGTCTCGTTGCGACTTCTGGCCGACTAGCTCCTTCTTCTCAGGAACTTCAGCATAATCGTTGGTCGAAGCGTACCAACTGTGAGCTTAGCTTAATCGCATGTTAGCATCTGTACCACGAGCACACCCGCTGACGTTCACCGATAGGAAGCAAACTGCTATAGTAGTTCGTCTGCCTCCGCATACGCGTACGCACATCGTTTACAACCTCCAGCTCACCGTTCTGCCGCCGATGGCTGCCAATACCTGACGAGTGTACACGGGATCGCACCGCCCCCTTTATGTACAAAGACCAACGAGTTGCAACACACACCTCCTCACACACTCCTCGCATCACTCGATCCTTCTTTCCACAAACCCCATACGACACAACGCCCTCGAGGCTACCTACCCCAACACCGCAGCGCAGCACAAATGAATCTGTGCGTGGAGTACGACCAGCTTGTCAAAATCTCCGCATTTGCCGCGTTAGATGGCGTTACACGGCGGGGGCGCACAAAACGGGAGCGGCAGCACGAAGGATGCACAAGGGCAACTTAATTTCGCCCTGGAGTTGTACCCGAGGGATCTTGGAGACAAGGACGTCATACCGGCCTATCTGTCACCGTGGGGTTCATCCGCTACACGGACAGCATCGCAAGACCGATGAAAGTTTATTGAGGGAGGGAGGCTTCGTTGTACTTCTACCCTTTCTGGACGCGCGGTCCACTCCGCCTCACTATGTTCACGAGTGAACGAGGTACGAGTTTTGTGCTCGCGTGGTGGCCGTTGAAGTGTTATCTGATACAAAGACACGGGCTGTGTTGAGGGCTGGCAGGCAGTGTTCGCCAATTTCTCTCCCATGTACGCCAAGGAGATACATACTCGTTGTCATGCAATCAAGCTTTTGTAAGCTTTAGAGTGTTGGATGAGTGGTGAGCTCGAGTGCACGTCAGACACCACTCTACGTTACAACTAATGAGTCCGAGGGGGGACGTGGAAGCGAGTCGTAACGTACAATTTGTCTCATAGTAGTATAGTTGTGCTAGCGCTGTGTGTTGGGTCGCGAGAGGTCTTGTTCCTGGTTGTATTGTGCGCTGTTCCAGAAGGACGAGGCTGTGAGACGGATGTGGGGATGTTCGCTTTAGGATTTATTCATTCCCAAGCGCTGTCTTCTGTAGCGTTTTCTGACAGACATGCCTAAATGCTGGTGATTAACACTGTGCATGTCATACCGCTCCTTCCATATACGCATACGCGCACACGCAATCGATCGCTTCACGGTGTCAACGCCGCGGCGTAGCAAGGGACCCCAGGCAGTGGATGACAGGTAGATGACAGGCGGGTGACAGGTAGGTTCCCTTACGCTTCACTCGGCTTGTGCGAGTACGCGCATGGTGCCAAAAAGCGTAGATCATTTTGCCCTGTACGTCGAAGAGACACTCGATCTGGTGAGTGAGCAGGGTTCACGAAGGTTTTTGGACTCGCTGAGGTATGCCGCAGATTCGTCGAGTGATTAGATTACCTCGCCCTCCTCTCGTTACCCTTTGAGCCTAGTTCAATCCCGCGAGACTCGGATCAATTATGCCGACTTGATGTTATACAGCACAATCGTGTGCGTGCCTGAGTGCTTCCATCGCACGACGCGGCGTACCAGCGAGCGCACGACGTCGTACCATCGCGCGGAGATCCGCGCATTTTCTCTGCTTTGCTCTACTGTGGTGGAAATTAGGCTAAGGAATGGCGAGAACTGGGTGATTAATAAGATACCTATTGCTGCTGTGGAAGGATGTAGATATGAGTAATACGCGAGGGGAGGACCGTCTAGGTCTAGCACTTAAACGGCTCTTGATTGCTTCGACCGAGCGGAATTGATTGATATAGCGAGTGTACTTTTAATATATGTAAATTGAAAAAGGTATATATGCATCCAATGAAGTGGAGTGGAGTGCGGTGTAGTGTAATAATCTAGGAATGGAGCGGGGCGGTACATCCGCCCCTATCGTTAACTGTATCTCCCCAACCGTCTCTCAAAAAACTACATAGAAATTTTACAGAAGGATGCAGTACCCTGCTCTAATCACTCGCCTTTCTCCTTCCCTTCAAGCGATCTCTCCTAATCCCTTGGATCCCTTTCTCCTCTGGCTCCCCACACCATACGTCTACCCATCGAACTGAAATCCCAATACAACCCCCACCCTCCCAAACCTCAAGCACTTAACTCGCATTACCATACATTTCGAACATGTGATACATGCAGTTCCCACCCCTGACTCTCATGTCGAGGAGCACGTCTCTACACATTCCCAACCCATTTCCATTAAACACACTACCCTTTCCTTACGTGAGAACACGAAGTACAGACCAACCAAAACCAGCGATTCTATCAACACCACATTGCGTATGACGAACTCATCCCCTTCCATTCTATACAGGATCAAGATAGAATAAGAATGGGATGGTTCGCATAGGATATAGCACATAATCGTGTAGGATATACAATCTACACAGACCACGAGAGGGAGAGACGTCTTTCATAGCACTTCGTCACAAACGCAACATAGCGACAATGAGCAAAGCAGAACCATACTCGTTAGCTTAATTACAGTACCCCTCAACAAATAACAAGCCCAGTCCATAAGGATACAAAACAGCACGCAAGCACACCACACGTAGAACCCAAAACAATGCGAAGTAAATCATATGTGCAAAATCCATCGTTTCCATTGAGTGACTGATCCACCAACTACGAGACGTAGAAACGTTCCGACCAAACGAGACGAATAAGAAAACCAAGCCCCATTACCAAACCCATACCATATCCATATCCATTCCCAGCCCAAACGCCAAGCACCGAGCTAGGGTATCTCCAGCCGCAAACGCCAATCTGCATCTTCCCACCCGCAAGTGTGCGTGCAACGCACTACTCGCTATCGTCGTCGAAGCTCGCCTCGCTCGGCTCATCCTCATCCTCGTCATCGCTAAGAACGTACTTTGCCGGCCTCGCCGCCGCCCTCCGACCTGGTCTTGCAGGAGCGGGCTTCGGTTTCACGACGGATTCGTCATCCTCGTCGTCAGAGAGGATGTCGTTGGCTAGCTTGTTTGCGTCATCCATCAGCGTATCCTCCTCGTCTGAATCGACTGTGACGGGCTTCTTAGCCTTTGACTTGGGCGGCGCGAGGTCCTTGGTTTTACCCAGGCGGGCGGCGTACGCCTTTGCCGCGGGACTGAGCTGCGTCGTCTTCTTTGCTACGACGGTGGAAGACGCAGAGGTTTTGGCCTTCGGCGCGGCTTTGGCTTTGGGCATGGCTTTGACTGGTGCCTTTTTCTTGACGCTGAGGAGAATGTCGTCGTCGGACATGTCGGACTCCAAGGCGCCATCGAAGTTGCGAGGTGCAGGTTTCTCCGGCGAACCCTGGGCAAGGGCCTCGTAGTTCGTCTCTTCCAGGTCGTCGTCGTCATCGATGAGGGTCGGTTTCTGCGCAGCACGGCCGTTGAGCTTCGACGCTGCACCAGTAGCACTGCCGGGCCGAGTGCTGCTAGGCCGAGCTGTGGGATCTGAGAAGAGAGGACGATCATTACCGCTGGCGCCGATAGTCTTGACCATCATACTGACGTCAAAGTCGTCGTCACTGTTGTCGCTGTCACTGTCCTTATCCACTGCGTAGTTGGTAGCCTTCTTCGTCGCGCCGCGGGCAGTTCGACCGTTGGTCACGGTTTCGGCAGGCTTCTTCTTACTAGCCTCTTTAGCGACAACAGCAAAGACATCCGAATCTGACTCTGAGTCAACAGGCACAGGTGCAGGCTTCTTGGCGTTCTTTGCGCCAGCCGGTCGACCACGTTTCGTAGCAGCTGCAGGGGCCGTGGGGGCAGGATCATCAACATCCATAGCATCTTCCGACGCAACTGGCGGGCTCTTCTTCAGATACGAGAGCATTCCGGCCTGCTTTGTGGCAGTAGCCTTCGATGGTTCCGGCTTCGACGGCTCGTCAGGATCTTTCTTAAGATAACTGAGCAGACCGCCGGTCTTCGGCTTGGCGACCTTCTTCCTAACAGGGCCATAGTCAGAGAATTCATCGGAATCAGAGTCAGAGCCTGCCCTCTTCTTCTTCCGCTTGCCACCCTTGGAGGCACCAATGCCAAGCTTGCTGGATGCGCGACGACCCATGGCGGCGATCTTCTTCTTGCGCTTGTTCTCATCATCAAGCTGGTTGTTCCACTCCTCAACGAACTGGTCGAGGTCTCGAGTCCAAATGTCCTTTGGTGTTAGAGCCTGGAGAGCGTCGATTTCCAGCTCCTTGTCCCCAATCTGTTTCTGCAGCTTTTCAACACGCTCCTGGGTTAGGGACCAGATAGCCATCTGTAATGTATTAGACGTGAGTCGGCTAGCAATGAGGTCTTTGTACTTACGCCGAGCAGGTAGTCGTAGTCGCTTGCACCGACTTCACGTTCGCTCTCATCATCATCGTCTTGCGCGTCCTCTTGCTCACCGGCCTTTTTGGCATCCGCGACCTTAGGGAATGGCTTGAAACCAAGCTTCCTGAGCTCTTCGACAAGGACAGCCTTCTTCTTCTTCGACACAACAAGCTTGCCGTCTATGATCATCTGAATGAAATGAGCTTGGTTGGTCAATTTCATGAGCTCCTTGTTTAGCTCTTCAATTTGATGGGCCTACGAAGCATTAGAACAAACATAGTCAGCTAGTAAGGGTCGGCCATACCTTGCGCTTCTCGTAATATCGCAGACGAATGTGATAGAACTCCTCCATAATGTCGAGAACAGTGGCGTATTTGTGAATGCGGCCCTGAGGATCGAAGGCAACCAAGTTAGTCGTAGCCATGGTTGAAGAGAGTTTGAACGTCTCCTCGAAACCCTTAGCTCGGGCAGCCTGCATGTGTTTGTCCTCCATCTTTATGATCACATGTACCCTGTCCGGTGTATTGTAGTCAACGTAATCCTTGATGATTGAAGGAACTTTCTCCGCCTTGATGATCTCTTCGAGTTTCTCCTTGAAGTCCTGCGACCAGTAACGCACCGGTAGTTCCGTGATTTCGACCTCGTTGTCACCAGTCTCCCGGATGGTACCAGTGAATTTATAACGATCGTTAGGGAGCTCTTCGGTTTGTCCAGTGAAGCCACGGAACCAGGGAGCCATCGGTCGCATGTCCTCTTTCGAACTGCCCTCCTGCATGCGAATCCTCAGGTTCTCTACAATCTCAAGGGGATTATAATTGGGGATGGAAGAACTCCAACCGGTTCCGATACCATCTGAACCGTTCACCAACACCATGGGCAAGATAGGCACGTACATCTCCGGTTCGATCTTGTTTCCATCTGATTCACCATACTTGAGAAGGGCATCGTCGTGTGGGTGGAAAATTCGTCGAGCGAAGGGTGAGAGACGAGTGTAGATGTACCTGGCAGAGGCAGCATCCTTACCACCTTGAAGTCGCGATCCGAAATTGCCACTGGGCTCTAGGCAGTTGATGTTATTGGACCCCACGAAGTTCTGCGCAAGACCCACAATGGTTCCTTGCATAGACGCCTCACCGTAGGCATAGTCCGTGGTACCAGAAACGGAACCGGCGAGATCAACTACTTTGACGTCCTTTTTGAGGTTTCGCCTGAAGCAAGTGTAGAGAACCTTGCGTTGACCAGGCTTAAAACCATCGACTATCGAAGGAATGGATCGCATGTTGTCTGCCATGCTAAAGAGAATAAGCTCCTTATTGACAAAGTCATCATAAGTGATCTCCTTCGTGGTCAAATCAAGATGGTTACCAGGAACAAATTCCCGCAGCCACTCCTTACGGGCATCAGCCTTCTTCTTGGAGAAGGCGAGCTCGATAAGCTCCTCCTCTCGATCCCGCATCGTATGGAAAGCCTTCATATGAGTATCGAGATCACGGAAGTAGATCTGAGCGTCTTCGGGACCGCTGGTTCCCAATCCTTTGTAGTACTTGTGGTCCCATCCCTTTTCGTGGCTGTGCTGTTCCTTCCACTCTTCATATTCAGGCATAGAAAAAAAGCTCTTCAAGCCTCGAGGATTCTTCGGGTCGCCCTTCCATACCTTGACGATGGGAGTTATGAACTCCATCAAAAAGGTTGGGATTTTAAGCAAACTGGGAAACTGGCATTGCAGGAAGTTGATCAGCAATCCCTTGATATGACTGCCGTCATGATCTTGATCTGTCATAATCATGATGTGGCCATACCGAAGACCTTTTGTGTCGGTGTACTCTTTCTTGTGTTGCAGACCGATGAACTTCTTGATATTCTGGATTTCCTGGTTCTTGGAAATCTGTTCGATGGAAGCGTCGCGGACGTTAAGGAGCTTACCACGAAGGGGAAAGACGCCAAACAAGTCAGGGTCGACCACAGCACGTCCGGCCAAGGCGAGAAGGGCAGCAGAGTCACCTTCGGTCAAGATGAGAGTGCACTTGTAACCGTCCTTAGTGCCTGCCTTGTTCGCATCAGTGAGCTTGGAATTGCTCATACGACTCCGCTTGTTGCCGTCAGTCTTCTTTAGCAGTTGGTCGGCCTTTTGCCGGGCAAAATGCATGATGTTCTGGATGACGTCGGTCTTCTCGATTGCCTTCAAGAATTTGTCGCTCAAGACCGGTTTGCTGCCGAACTGGCTCGCTTTGGTCGTCAGCTGTTCTTTCGTCTGGGATGTGAAGGCCGGGTTGACGATCGAACAATTGACGAAGAGGAATATATGGTTCTTGATCTGAGCTGGCTTCAGCTTGACGCCACCCTTGTTCTTCTTGTTGACGACAGCAAGCAATTTCTCGACAATCTGGTCTGCGATGTAGTTGACGTGCGTACCGCCCGAAGTCGTGGCGATAGAGTTGACAAATGACACCTGATTGAAAGATCCGTCTGAGACCGCAAAACCGATATCCCAGCGGTCGTGGCGGTCTGTGATGATGACATCTTTGTCTTCCTCAGACTTGCCCTGCTCAAGGCGAATAGCCTTGGTGTACATCTCCATGTATTTGGCGAAGCTGGTAACCTTGACGCGGTCGCCATTGAGATACACCTTGACACCTCGGAGTGTGCCAGCAATGTCGTACGTCCTGCGCTTGACAAGAGCCTCAAAGTCGTCATCGATGCCCGACATGCCAAACTTCTTGAAGTCTGCTTTGTAGGAGACTTTGGTATAATCGTCCGTCTTGATGTCGGTGATTTTTGCTTTGCCCATCTTGCTCATATTGTCCGTCCACGTCTGCTTGTATTTCTTCTTCTGTTTCGAATCGACCGTCTCCAGCGTGAATTCAGTACTGAAAATGTTGCAAAGCTTAGCACCATAACCGTTGCGTCCACCCGTAACCTTTGCCTGGTTATCGTCATAGTTCGAAGAGGTCAGAAGATGGCCGAAAATCATCTCAGGCACGTAAATGCCGTGTTCCTTGTGTATCTCGATTGGAATACCGTTGCCGTCGTTCTTCACCGAGATCTCACCGGATTCGCGGTCCAGTGTTACCCGGATCTCGGTCATGTCCTTGTCGTTCTGCTTGTTATCGGCCGCGTTCACGAGGATTTCATCGAAAATCTTGTAGAGACCGGGCACGTAGGAAACCTCGCGAAACTCCATGGCCTCTGTTGCCGAGTTGTACACCCACATTTTATCCGAAGTTTGTTCGACGGAGCCAATATATGTGTCAGGTCGCTTCAAGATTTGTTCCAGATGGGTAAGCTGCCACAATGTTAGACTGCGCCCGCGCAACAGCTGAGCCGATGCTTACCATCTGGTACTTGCTGCTTGCGCCGCCAGCACCTGCCTTGCCGCTGGGTGCTGAGTCTTCTATGCCATCCATCATGTCGAAGCTCTCGTTTGCAATGCTTGACAAGGCCTTGCCGCTCGACTTCTTTGGCGCTGGAGCCTTCTTCTGCTTTGGCGGCGTGTCGGCGAGCACCGAGTCGTCATCATCGTCGAGCGCATCGTCATTCATATCTACGTCGGAATTTTCCCCATCAGAATCATTCTTGCGCTTCTTCTTGGGGGCTGCCTTCGCCTTCGCCGGTGCCTTTGCCTTGGGCGGCGCGGAGGGGTCTTTTGGCGGTCGGCCTCGGACCTTTGCGGGGCCAGCGGCCTTCTTGGGTGCTGCAGCTTTCGCTTTGACAGCTTTGGCGGCCTTTGCAGGTTTAGCAGGTGGTGCGAAGTCAGAGCTTGCGCCGTCGTCAAAGTCCGATTCGACGAGGGAGTCGTCCATTCTGGCGAACGTCTGGGAAAACGTCCCGCAGGACAGAAAGGAAGAAAAAGAGCGATTGCACCCAGGCCAGCGAGTGACGTGGCGAGTGTTGCAAAGGAAAGAAGAGAAGGGTGTGGTGGAGAGGCGAGCGCTGGGGGTGTGTTTTGATCGCGCTCTTTGTGTTTTGGTTCGACTTGGTTGCCGCGACGAATCACGCTAGGGTCCCCGTTAGTTGCGCGCTAGGCCCATCTGGGATGGCGCCGAAAGCACCACTCTCACTTTCACTCTCCCCCTTCGTGCATCACCGACGAACAACGAAAGCGAAGCCAAGTCAAACCGCCAGATAGTCCTCCCCTTTCGTCGCGAAGAACCCTCCTCAAAACGAGTGCAAATCTCCCCGTAAGTCAAGAGCAGCTTTGGAGATCTCTTTTGGGCAGCCACGACTTCGAGCATCTTGATCACCAACACGAGCAACACAGGAGCTCACTCGCCTTGTGGTTTGGACAAATACGCTTCCCACCCACTCAGACCCTGTACGCAGACTTTTGTCCTTCCATTCAGCGAGTGCAAATACGAGCTCTAAGCGGCTAGCGCTATCTTTCTATTGGTAAGCACGTTATGCACACGAGGGTAGCTTCCTATGGTCCATACCAATCCCAACCTACAGTTCGTTGACCTGCTGATATTCACCAACAGCTCGTTCCACTCACGCTATGGCTGGAACACCCTTCTCGAAGCGAAAATCATGTAGCGAATGTGTCAAGGCCAAGCGAAAATGCGGCATGGAGCTACCCAGATGCGTTCGATGTGCAAAGAAGAACATCACGTGTGCCTACCCCAGCAAGAACACTGCTCCAGATTTATCCATCCCAGAGCTAGAATTTCCGTGGTTGGACGACTTGTTAAGAGACCCCAATGTTCTTCCATGGGAAGGTGCGCTACAGCCACAGCTCGAAGTTGCTACTGCATCTTCCGGGACTTATTCTGGCAGCTCTACATCACAAGCCTATCGATTATCGGAGCTCGACTCGATATATCCTAGCAATGCCAATCTGCCAAACAAACCAACATTGGAACGCCCAGAAATGGAAGCAGCTCTTCACCGCTTCCAAACATGGCCTGAGAAATGGGTCAAAGAGGGGAAAGCACCCTTCATTCACCCGAAGCTGTACGCTAACGACATGCCGAAAGCGCTCCAAGATGCCTACGCTGCATGTGCGATCTACTGCACCAAAACGGAACAGAATGCGATCGTTGCTTTCACTGTCATAGAGTCTAAGGCGAACGAGCTGTTACGCTCTCCAAACCAGGGATCTTGGACTTCGCTCGATCTGTTAGCCGCCGTGCAAGCGTTGCTCATCTTCCAGTTCATCAGACTCTTTGATGGTGACGTACGTCAACGTGTGTAATCTCCGATCACAACCCATGCCGATCATAGAGGTCATGTAATACGTTGAGTCTACGTGGGCCTTAGTGACGTTGACTGACTTATCATGGATACAGGTGCACAAGCGGAGAAAGCCGAACTAGTACTCGAGGCGTGGACGAATCGGCTCAACAGCCTCACAACTGAGGAGCAAAGCTACACAACGGATACGGCACCTTCTTGGCGCTCCTGGATCTTCGGCGAGTCTGCACGGCGCACTAGCACTATGAGCGTCTTCCTAGCCGGTATCTACTCGCTTCTCAAGCGCGGCTACTGCGTTCTAGGCGAGCAAGTTTCTGCGCATTCTTTCACGGCTCAACGAAAACTATGGGACGCTACTGGTCCGCTTGAGTGGGAGCGAGTCAAGAAAGGTCACGACCCCTTTTGGACTGCAGGTATGTGCGCAGTTCTATGCATTTCGTGACGTAAGAAATGTGCCCTGTATCAATCCTACTCTTATCGATGACATCTTTGGTTTTGATTTGCAAAGTGGATTTTACATCTGGAAGATTCTAGCTAATCTAGTACTTCGTTGCAGGCATGAATTTTGATCATTTCATTCGCCACGGAAGTGGCAACGAACTGGACGACTTTGGCATGGTAATGCTGATTACTTACAAGGGCCAGGATGCAGTGGACCACTGGCTGAGTTTCGCACAAGAGGCGCCGATTGCCGCTTGGGACCTGCATGAAAGTCTGTTGAACATGGTCCAGGGTACCTATCACTGATTACGAACGCTGTATTACCTCAGAATACACTTCACCACAGCCGTAGATGAATACTTGTCACCATTAGTTTGCAATACAGTGCTCATACGGCAACCGTTAACGCATCCTATGTTGATAACTGCGTTTCACGGTCTGAACTATGATTTCCGACTACGCTAAGTGACTCCTAACTCCTGTGCGTACGCTTTTGGTTTTTGTTCGTTCAAGTGCATTCCGATTACACATTTTCAGGAAGACGGGTCTGCGCGGGGCCGAAAGCGCACATTTAGAGGCGGCATCCACCAGAAGTAGTGAACCCTACAACCATCAATCCAGTCCCGACTACTCTCCAGAAGCTCCATGTCGTACGTGTATATCATCTTGCCCAGTTGCAGTGACATCTGGGAATATGCAAGACTACGAATGTTAGTAACGCTTCAAGGCCAAGACAAGGCCACTTACCGTTTTCCTGGGCAGACTCGAGGTCCAAGTCCGAACGGTTGACTCGCGTCTTTCACGTCCTGGCACTCTGGGTCGATCCAGCGCTCCGGCTTGTAAGCGTACGGGTCATGGAAGTAGCGATCATCATGGCTTGTCGACCACGCAGATACATACACCTCAGTCTACGTAGTGTCAATAAATACGAAGAGTAGGACGGTAATAGTGGCTTACTCCCTGAGGAACGTAGATTCCTTCAATCGTGGTTCCAGGCGAAACCCGTGGTAAACCCTGTGGTACTGCGGGATGAATGCGCATGCCTTCTTTGAGTACCGCTTGAAGGTACGGAAGCTTTAGGAGCGAGGCAACGTCAATGTCTTGAGTTCTCTTGAACGCTCCTCGGACTTCACGCTGAAGCTTATCACGCGTGTCCGGGTTCCTAAGTAGATAGTATAAAATTCCGGTCATCGATGTCGCTTGGGTCTCCCCGGCTGCAACACTACAATCGCATTAGCGATCCTACGTCTTCAAAGGATTTTGCTTGGTGGTATACTTACCTCAGAGTGAACAGGTGAGATGCCATTTCCTCTTCAGATACCTCGCCATTGTGGACCTTCTCAACCACCTTGTCGAAGAAGTCATTCTGCTCACCTGTTATGCGCAGGCGCCTATTCTCGCATGTCAGTCAACCCGCTCGCTCAATTTACCAACGCATGACGACTTACTTTGCAGTCTGATCTTTGGAATATTTAACGATCTTTCCGCGGACCCCTTGGAACCACTTCATCGGGATCAGTTTGAGCACTGGCACGACCAAAGGCAGCCGCCTAAAGTTATCCGCAGTGTTAACAATGAAGAAAAGCGGCAGGATGAGCGTGAGCCATTCATGCGCCTTCTCTGTAGCACTCGTTAGCTACTCTCAAACCTCCTATACCTCTCTGCCCAAGAACTAACCTTTTACAAGACAAGCAAACGACTCCCCAAACGCCATCTTCGTCCCCAAATCAAAACCGAAGTACAAAAACCACTGCCCTATATCCATGCCCTCCTCTCTATCCCCCAACTTCCCAATCTTATCTATGAACAAACTGACAAACTGCTGCATAATGGGTTCCTGCTTGACGAGATTCCGATTCGAGAAGGCGTCCGCGAACAAATCGCGTTTCTGCGCTGCGAGATGGAAGTCACGCTCTGAGCCGATGGAGCCTTCGTCGAAGCCCAGACCGATCATGTCCCAGAATTCATTTTTCGTGATGGGTGCGCCTTTTTGGTTGCCGTAGACGGATTTCCACGCGCTGGCGCTCGCGAAGGAGAGTTCGTTGGGGCTGACGCGGATTACGTCTCCTGCAGGAGAGGGTTAGGGGTTAAGAGATGAGGGGTATGGGACACGGACCATAGCGTTTATGAGCGCGCTGGATGTGAAGGCTGATGATGGGAGAATGAAGTCAGTAGAAGTCTTACGTGGATGGGTTCCGTCTTGTGTGTCCCGGGATAAAGGCGCCACAGGAGGCCTCTACCCTCGGGCCTTGAGCAAACGTCTGCTATAGTGTGCTCATTGAAACACGTCAATCAGGAACCTAAAGGCTACTCACTGCCAGTGGCCGCCCATACAGTACATGAAGCGCCATAATAGCGATGCTCTCCCCAACAACGGCCCAGGAATGTCTTTCAGAGGATGGAAGTACAAGTTATACACAACCTGACTGAGTAAAGCGGCAAAGAACTGTCTACAGATCAGCAACTGTATATGATGGACGTCAAACGCGGGGTCAAAATCACCAGAGCCGCGACAGCGGGCAACAACAACCCACTGTTTGGGTATCCGCTTTGCAGGTTTTCACCGTGCCGTTGCGCTGAGACGTTCTGCGACATGTCCATGGTGTCTGTCCCGGATTTTGAGTGCCGGCAAAGATATGCCTCAGTCAGTTACAAGTTATATTCTCCTTGAGTGGAGGGCGGAGGGCGGAGGGGTGGGTAAAGTCCAAGTCAATGCGCTGCTGATCCACCCTAGAACGACAGCACCAGCCAGGTTCACGCCACCACAGCGAGCCGCCGCGGTCCGCGATGGAAGACATTGAGTGACGCTCGTCCTATTAGCGAGACCTGGGGTCCGTGAACGAGGAACGAGACGCTGTGGATAGGCGCCATGCAGCTCAGCACCACCATCCTGCATGAACTCGCATATGCCGGGAAAAGTCAACCACTCTGCATGATTCTTATCTTTTCTTTTACAATACCCGCGCTTATCTTCGACTCCACGTGTACTCTGCGTGGCATTGACGCGTGAGGCGACGCACGTGAATGTCGCGGTGTTGCCGTGCCGCCAGGATATCTGGGACACACGGCAGGATTCAGACCCTTGGAAAGACCCCACAATAACGGGAAAGCCAGTCTCAAGCGTCTCTTTGCCCAACTGAGAGAAAGGGGATGGGCCGTGCTCGGTGAGTGGAAACAACATTTATCGGCGCTCCTTACGCCGTGAAGCGCGAGACGAACGAATGGTCTGCTTGGAATAAAGCCATGCATCTGAAGGATTCTGTAAGATCCTTTTCTGCGCTCGGCTAGGAAGCCCGATGTTGGAGCCCACCTGTGAGGATGGAAAGGATCCTCGTCGTATTATCAAACTGCTAGGATAAACGCAAGGGGTCTCACCTTGGCCAGGACGGGCCGAGGCTGCGCCGCCTGGGGAAGCGCGACACTGCAGCCGGGCCTATATGTCAAACTCGTATCTGTCGGACAATAGACGCCTTCCGCTCGCTTGGGAGGGAATCCTTCCCTATCTCGGTTACTTGCCGTGCGGGTAGAATTGCTCTTGTTATAACGTGAATTTACTCGTATGAATTGTTCTCGGACAGAATGCGGTAAGAGAACGGATTAGGCTCTCAAATCAAGTAAAATGGGCTGATGGAGAAATCATCTAGGAAATTGATGTGCAGTCTGCGGACATCGAGCACGTCCCTCAGCTGCGGCCGCAGACCTACGACTCATGAACCCTACCAAAATACCCATGGCTTCCTAGGACGTGGGGTAGTGCTTTTGCGTACCAGAGACACGGCAATTCTCCCGAGAGGTTTGATACCACCGGAGAGTAACCTTTAGCTAATGGCTAGTGCAATCGTCTCCGCCAGTGTGTACGCAGACCCAGGTCGAGAGATTCCTTTTCCACGTCAACTGCCAAATTCGAATGCACCCTGCATGCGACCCGCATGAGAAAACGGCGGACCAGAAGTGTTGTACCACACTATGCATGCGCTTCGCCGACAATTTCGAAGTCGCACGAGCATGTATAGCCGCCCGTGCGGTTTCGCACGCTGACGCGTTTGACGCAAGTGACACACAGGAAGCGCGCCATAGGTGATACCGTACAGTCCCCAGAAAACTGGCCCGACACGCGGGTCGCACGTGCAGTTCCCAGCGGGAGAAACCGTCCTTGCACAGTGGATATGGAGGATTCTCCCGCCAAGCGTAATTGCAAAAATCGCTGGCCCAATTCGTTGAATTCCTGAAATCCCGGCATTACTATCGATTGTATGCATTTATGGCGATTTATTCACGGAGCATGAGACGACCATAGATACCGCGGGAGCCGGTGGAGCTCGGGCGGGAAGACGCCATCCTCATGATCATTGCGTCGGCCAGCGGGCTCACTCCTGGGCCCTCTATTGGAGAGCAGGGTACTTGACTAGCTGGCGGACCTTGGTCAATCATAGTATGGCGGTGACTACGACGAAAGCGACCTACACCGGAGAGGGAAATTGACAAGCGATATCAGAACAGAAATTTCCAACAAAACCGGGACTTCCCAGTGGGACCGAGCTCGGAGTATGTACATATCGTCCGAGCTTTGCATAGCGCAAGTAAAAACAGTGAATGGGTAAATGCGGCCCGCTGGGATGCGCGCGTCTAGTCTAGACTCCGCAGGATGGCGTCTATGGGGATCCAGTTTTCTCTTACGCGGCTCTACCTGGACGTTAGTCAGTTGAAGTTGGTCTGGACTAGCAATGCTTAACATCCAGAGCGCACGTACTTCCCCATCCGCTAAAACTGATCCCTCGAGGGCAGTGCCTCCGTAGCGACCATCGACTAACGCCAGGAGGCTGATACACGACGCTAGACCACTAGATCATTGTACAATGCTGGTTATTCCCGCAAGGGACTTCAGAGGAACAGCTCCAAGCATCTGCCGTACGCTTTTCTTGGAAACCCATGCGGCAGCCGCGCCTAGTCATCCATCCTTGGGTGGACATTGCGTTAGACAAGAGCGTCGGGGCCCTGGACCATGTACCATGTACCATGTACGTGTGTAATCACGGGCAGAAGATCTTTGCATCTCCGCACCTCTAACCCACAAGCCCTTCACTCATGTGTCATATAACAGGGTGGTTCCTGACCGCTATTCGCCTGCACAATCCCTCTCCAGCAGTTTCACTGGGCAGACATTCCTTCTCCTGACTCTGAATACCAGCATAGACTTCCAACGCTCTTGTCATGTCTTTGTTAGAAACACCCTTATATTCACAATTGGTTCGCCGTTTCCGCGACATCCTTCCCATGGGCCAACCCGTTCCCGTCACTGAAGTCACCAATGGGTCTGTCCTCACAAGCACGGACGGCTCCACGATACCTCCGCCTGCACCAACAGATCTCCCGTACCTCCCTCGCGACATACGTCCTACCATCCTCGAAGCCAAATTGCACCCACACACCAGGCAAATCGTCGAGGAATGCCATGCTTTCTTCCTGAAACACTGGCCTTTCAAAACAGACAAGCACAGACAACGCTTCTGCGATGAAGGCTACGCATGGTTTAACTGCATCTTGTGTCCGATGGGACTAGACGACCGCATGGTGGGCGTATGCAAGTTCCTGACGACTGGGTTCCTAATCGACGACATGCTTGACCGCATGTCTGTCGAAGAGGGAAAAGCACACAACACCGTCGTGATCGCATGCTGCCGCGGGGAACGACTACCAGACCGCGAGAAGCCCGCACAATGGATCATGTACGACCTGTTCCAGGAGTTCCGGCAGATCGACAGGGAGCTCGCAGACATGCTGCTCGGGTACACGATCGACTTCTTCGAGGCGCAGACGGATGCCGACCGGTCGAAACCGAAGAGTCTGGCAGACTACTTCGAGTACCGGCATGCGGATTTGGGCAAAGGGTAGGCTATATCTCTTTTCTTCCTCGACTCAAACTCTTGCTTGCAGTCCTGACTCGCGCCTCAGATTCATGTCAGGCGTGATGTGCTTCTCCATGGGCTTGCACATGACACCTGAAGAACTCGCCCTCGTGCAGCCCCTCGAAATGAACATCATGCGCCACGTTACGCTTGTAAACGATATCGCCTCGTACGAGAAGGAAGTTCTCGCCGCGGGAAAGGGCTTTGCGCTCGGACAGCTCTGCTCCGCGGTCCCCATCGTCATGACGGCGTGCGGCCTCGGCGAACAGAGCGCCATGCGCGTTATGTGGGAAACCTCGCGCGAGCTCGAACACCAGCATTTCATCCTCCTAGAGGAAGCGACGAAGCAGTGCGATAGCGAGGCGCTGCGGTTGTATGCGAAGGGGCTGGAGTTCCAGGGTGCGGGAAATGAGAGGTGGAACCTGTTGACGCCAAGGTATAATCGGTCTGGTGGGCTGCCGTTCACTGAGGGGCGGATCTGGGGGTAAGAAGGCGTGTCCTATTATGTTGTTCATTATGTTACGTTACGTTGCGTTTCGTTTTCTTTTTCTTTTTCTGTTCTTTTCAACTACAGATATGGCGCGCATTGTGAATGGGTGGCGTTGGCGATGGCGTTGCGATGCTTGTGCTTGCTTGGGCGAGAATCCACGACGCGAACGAGCTAATATCAATACAAACGATACCCTCCTTACTCAATGCACGCCAACGTGTATACGTACCCTATCCGAAATACCTCATGTCTCTTTTCCCGCGACCACGCATGCGACAAACAGCCCCATTTTCTTATCGTACATTCCACCTACCATCCCAAACTCTACTAGCGCTCTTCATCCCTCCCCACAAAATCATCGCGCATGCATACTTCATAGAATATACACGTGCCCAGTTCTTAAATCACGACCCACACCCCATAAATCACACATCCAGCTGAAGTCAAAACAAAGTTATAACGGCCGTAAGCTAAGCGCGGGAACGCGGGGTGTTAGCCGTTCGTTTCCGCAAATCCGTGTTGTGGAACTAGTCTGCGAGGCGAGGGTTAGTTTGAGGATAGGCGAGACTATTTGGGCGAAACCGAGTACACGGGCGAGTATGAAGTAGCTTGCGTGCTTTGTATGTGCATCATGTTTGTGTGGGAATTATAGGTATTGTTGAGTTTAGGGTTTGTGGGGAGACTGTGTAAGGTGCGGATGAGAGCTGGTTTCTTACATATCGAAGACACTACAGTGAGTACACAGAATTTGTAGAGGGTGATGGTGTGAAATATAATCTAACTTGATAATAAAAGTTCATCTTGATAGAGTACAGCGGCTTCCTTTAGCTACTTTAACAACCATTCCTCAGTTGGAATACAACACAGCCTCTTAAGTGAGCACCACGAGACACCTTGGCATAACCACACTTATCGAATGCCCACGTATCTGCTCCGGGGGCGCTTCTCGCCTCTTCTGCGCTTTTTCTGTCTGCTAGATCCCCGACATCTGAGACTTCGAAATGGTAGTTGTACATTATATCGTGAGACCATACATCAGCCAAGCAAAGAACAACTCAGTCATCTGCTTATGGGTGTGTTTTGCGTCACACGACATCTGACGACTTGAGGACGCTAGGTGATTTATAACTCATTTCTGGTGTCCAGCCGTCGCAACCTTTAAAATCTCCTCTTCCAGCCCAGGGACATGGACACACTCAATCCCGTGCTTTTCAAGCTTAGCTCGCCCCTCATTTTCACCCACAAACTTTTCCGGCTCCTTAACACCCAAGTACACCTTCTTAATCGCTGCCATGCCATCCTTTCTCTTCGTCCGTATAATCCTGTCGACACAAGGCAAACTCCCGCTTAGCCTCAGATTGCAGGGCTCCATGGTAGTATAAATTGCGGTACTGGGTGGTAACACTTCACCAACGCGCTCCTCGGGTAGGTCGTGCGCTTGTGCATACTTTATGAGGCAGCATTGCTCGGCGTGTGTATTGCCCTCGACCTCTAGCGTGTACCCACGAGACAGGATTTCGCCTGTTTCCAGATCTACCAGCAGGGCGCCGACGCAGAAATTAGATGGCTTTGGTGGGGACTGCTTGGCTTCTTCGAGCGCTTCTTGCATCAGCGCCTTGTGGTCTATGACATCATCGACTATCTCTTGGGCCGTAGGCTTGGACTCTGAGTCTTGCAAACACATAGTGAAAGTCAATAGTGAAAGATAAACGTGAAAGTGAAAGTGGGCAAAGAGTGAGTGTGAATCGATGCCTGGTGTGGCGGTGCGGTGGTCAGAGCGTATCGCCGGGTAAAAGCCGAGCCTGCCGCCTCACTACATGACGCGACGCGTCCTTGACTCGAGACGCGTTCATCCTCGAGTTTTCTTGCGCATCACTCCAATCGGCTAGTTATACTCACATAATATGGCGCCGCGTCAGAAGAAGAACTCTCGCGAAAGGAACGAGGAGAAAGTGACGGAGGATCCGTTCATCAACGATGAGGAAGATGAGGATGAGGACGCAGACCTCGAGGCAGATGACCCACCAAGCATCGATCCCTACGCCGTGCTGGGCCTCGAGAAGGAAGCGACGGCCGATGATGTGAAAAAAGCGTACCGGAAGATGGCGCTCAAGCATCACCCAGGTATGCGCTCTACCGGACTCATCAGGATTATCACTTACAGCTGTCAGACAAGGCGCCTGAGAATGAGAAAGAAGCCGCGAACAAGGCCTTCCAAGAGATCGCTTTTGCCTACGCCGTTCTGTCCGACGACCGTCGCCGCAAGCGCTACGATGTCACCGGCAGCACTGCCGAGACGCTCGAGGACGACGACGAGTTCGACTGGCTCAAGTTCTACCGCGAGCAGTTCCAGGACGTGGTCAACCAAGAGAACATCGACAGGATCGCAAACGCGTACAAAGACAGCGCTGAGGAGAGGCGCGATCTGCTAAACGTGTATACCAAGTACAATGGTCGGCTGGATGCCATCTACGAGAATGTCATGCTATCAGACATCCTGGAGGATGACGACCGCTTCAGGCGCATTCTCGACGAAGAGATCGCTAAAGGCACTATCGAGTCGTACGAGTCGTACGAGCGCTGCAACAACGATGCAGCCCGTAAGAAGGTCAAAGACGCGGAGAGGAAAAGAAGAGCCGACTTCGACAAGAAGGAGGCCAAGAAGCAGGCTAAAGAGCAGGCAGCAGGAAAGGCAAGCAGCAAGTCGAAAAGCAAGAAGAAAGATGCGGGTGGCATGGGAGACCTCGCTGCGCTCATCGCTCAGCGGCAGCAGGCACGACACGGCAATTTCTTCGATCACCTGGAGGCAAAGTATGCGCCGACGGGACGAGGCGGCAAGCGGGCTACACCGATG
Source organism: Paracamarosporium sp. OC-R06-R3 (assembly GCA_019828545.1). Taxonomy (NCBI): domain Eukaryota; kingdom Fungi; phylum Ascomycota; class Dothideomycetes; order Pleosporales; family Didymosphaeriaceae; genus Paracamarosporium; species Paracamarosporium sp. OC-R06-R3. The sequence continues at coordinate 39,816 of JACVRA010000406.1, read as the reverse complement.
GATGAACCACCCGAGGAGATGTTCGAGGCCATGGCAGCAAGGAAGAAAACGAAGACAAGCGGTCGCACGAAGAAGGCAAAAGCCGATGCGGACGCAGATCTCGAGGAAGAAGATGTAGGCGAGTCTGAAGAGGAGGAGGAGGCTCCACGCAAGCGTACAAAGGCTGCCAAGCCGCGCGCGAAGAGAGGAAAGGCCTCTGCTTGAGCGGCCGCCTTTGAGCAAGGGACCTCAAAGGCCGTATGATCACAACCACGGAACTACAGGATTACGGATGATTAGTATTTTGCATGAGCTTTGGGCGTTGGACGGGTCGGCTACTTTAGCCGCATGGCCATCTTCAGGGGAACAGGAAAATATACCCATTTTGCTTCTTCCGTTGAACTTGCGTGTGTGGTGATTGTAACGGATATGTTCAAGTTCTGCTTCCTCAATCTGCTGTCGCCGCACACTTTTCTAGTGCCAGATATACGCATTTGGTCGACTACCTTCCCCTCCCTTATTTCCCCCTCTCCCTTTCCCAATCCTAATCCCATCCACGACACTCAAGCCACCATCTTAGTCATGCTCGTCTAAATCACAACGCAGCGGCAAGATCTTCCCATCCGCATCCAAACAAGGCCCCAACTAACCGCGAGGCATACCCCGACTGACGAAGGTTCAGATATTCGCAGCGCATATACATCCACGACAGTCATCCAAACGCATCATTGATACTGGCGTCATAGCCTCGTAGTTTCACAGCTTAATCGGGTGGTTTACAAGTTGAGTGTTTATCCAGGCTTCTCAATTAAGTTTTGGTATTGGATAGTTTACGTGGGTCTTGTGTTAATTCCGGTTCTCTAAGGGTTGGTGTAATATTTGCTGAAACTGGGCGCAAGCACGATTCGTAGAGGGGTATAGTGCTTGAATTTTCCAAGGCTTCAAGTGTATTAAGGCATGTCTAGAGCGTTTTTATGTTCAAGGTTAGCGTATGTGGATATATGATCGTATCAAATACTTAAAGTGTTGGTGCATGGGAATGTTGCCAGATTGGCGATGAGTGACAGACAAAGATGTGAGATTTTCTTGATTCAAGTCGTGTGCTAGCGTTACCTTCATGGAGATTTGAAGATTTATCGACATTGGCGTCAAGGTATGACGCATCATACATGTTTGGGCTATCACAACCAAAGTGAGCCTAATATAACAACGTTGTTTCCAATGCTTCTAGATATTGCATAGCACTCCGGCATTTTGAGGGTATTGGTTTATGTGTCGGAGAAAGGAAAAGAGAGTTCTAATCCCATCAGATCGAGTTGAGCATCGTGTCGTCCAGACTCTGTGCTTGAAAGGCCTGACCCAAGCCGTGTCTCAGAAGCATTGTCCTGCGAGAGCGATGATTCTCTTATCTCCCGAAGTGATGATGTCAGAAGCGGACTTTGTGTTGGTGGGGGTGTAGTCAGGTTCAGACACGGAGGCTGGGACATTGCTGCATCTGCGACACGAGGCGTGGGTAGACTCACGGATGCTTCTAGACCAAGAATCGGCAGATTGCTTACGAACTCCTCGGCAAGCACTGCGTTTGAAAGCGAGTATGGCACCGACTCAGCATCTGAGTACCCGCTTGGGCTTTGCGCGCGACCTGGTTGCACTCCTTTGAATGGAATGTTGCAGTGCCATGCGGCTTCCCATGGTGTATTCAAAGGCGTTTGTGGTCTGGTCGAAACAGCGTCCGACCTTACATACTCACACGCGTTGAGAGGCACTTCCATCTCCAAACCGGAGAGCTGACCTAAAGATGAATATCCTGAGTCGTGGCCTTCATATACTATTCCATACTCATATGCGCCAGATTCTTGATTTGTCTCGTTTATGTTGAGCGCTTGTGCTGTGAGAAAAGCAGTCGGAGCTGGTGCTGGCAGAACATATTCGGCACTGAAATCTGGCCAACGATCTAGATCATGTGATGCAGTTACTTCCATGCGCTATTACGCAATTAGATTACGCGACTTTTGGAGAGAGTATGGGCTACCTCTGTATGATCTTCTGACCAGGCCTCAGAACCCATGTGGTTATCAGTCAGCAGGGAAGGCTCTATTGCGAAGGATTCCGTGTTGCCGGTATGACCGTACGGGTAAGCTGCAGCACTGTGAAGAGGACCACCCGTCTGATCCGGGCCATTATTGAGCCGACTTGGGCGGTGACTGGGTACCAGATAGTCATAGTCTGGACTCTTTTAGTAAAGATCAAATATTGAACGAACGTGCAGACGCACATGGATCAGGAACAGGAACATGTTCAGGAATACCAAAGATCTGTCGATAGATGGACCGCCACTTCTCCTCCGCCGTAGACGACTGGCCAAGAATTACGGAACTTGAAAATCGAGTATCCTGGTCTTCTGTCATCCATTCCGGTTCAGTCATGGCTAGCTCCCTCGGTTCGCATTGTACCAAGCTTGCATGGATCTGTCGAGCATGTTCTGCGTGACCTCTTGTCCTGCCGCTGAATCTCTGCTTGCATGTAACACAACATGGCACCCTTAGCGAGTGTACCCGCTTCAGATGCTCACTATATCTGCTTCAGTAGGTAGAACAAAGGACTTGCCGGGTAAGATCGGACTTACACTAATTTACCTGGCGTAGGGAATCCGAATCGTTCAGTACAACTATTGGCTACGTGTTCGTATCTTCTGCGATCATGCTTAACGAATGGGCATGATAGCATTCTTAGCAGAGGAGAAGAATTATTTCCATGATTCAACGATGCATCACTATCATCGCTCTCTGGCTGCGAGACTTTGGAGGTAGTCGATCTAGACTTTTCTTTGCGTTGTCGTCTCTGCGCTGCGTTCGAGCGGTTGGCCGTGGCAGACCGGTTCTTAGAGCTTTTGGTATTGTGTGAACGATCCGCTGGGCATTGCTTCTGATCCGAGGAGCTTTCATCTGTGAAGACGACTTCAATGTGAGAAAGGATTTTCCCAAGAATTTCTTTACGGCCTTGGACTCTGTGAATGCCTGTTTCGAGTCCGTGAACCGCTCCGAGGTCCATTTTATTAACCCAGCTCGTAACATAATCGAGCTCAACATCACTCTTATTTTGCGCATCTTGAGATTGTAAGAATTGAAATACAGGGAAATCTCCAGACGGCTGAGTTCTACTTTTGCGTGATAAGCTATCCTGCCTGGAATGATCCGTAATTCTTGACGTCAAGGTACCTTCCAAGTGTGGAATCGATGAGTTTATTGCTTCAAGGTCCGAAGTTGAACTTGTGCTTGACGAAGTTTGGGCTTCCGAAGAACATTCTGGCGTTGAAAAGTTGTCATACCTTAGCGTGGAAGCGAGAGTATCAGAGGACCTTCTAGTGTTAATGAAAAGTAATCTCAGAACGAGGTGGTGGATAATTACTCCATGACTTCCCTGCGAGATCCTAACAACCAATCCTGAGATTCGGCAGTCTCTGGAACTGTAAAACTGGTTCACACTCCTGGCTCAGAAGAACCTGAGCGTCTTGTAAACGAAGGCTTCTGAGCGCTTTCTTTGGTGTTGCCGCGGCGTCTCTGATCATGCCAAGGTTCTTCCCAAAGTCGCTCGGACAACCAACTTTCAATATCGGGAGTTCCTGGGGATCTAGTAGACGCTGAAGATTGACTTGTTCGCGAGGCTATCAACGATAGCTTACTCCCACTCTGATTGCGCCGGCCAGCCGCGCTCTCCTGTTGTGGCATTACATTACATTAGCCAAATAAACGTTGTCTACCCATTGCAATTTTCATGATGAGGAAGAACGAGGGCCATGTTGAGTTGGAAAAGGATCCTTGAGAGCCAGCGATGGTGGGAGGGGAAGGCGCCAAGGATCGCAGCTGCGACGGCTGAACAGGAGGGTATGATTGGCTATGCAACACCAATGAGATTAGAAGGCCACCTACCTAGTAGTAACCTTCGAAGCCTCGCCACACTACTATATAAACATGCTGAAAAATGCGTCTGCTGGAACGCTTGCCGACGGCGCTTAAGTAATCACATAAGCCAACTACGTCGACTGCGAGATGCTAACTATGGCTAGTTTTAAAGTATATATATATATATATAGAGTCTGAGAGTATCGCGTCTGCGAAGCTCTCTCATTCCAGGATCGCGCGTGCGATTGAGCAACCATGGGAGCATCGCGCTGGCGAAGGGTAGAACACCAAGCATCGCTGTTGCGAATCTACCCAGGATCATTCGCAAGTTACACATATAAGTCGATCTCGCGTTATCCGAACTGTATACGGAGATCCGAAGCTGTTCGATGGCGGCAGTAGGTTCTACCATTGAAGCGGAACGGATTCGCGTCAATATCGCATTTCGAAAGGGGGGAAGCGCATGGTATTTATATCAACTGACGTTAACAGAATCAACACCGTCGGAAGAAGTCTTGATCAAGGCACGAACCCTATATTACGAAGAAGTTAGCACATTACGTCGACTACTCATGGAATGCTTTGGTCTACGAAGACTTGTAGTCTGCGTAGGACACCTGCCGACTGTGCGTGTATAGCCCTTCGCCCTGGGTGCATCAACTGACGAATGTAGTCTCTATCCATTGAAAGTGTTCGTTCCTACCCTTTGGAAGTTGCTTTTATCACTGCAAACAAATCTGCCGATCTTACATCTGCTTTCCACCGCCCTCGACTTCTCCAACACTGTGGGAAATTTACGGATAGCTACGAGAACATTCTCTCGGGCTCTACGGCAAGGCAGGCTATGGTTATCGACTATGAGACTGAGAAGTCATCTGTCGCGCTGTTGGTGTGCCTGACATTGTTTGCTTCTGCGATTGCTGGCGTGGCTTTTGGGGTCGGTATGAGAAGGGCCGAGCTTGGAATAGCTATCAGTGCGGGATTGTTTACCTTGTTGTCTATTCTGGAGATGCTTGCCATGTGGTTATGTACGTGAAGATGAGCCTGCTTCTAACGTGTTGGTATACAGAAAAAAAGATAGCAAGCGAAAGATCTAGAATAGGATGGGTTGATATATGCCAATAAGAGGACTTGGTCAACGGCTGGGTACATGTTCTAATTGGTATGACACGTATCTCAAGTTATCATTCATTCTTGCGAGTACGCCTGGAAACTCTGAACGCGTCTATTTTAGTGCCATGTGACGAACAAGCTACTGTGATCATGCAATAAAAATTTGGATGCCGTATGCTGTGCTGTGGTGTCACACACTGTGGCGGACAAGCTCTGCTCGTTGTGTGGCTGCAATCAGACTTCTTGGGCTTATAAGACTATCCATACATCTCAATAATGTGCTTCAGCAACGTACCATGGGTCAAAAACGCGTCGATTTTACAATACGTGATGTTCCGCCCTGGCGCCTCCGGATGCCTCAGTTGGACCGCTCTTTCACCACTCTCAACTTCACCTTCACCGCGTTGACGTGAGCCGAAATGACGTTTTCATTCACTGAATATCCAGACGCGACTTTACGCGTCTTTTCAACTACAAAACAAAGTGCGCCTTCCTCACGTGGTCTCCCGGAGCAACGAAGCTCAGAACCAGCCCACAAAAGCCGACACCGTTCTGTCAGGACCTCACGCCTGAGCTTCAACCCGCATAGAATCTTGACAGGCAGCATTACCTACTTTTGAACTTCGTAAAGCACTCAATCATATTTCAAGTTAGCTGACTCAACGGCTAAGTTTAGGAAACTTCCCTTTCTGCTGTAGCTGTCAACAGCCCCGCGACAGGCACACAGCGCTCCGTGAGTGAGAGCCTGATACCCATCACATCAACTTGCAGACAACATGGCTTCCAAGCGCAAGGCCTCCGAGCAACCATCCAGCACCGACACCATGGCCAAAAAGCCACGCGCCACTACCAACGGCGCTCTCTCTTCGCTCGTTCCCATTGATGAGCGCAAGGTAGCCAAAAAGGGCGTTCGTGATCCAGAAATGTTGCGCATGCTCTGCTATGACAAGGGCAAGAACGAGCGGAAGGAGCTGCACTTCAAGAAGCTCATACACGCCGACATCGACTGGGACAACAAAGACCACATCGACAAGATCAACGCATGGCGTAATCAGATCTACGGCCGTGCCGGCATCAAGAACAAAAATGTTGTGATGTGGCACAAAGATGAGGAGGCCTGGATCGAGCTGTACTGGCAGCTGCTTGTCGTCGAGGCTAACAAGCAGGATATCCAGATGCTCAAGCCCAAGGCTATTCTCGACGACTTCAACGCGTTCTTCAATGGCAAAGTCTTTTACTCGGTCACTGGTGAGAAGCTTGAACCCCGCATCGATCGCAAGAGCGGCCCGTTCATGTCGAAGCAGGGTCGGCTGGCCAAGGCGTTGCGGTCGTACTTAGGCGAGAAGCTGAGTGACAAGCGTGGCGTCCGGTTCCTTCCTAAGATCAATCGAGATATGTTGTCGGAGTACCAGGAGCTCAAGGATGATTTGGCTGAGATGGGCTGCGACGATGCGAAGATCATACCGTGGGGCGAAGTCGAGGATGATCTCAACAGCAAGGATTATGTTGTCCGTTGCCGCCAGTATCTTGCGAACTTGCCCGACCAGGATGACGTGGAGTTGGACGACCCGGAAGAGGAGGACAACGAGACGCTCGTGGATTCCGAGGAGTTTGACAATGAGTTGTTGGAGCTGGCCACTAAGCCTGAAGAGATCAAGGAGGAGCCTGAAGATACTGATAGGGAGTCCTCCTGGGCCACAGTCGATACAGACTCCGCTGCTTCGTCTCGCGAGGCTTCTCCACAAGACACTGTGCGAGAGAAGCTTGCCACCAAAGCAGGTTATCATGTTCCAGGCAAGCTTTTGAAACCAATGCTTGCTGACGTTGACAAAGGTTTCGTGACCCCATACGGGAAGCGTGCAGACTCGGTAGTTCCTTCCCGCGCCACAACAATAGAGGGGTCCAGCCATCTTACGCTTACTGGTAGGGATGTTGTTGCAGACATGGTCAAAGGTTAGTAGAACAGACGTAGGCTATTCTCAAAATACGCTCTGAGGGTGCCAAAACCTACAAAGACAGTCTTTGCTAATGTCATGGTAGACCACGCCATGGTTAGAACCGAGGAGAATATCGGTCACAGCGAGGCTACCACTGCCGCCGAGGATGAAGGTAACATCTCCTTGTCCCTATTACCACGATCAAAGCTAACACTGTCAAAGCTGCGGCTACCCTCCTATCCCTCTCTAACTCTTAGAGAATCTTCGCCCACTCCGCCTTGCGTCAATCCGCACCCGCAACTCGTCAGTTTGTGTTCATCTGTAGGAGCACAGCACGCTTGTTGCATGTCAACCAAATTCTTTGTTTTTATACCCTGCTTGTTTATATGATTGCAGTACAACGATTGTGCGACTGGAGAGGTTTTGACTTCTGAGGTTCGCGAAATGCGTTAGGAGTTAAAGCACGGCCTCGAAATGCATTTGTGGGGCGCGTCCTGTACAAATACAAAGGGAATACATGTACGATGTGTCGGTACCTAGCGTTTTACGCTTGGTGTTGACTGGTGTGGTTATCTGTGGTTCATGGAGTTTCGAGGGGTGCGGTTCATGTTAGTATACCCATCGTGTCCAGCTCTTTTTAAAAGAATGGAGATAACAATCAGAGAACATGGTGTCACATCATTGCTCAGATTTTTTTTCGAGTGGTAAGGCTGTTCACTGGACAGGAAAACTTTCAAGGTCGCGAGATCAAAGCACAGAGATACTCAAATGAAACAATTCTGCCATTTCATGGCAACGTCACAGAACAGGTATGACTGTATAGGGGTGACGTAGCACATGTAGATTGACGAAAAGAAGTGTAAGGAACTGAGAGCGGTGGTGAAGCCTGCAGAATTTTACGGCAGGCGCGAGGGACCAACCCCGCAGCTCCCCACAAACAAACTTCACATTTGGCGCTGCACTAGAACACCACAGAATTGCGCGCCTCGCCCAGCATTGCAGCACATTACGATTCCTGACCGCGAGATCCACGCGTAACGAGGACCGTAATATCGAGACCATGTCGGACACGGAGTCGGATACTGCGAGCTCTGTGGGCGACATCATCGAGGACGTAAGCGAGGCCGACACCACTACATTCAAATGTCTGTTCTGTGACGAGCAATGGGGCCGCGTCCCGGATATGTTTGCCCATTGCAATAAGGAGCACGGATTCGATGTCGAGAATACCATCAAGAAGCTCGGACAAGGTCAGTCAGATCAATACACCTTGCCTATTTTGTATGCTGATCACGTGCTACAGACGTCGATGAATTGACCATCATCAAGCTTGTCAATTACCTCCGCCTGGAGGCACAGAAGAGTGTGGATCCTAAGGAGATTAAGGTCGATGCTGAGACGCTTGCGGACGACAAGTATCTACAGCCGGTTATCTCGGATGATGCTCTGCTATTCGAATTGGGCGACTTTATGCCAGATACGGATTCCAAGGCGGTGGATTATGATGAGTACGAGGCTGCGTTGCAGAAGAACATCGGGGAGAATGTCGAGAAGCTTAGTCTGGATAACGACCGTGACACTGACTACTTCGAATCTTACAAAGGCAATGCGATTCACCGCGAGATGATAGAGGATCGCGTACGAACAGAAGGATACCGAGACTTCATCGAGAAGAACGCGGAACTGTTCAAGGGAAAGATAGTGTTGGACGTTGGTTGTGGCACAGGCATTCTATCCTTGTTTTGTGCAAGAGCAGGAGCGAAGCGCGTACTGGCTGTCGACAACTCGGATATCGCCAAACGCGCACGGGAGAACATCGTGCGCAATGGATACCAAGACAAAATCGAGGTGATACAAGGTAGAGTGGAGGACTTCCACACACAGAGGATGATTGGAAAAGAGAAGGTCGACATCATCATCTCCGAGTGGATGGGATACGGACTGCTGTTCGAAGGCATGCTGGACTCTGTCCTTCGGGCACGAGACTTGTACCTCAAAGAGGACGGCTTGATGGTGCCCTCTCACTGCACACTGCGAATAGCACCCATCTCCGATAAAGAGTGGATAGCGGATGCGAGCGGAGAGAAGTTCTGGAAGGACGTGTACGGATTCGACTTCACATCCATGATTCCCGGTGGCATCTTCAATGAGCGCGAAATCGGCGTGTTCGACGTGCCCAGCAAGTCGATATCGGGAGATGCATTCACATTCTACCCGCTTGACTTGAAGCACATCCAGATCCGAGACCTCGACTTCACAACTCCCTTCTCCACAAGATTAGGCTCCAGTGGCACCTCGATAGACGCCTTTGCGATATGGTTCGATACGTTTTTCTTACCGGATGAAAAGATGCAGGACGCGACTGCGATAGATGTAGCAGCCTGGGGAAACCAGGGCGAACCCGGACTTGGCTTTTCCACGGGCCCCTATTCTACACCCACACACTGGCATCAAGCAGTGCTCCTACTCGGAGACGAAGACCGCAAGAAGGAGGTGAAAGGGGATAGCACGCTGAAGGGTACGGTGACATATAAGAAGCCGAAGAAGGATGATCGGGGAATCGATGTGACAATTACGTGGGAGGCAGAGGGTTCACAGGGTCCTGTGAATGGAACCTTGAAGCGCACGATGGCTTGATGAGTGGTGGTTTGAAAGTCGAATATGACATGAATGATGCCCTTACCGCCCCGTGGGCTTCAAGTTACGTTTTGACCTCTTATAGCTATCTACGTTGTACTGAAACAGATATCTATGATCGTTGCGTGTTGTTGGCGTGACGGCTTTGGAACAATTGCATTCGGGACGCTATTTACGGGAGCTCTGACGACACACGTGGGCCGTGCGCGTGAGCTCCTGCATCGTACCCTGGTCTGTGACCGTCCGATATTCCGACGTGATACCAACTGCTGCGATTTGCAAACTCGACTGCGCTGGAGTCTTCGGCCCTCTAGTAGCGCTTATCTGACGATGTGGAATCGATAGAAATATTCTGACCGCGATTTTCCATGCGCGACATCCTCCCCGGACGGCCGCAGGCGAAGCTGCAAGCTGTCACGCATGGCCTATGGGAGGGCCAGCAGATTATCGTACGTATATAATTTCAGGGATGGTCCGTCCAAAGACAGAAAACTGACTGTGATGGACTATAGGCCTACATCTCCGGCAATGCGCTCATAATCCTCGATTCGCCGAACCACGTCCTCCAGACCACCTACATTGACGAGGAATCCGAACTTGAAGCTGTCTGCCTGGATGACAATACAGGCAAGCTCGCCGTTTGTTCGACGCGACACGTATACATATACCAGCCGTACGGGCAAGATGAGGGCGCTATCAAGGTGGGGTGGAACTGCCAAAAGCTCAGGAGACATGCTGACAGGCGTAGTGGTCGCTCCAGGGCAGCATGTCGCTGCCTGACGCCGACGATGCGATAACGACACTATCGTGGGGCATGCCCGAGGAATTACTCGCAGGCAGCGCATCCCTCACGTTGTTTAACACGCACGGCGCAACGGAGCAGACATGGACAAAGCAGCTCGCGAACCCGGTCAAGTTCGCACAATTCTCGCCGGACGCGGAGATGATTGCTTCGACGGGTCGTTACGACAGGCTTCTGAAGATATGGCGGCGCATCTCGTTCCAATCGGCGGAGCAGCGCTTCGACTATTATTACCTGCCACATCCGACGGTCATTACGGGCATTCATTGGCGGAAACCGTTCCACAAAGAGCAAACGACCGACAACGTCTTGTACACTATATGCGCTGACTACAAAGTGCGGATATGGGTGACTAGCGACCACCACGGCGCAGACGGGCTTGGATTATGGACGGAGGTCGACTTGATGGGATCGATCCAACCGCGGTCGCTGGACCAGCAATCGGAAAAGAGATATGCCTTCTTCATCGACGGGCAGTGTTTCACGCATGCGGCAGAAAGAGCTGTGGAGCAAGCTACAACTGCGGAGAAGGACCAGGTGGCATTGCACCATCTCATCGAGGTCGCCAACCGCAACCCAGAGATATGCGTGGTTTTGGATGACCGTGGCAACATGACGGCGTGGGGGTTCGAGAATGTTGGCTCCAAAGTAAAGAGAGTAACGGACATGTTCAACATTGCTCATGTGGAGGGGTTGCACCTACACTTTGCGAGCGGCGCTAGCGGCCTGCAGGATAATGTTCAATTCTACGCGTTCTGCCACAATACACCGAACTCGGTCTTCACTATACTCTCGCATCACTTTGATGGACGGCTCGAATGGCTCCAATCTCGGATTGACCGCTTCTTCGACCCCTCATCTTCCCAATCGAATCGGATTGAGCGCAAGGCTACATGGACCGGTCACTCACATGCAATCAAGAAAGTTAATCGTACGGCGAGCGGCCGCGCACTGGTGTCGCGGACAGTAACAGATGAGTGCATTGTTTGGGTGCAGCGACCGACTAAGCATGGCATGACTCTTCATCGCCATAGCACCGTTAGTGTAACAGAACATATCCACCGGACTGCACTCCTTCAAGATGGTAATTTCCTCGTATTTCTCCACCACGAGCACATCGCTTTGTGGGATACTCGGGGTCCCATGGCTGTCGAAGTCAACCGCCTCAAGTACAAGCTGCAAGGCAAACCATTGTGTTTGATAGTCGTGCCAGAAACGCAGCCTGGTGGGCATCTAGTGCACATAGCTACGATAAGCTCAGAGATGAAGAGCATCTGCTGGGAGGTACGCCTCCCTTTACTGGACAGAGATCCAATTACGGGTCGCAAACTTTCGTTCTACGGCTCGCACACAAACGGATACAGCAATGGGTACTCGGAGATCGGTATTGAGGAGTACTCTACTTTTGATCTAGGCTCAGGAAATGACCTCGCTTTCGTGCTGCCCGTTGATCCGGCAGGTTCGGCACCAGTCATATCTGGCTTTCTCGATACCTTCGCTCGCGATATTGCCATTTCGTATACAAAATCGGGCGTCATCAGGTCATGGACAGCGAGGGTAAATAGCGATAAGCGAAAGCTCGAATGGTTAGAGACATCAACTGTCGATACCGGTGTCGCCAATCCTTCGCTTGCGAGCGGTACCTCGATACGGAAAGCAGCGCTCGTGGATGCAGAGAAAACTACACTCACGATCTGGAACACAAGAAGCGCGCAGCTTGAACATCAAGAGACATTCGAAGGCAACGGCATCATCCAAGATCTCGATTGGTCTTCGACCCCAGACAACCAGTCTATTCTTGCTGTTGGCTTTCCACACCGTGTCGTGATCTATGCGCAGTTGAGGTATGACTATCTCAACGCTGGACCTTCTTGGGTGCAGATTCGCGATGTGCGCATTCGAGATATTACGCCACATCCAATCGGAGACTCTGTGTGGCTAGGTAGCGGAAACCTCGTTATCGGTGCTGGTAACCAGCTCTTCATACAAGATGAGAACGTGCAGGTATCGGAGGGCTTGTTTCCCAGTCTTCGCATGATATCTCGCAAGAAGGCCTCTATTGACATCTTTACGGCTGTCAGCAGGCTCAACGGACCGCTGCCTATCTACCACCCGCAGCTGCTATCGCAATGCGTTCTTGTTGGGAAGTTGCTACTTGTACAACGTATACTGATCCGTTTGTTCCAAAAGTTGAAGTTCTGGACTGAAGGTGAGGAGCTCGAGAGCTCGTTAGGCTTCTCGCCGGATGAGTTTTCGGAGGACGCCGAGGTAAGTAGCCACATAGCTTGCTTGAAATACATGCTGACGGCCTATAGACACAGATGACGGCATCACGGAAGGACATACATTCATCGTACGCCGACTTCTCGGATGATGGCGAGCCGCAGACGGTGACTGAAGAGGTCGCCGTCCAGCTCAACGAACTTCTCCAGACCAAGCAAATACCACTTCTTTCGAGCCGCGAACAGTTCCACTTGGCGGATATTATAGAATGTGTGGGTATGGTCGAAAAGCATCGCCGCTCAATCGATGATAACGCCGGCCGCTTCCTCCTTTTCTTCCGCGCACATGCTTTGAGCGGTGCGCAAGCGCCGATATCGTGGCGCGAGATTATATGGGCGTTCCACTCGCAAAGTCAGGATATTCTAGTCGATTTGGTCTCGCGGCATTTCAACGGGAGAATGCTCTGGCAGCACGCAAAGGAAAGTGGAGTGTTCATGTGGATGTCTGATATCACAGCTTTGGTATGCCTAGACTTTGTATGTTTCGCAATATGTAAAGCTAACGACCTACAACAGCGCGCTCAATTCGAAGTCATCGCTCGCAACGAGTACACCAAGACAGAGGAGAAGAATCCGGTAGACTGTGCACTCTACTACCTCGCACTCAAGAAGAAGCCTGTTCTTGTCGGACTATGGCGCATGGCGACCTGGAGTAGAGAGCAACCCGCAACGCATCGGCTTCTCTCGAACAACTTTAACGAAGAGCGCTGGAAGACAGCTGCATTGAAGAACGCCTACGCTTTGATGGGCAAGCGTCGCTTCGAATACGCAGCATCTTTCTTCCTACTCGCAGACCATCTTCAAGACGCCATGAACGTTCTACACAACCAACTCGGCGACACCCAGCTGGCCATCGCCGTAGGTCGCGTATACGGCGGCGACGATTCCCCCATCCTTCTTAACTTCCTGCGTGACAAGATCCTCCCGCAGGCTGCCCGCGACGGTAATCGCTGGCTGGCTACCTGGGCATTCTGGCTGCTTAACAGGCGCGACAACGCCGTACGATGCCTTGTGACGCCGCTCTCGACATTGCTCAGCCCGCCCGAGACACCCAACTTCCGAAGTAAAAGTTATCTGACAGATGACCCTGCGCTCGTCGTGCTGTACAAGCAGCTCCGCGAGAAAAGCTTGCAAACGCTGCGCGGAGCATCTATGGTCGGCATGCGAGAAGAATGGGAGTTCGTCCTGCACACAGCAGGTTTATACGAGCGCATGGGCTGTGACCTCCTCGCGCTCGATCTCGGTGCGTCCCCTGCTTCTCCCCAACCCCATACACATCACATAATACAAAAGCATCCCAACTAACTAACCTGCATAGTCAAAACATGGGAATTCCTTGCCCCGCCTCCCGCAAAATCGCTCTCCCTTCCGCACCGCCCGCCCCTCAGCCCCGCCATCCCCCACCAATCCTTCCACGCTCGCACCCCCAATCAATCCTCCACAGACTTCGACTTCGATCCCCGCAAGCTTCTGCGCAGGCGGAGCTCCCTCGTTATCGCGGACTTGCCGGCACGCGAGCACGTGGCTAACTTGCTGGCTGAGTCGAAAGGCAGTATTATCGAGGCGGAGAGCGAGGGCGAGAGCGAAGAGGAAAAGAAGGAAGAAGAGAAGAAGCCGGAAAAGAAGCCGCCACCGACGCAGTTCCAGGAGCCGGATGCGAGTAGTTTGTTGGATGCTTTCGGGTTTTAGGTAAAGCGAGAGAGGGTGGGAGGGGTGTGTATATGGATGGGATGGAAAGTTTGGGAGTGCATAGCGTGGTGTTTTGGGCGTGGGCGTTGGTGGGTTGAATGTAGTGTTTGTGGGGATGCTGGGTATGTAGTTTTGTAGTTAAGCAAGATATGCTGTACGTTGTTGTCTACTATATGACGCATGTGCGGGTTGCTCTCGCGGTTTATGGGTACCACCTTGCTTGTAGTCTTAGAATGCATGTTGATGTGATTGAACTCGTTTTTGTAGTTTGGTATGTTATGTCTCGTGTCGTTGCCTGAACCTCGGTAATTGGATAACAGCGCTGCGTGAGCCAAAGTAGCAGACCTCCATACCCATGATAAAACCTCACAAACCCACAAGAAATGCCTAATTCGCGTTCGAAAAACCACTTCTCACCATCAAGAGTCACACATCTAGCAGCCTCCGGAGATGCACGTTCGCCGCGCACAACCCGCTTTCCCGAGCTGAAAAACTTCTCAACTATAGAGTGCTAAGTATGCACCTCGCCTCGTACTCTTCGCATTTCACTGCCGACATGACATCCCATTATTCATCCACACCGCCAACACCCAGTCTCCATGCACCTCATCATCATCCCTCATACGACGCAAATTACCCATCCATACCCACCACAGCGCCCAACCCCAGATCGGCCACCCGTCAACATTACACATTTCGCAACCCTGCCCGCAGATAACAAAAAGCGTGCTGACGGGCGGGCCGATAGAACGACTGGATCCGGCGGCGCATGCAGATGCCGGCGATGGATTTTCTCCAGAGCTTGAAGCGTGCTAACGCGTGGTGCACCGGTTTCTGGAGGCGTGCTGGGCGAATCGGAGGGTTATAGGAGGGGCGCTGTGGGGTTTGTCAGCCGAGGTGGGTGAGGGTCCTTTGATCGGTGCGCTGGATTGGTGGGTTTTGGGGGTGGTGGTGGTGAGGTGGGTAAATTACGGGTGTATGGAAAGGGTTATTTTACGCTCGGGTGTGTGAAGGGGGACGATTGTGTGCAGAAGGTGGAATTTTGAGTGTAGATCAAGGTTGGTGTGTTGGATGATTTTATCGACATCAGAACGTGTGATCCATTATTGAATTCAATGGAGTTTACTTTTTGAAGTTCAGACGACTCAACGTTCGGTCGTTAGTTTCGATTTCTTACCAGATACCACCTTACTCAGCCGATACGGAAAATCACACGATCGGATGAAAACCCGACAGGATCCGTTCCGCCCCAACTCCACGCCCTAGCCAAAAGCACCGCACAGACCGCATGTCAATTCCACGCCCTGCGGTGTCGTCTGCCGACCTAAACGGGCCTAGCCCGCTCATCCAGGCGCATCGGTGACTCCAATCCGGTCCTCTTTTCTTACAAACATTGCACGCAGCACCGCGACATCTCTTCCATACTCCAACCCTTCTTCCGACGCCCTATCGTCAACATAGCAAATTCGCAGGGCGTGCAGGCCGTCTCGCCATTCCAGTTTTGCATTTGCGTTACGCCTGAGTGGAGGGCTACTCACCATGGCTACGCCCAGTGCTCAATCCGATATGGCCCAGTTCTTTGATTTCGGAGACGCTTCGTCGACGATCCAAGAACTTGGCTCTCCCGTGGGGAGCCGTCCGGCGTCTCGTGCCAGTACACACCGGGTTGGTTGCCCTGCTTATGGACAGGAGTGTGATGATGGGTGAGTTGCAACTTTCGCGCTTTGGTACAACATCCCCTATACGATGGGTTTCGGGGGGCCCATGCCTCATACGCTACGCTCGGTAGTTCGTCGAGGCATTCCGTCTCATGCCAGGCCGCATTGGATCCCACCCGGCTTGTCAGACCATGCCATGGAAGAGATCCTCCGGCGATAACTTATATCATTGCCTTATCGAATTGAAAGCATTCGGTTAGGATTGTCTTGAGATGATGTACTGATGGCTTCCAGATGCCTTTGTGCGGCTTTCAACCAGGATATATCACTTCCAGATACACTCCACGATGACATCGCACCCGCAGAAGAGTTCAACACTGACTTCTCGAGTTGGTAAGTCTCACAAGTCTTCATTGCACCTACAACCTGTGCTCACCTTCCTAGGCTTCCGAGATATCAAAAGCCAGCCCATCCTTGTGAATATTGCCGATCGAAATCGCTAGAATGCTTCATCTACGATGCTGGCAATGGCAAGTCTTCTGGATGCTCACCGTGTAATGCTCTGTTCCGTCCCTGCAGCTTCAGCAACCCCGAAAAGATGCCCATGCAAATGAAGAGGACCGCCTTGGACACACTTCACAGTGTGGCCGAGGTTAGCGAAAGGACCTTCGGGGGCTTTACTGGGAAGAAACCCATGCGTTGTCTCGGTCACCAAGGTCCAATCGAAGACGATGAAAGCGAAGACAAAGTGCCAAAGAAGGGTGCTGCTGTTGTTCGCTTCCCGCGTGCTGCCGTAAAGATTCTGAAGGACTGGATGATTGCACATATCGACCATCCTTACCCGACCGAAGAAGAGAAGGAGACGTTGGCTCAGCAAACTGGTTTAAACCTGAGCCAGATTTCTAATTGGATGGCGAACACCAGGCGAAGGCACAAGGCACGACCGAAGCGAAGTTCATCGCCTAGTGTGAGACCTGTGACCGAACCTGTGAACATTCCGCCGGGTCGAACTTGGGAGTCTTTGAGTGCGTATACCCCATCTAACCCTGCCTTTGCAGACCAGGGCCGGTTTTTCAAATACCGTCTCGATGGTCCGAGCCAGCACGTGCCAGCTCCGACCGTGATTCAACAGCAAGAGTGTATGGGTTAACTCGCGACAGATCCGTTCGAGCGATGGAAGCACTCTCCCCCTGAAAACGAACCGGCTCCCCTGCAAGCTATTGCGCGCAACGTTGAGACTTTCGACTTCCCTGAAGACGCCGAGCGAAGCGCTGCGAGCAGCTACCGGAAAGAGAACTCGAATGACAGCACTGGCAGTTTCTCTGTTTTCCGCGCCCCCTCCATCACTTCCTTGGAGACTGGCCTCACGATGTTGTCGTCAGGGTCTCTCGGCTCGTCTAATTCAGCTTCTTTCTCACAGAGCTCGCGACACTCCCTTGGCTCATTCAGCAGCTTGAAGTCAAAGGAAAGGCGTAGGCGACGACGCATGCCTACTCGTACGCCAAAGCATGACGCTGAGAATGATGTGCGTTTGTTCCAGTGCACCTTCTGCACCGACCGCTTTAAATCTAAATACGACTGGACCCGCCACGAGAAGTCTCTTCACTTGTCTCTTGAAAAGTGGATATGCGCACCACTGGGTGACGTGATCACCTGCTCTTCGTCAGGACAACGCAAGTGCGTCTACTGCGATGAGCTCAATCCTAGCAACGCACACTTGGAGTCACACAACCACCGTGCATGCGAAGAGAAGGGAATGGAAGCAAGGACGTTCTATCGCAAAGATCATCTTAGGCAGCATCTTCGCTTGATGTGAGTACTTGACACTAATCCTTGCCTGACCTATGTGAACCATACTAACTAACGACCAGGCACGGCTGCAAAATGACTCCAAGCATGGAGGCTTGGAAAGCGGAAGCTCAAACCATTAACTCCCGCTGTGGCTTTTGTGGCAAGACATTCCAGAAATGGCAAGATCGTGCTGAACACCTTGCGAAGGAATTTCGCAATGGTGCAACCATGAAGAACTGGAAGGGATGCAGGGGCCTTGATCCGCACGTCGCCCAACATGTTACCAACGCCATGCCACCGTACCTGATCGCCAACGAGAGCAAATCTCCTTTCCCATTCTCCGCTACGAACTCATCATCAATGAAGCATCCAGCATTGCATTATGAACAGCCTGATCTTGAAGTCCTGCTGCCCAACGGAAATGACATCTCACCAAAGACAAGCAGCTTCCAGGTAGACAATTCCCCCAGCGCAGGGACAACGCAAAACTCTTCGTCTCAAACAGCATCACCCAATCATACTCCTCATCCCTACGCAACGTGCTGGGAGATACTCACCTTGCGCCTTGGCCGCTTCGCAAGGGAGCACATGGAGAAGAACGGGCCCGGCTCAGTTACGGATGACATGCTTCAAAGCGAGGCCCGACGCATCTTGTACGATGCGGATGACCCATGGGAACAGACCGCGGCCGACAACCCGGAATGGCTCAACCTCTTCAGAAAAGCACACGGCATGGATCTGACCCGACCGCAGGCGATTGCGCCAGAGTACTCGCATCACGAAGTCCTGGAAGATCTAGGCTTAGGACCCAACGCACGGCTCGACTCAAGTTTCAGTCTCAAGAACTTCCAGTGCATCACCAACAACTTCAACGATCCCGTAGCACGTGCGCGCGCCTTCGAGTGCACGTTGGCGGGAAGTATGGCGATAGCGAAAGCGGGCGATATGTCTGTTCCCATTACGTACATGCCCGGTCTCACCACGTCGGCCACCACGTCGGGCGCCTCCAACCTCCCGATGACCACCTTCGCTGATTTCCAGGGCCTGAACGCAATAACAGACGACTCGGCAGGCACAGGCGCAGGCGGCTTCTGCATCGGCGACGACGGCCAATTCCATACTACCTCCGCGCCTCTTTCCAAAGGCCTCGAATCGTACATGACGCCCATCAATGAGCTGGCATGCAATGCGTCCGGCGAGGCCATCGACACCGACTACGGCTTCCCTACTTTCAGCACCGCCGGCCCCGATTTCAACATCGCTGCGACGACGGCGGGCTTCGGGTCGAATCTCCCTGCTACTTCGGGCTTCGGCGGCTTGGATCTGAGCGGTACGGGTGCGACGGCGGATCATTCGCAGATGCTGCCGTGGGATGATGCTGATTTGACGTTTAACATGGATATGGATCTAGATATGGATCTGGGTATGGGTGGTGTTTCCGGCGCGTGAGGTCGGTCACTTTGTAGATGATGGATAGATGACGGAAAAGCTTTTGCACTCTGAGGGTGTTTCTACTTCGCTCTGGTCTGGTCTGGACTGGGCTGGGTTTCGGCGTAAGGAATTGGGGTTAAGATACATATAAAATGTCACGGCCGCTTTGACGTGTTGATATCGGGGAATAGATAATGACGGGTACCGATAATTCTAATGTTTTGTTTGGTTGATAATGTGTCGTTGTTGCGTTCACGGTATTCTTCATCTTGTGGGGTACTGCAAGGCTTTCTTCAATTGTTGAGGGTGCTGTGTTTTTCTATTCTATTAAGTCGTGATTGTTTGCTTCAAAGAGCCAGCTGGTGACATGCGTGGCGCCGATGGGCGCATCTTTCTTGTCTGGTGAATTGCACCTAACGAACATTTTCCGTTCATCAATGTATACTACGTTGCTTCTTCCCTGGTGTTGACGTGATAGAAGTGGTATTTGCAGTATTCCACATTTGCAGTGAAGATAGTGTCACAGTTTGGATGCGGTGCGGGGCTCGCCAGTTGAGCCGCACCAGATAGCGAACGGCACCACCCTATAAAGGCACCTTATAAGTGCACATTTCTTCGACACACTGTTGCGCTCCCTCAAAATCCTGAAATAATGCTCGTGTCATCGGAATCATGGGAAGCGAAGGCGAAGGCGAAGACTAGCGCGACTCTGGCCAAAATTCCGTCCGAATGGCGACTGTCAAAGGCAGACCTCGAAAAGGCAGCGGGGCAGCGAGATCTTACCGGGCCGTTCATCCAGCAGTATCTTCAGGCTGGAGAGAAAAACACCTTGAACCAAGACGGAGTGACTATCGTAGAGCGCATACGAGAAGGTGTTCTCACAGCTAAGGAAGTGGCACTAGCGTTTTGTAAGGCTGCAGCCATCGCGCATCAGATCGTGAGTAGTGTCCGACGCCCGTCTAGCTGCGTGCCTAGCGCTTACGGACTCTAGAACAACTGTCTACACGAGATATTCTTCTCACAAGCTCTGGACCGAGCTGAGCAACTCGATGCATATTACCAGAAGCACGGCAAAACCATAGGCCCACTTCACGGTCTTCCCATCAGTCTAAAAGATCAATTCCATGTGGAGGGGAATGACACAACCATGGGTTATGTCGGCTGGATCGACACATATGAGGGGAGCAAAGACAAGAATCTTGTTCACAAAGTCAACAGCCAAATTGTTACAGAGCTTCTGGACCTCGGTGCGATCTTATACTGCAAGACGAGTCTTCCACAGACCTTACTTTTTGGCGAGACTGAGAACAACATAATTGGTCGTACACTTAATCCTAATAATCAGATCTTGTCTTGTGGTGGCTCTTCTGGAGGCGAAGGCGCTTTGCAAGCCCTGCGAGGGAGTGTGGTAGGATTGGGCACAGACATCGGAGGTTCGGTGCGTAGCTTATCATTCACTCTCTACTGTTTCTGCCATACTGACCTTGTATAGGTACGCATACCCGCTGCTTTCAACGGCATATACGCTCTGAAGCCTACGCACACACGGTTATCATATCGCCAAGTGGCTAACGTGATCCCTGGCGAAACTACCTACGCTTCTACTGTCGGTGTTCTTGGAACCAGTCTAGATGCTATTCATCTGGTGTTCAGTTCCATCTTGTCGACGCAACCATGGACTAGGGATCCCAATTTAGTGCCACTGCCATGGTGTCAAGATCTAGCAGATGAAACGCTTGCCAGGGCCAATGCACATGGACATTCTAACGAGAAAACACCACTCAAGCTGGGCATATACTGGTCTGATCAGGTTGTGACTCCACATCCTCCCATTGCTAGAGGATTGAACCTAGTGGTTGACGCTGTGAGGAAAACCGGGCATCAGGTAACGCAAATGCAATACATGTCGTGTGTTCTTTAACACTAATCAAGTGCTATCCGGCACAGATCGTAGACTGGGAGCCTCCAGACCAGCGCACCGCAAAGCGAGTACATGTAGAATCCTCATACCCTCTACACAACGTCTCAAGCTGACGAGCCCACAGCTAGCCTTCCTCCTAGCTGATGGCGGTCACGACATTCACAAACAGCTCGACCTCTCCGGCGAACCACTCATGCCGGGACTGCAAGAAACTTTCGAACTCAAAGATCCGTTGCCGTTGCCGGTGTACCAAGAGTTGACAGTGGAGGGTCGAGATTACGAGGCGCTATACTCGGATTATTGGAATTCCACATCGGAGAGTGATGGTACGCGGGTTCCCGATCAGTGATCTGTTCATGATGCTGATTTGAATACACACAGGTCAGGCCGTTGACGCGGTCATAATGCCGGTTGCACCTCATGCTGCCGTCATCCCCGGGAAGTATTATCACACAGGTGCGTCGACTACAACAACACTGCCTTCCTGCATCGTTCTGGGACTCGATGAACTAACACCAGGCCAGCATACACCGAGGCCATAAATCTTCTGGACTACAGTGCAGCCGTGATTCCCGTCACAAAGGCCGACAAAACCGTAGATTTGCCGGATCCTGATTACGAGCCGCTCAATGAGGTTGACGCAGAGAATTGGCGAGCCTGTATGTAATGCTTAGCATGGCGAGATGCAATGACTTACCCAACAATGCAGATGATCCTAAAATTTATGATGGAGCTCCTGTAGGGGTACAGATTGTAGCGAGGAAGTTTGAGGAGGAGAAAGTGTGGGCGATTGCGAAGATTGTTTCTCGGATCTTGGAATCTGCTGGGGCCTCTACAGTGTAGCCGAGTTTCCCATGCAGAGATAATAGATGCCTCAACTCTAGATATAATGGATACAACGCTGACATGGAAACTATTGATTATTGAAAAGTGTCTCTGAGTAATTTGTCCATTTAGTATGCTAAAGAAACATGGACATAGCCAGGTTGACCAATCCAAATTGGAGCGACTGACCGGTCAAGGCGAAAGAGAAGGCTGGGCAAGGCTCTGCAGATACGACTTCTCGGTGGCGCTCGGCTGTCCAATAGCTCCCATGCATCACGCATGGTGGAGGGACGAGAGGCAAACGATCAGCGAATCATGTCTAGTACTATGCATGGCTCTCTCTCGTCGACAGAGATGCGGGAAGCTAACCTTATGTCTATTCGTCGAGCTTTGACGAGGACTTCACCGGATGCGCCAGCCTACTGTAACCACTTGGGCGCCACCCAGCATAAACAGGCAGAGGTGCCTCGCTCCTCTTAATATCTACTTACAAATTGCCCGAACCGAATTCAGATCCTTCTCCGACCGCAGCATGGCACGCTTTGTTTCCCGCAGCGTGCGCACAGCCTACAAGCCGAAGTCCGCCGTGGGACGCTCATTGGAATCCCGACTGCGAGCCTACGGATCTATCAGATCGCTCTGTACAGCCGTATACGTCATTGAGTGGAATCTCTTGGCATTTCTCGAGGAACAACAGCCTGGAGAGCTACCGGAGGTCGCTTTAGACAAAGCACTCAGTCTTACTGGGAGCCTGTCTCAGGCTCAAGCAGCAACATGCCACGAGTATTTGCATCAAACCTGGCCGACGAGCGGATTGCATACTTTAAAATTGTTGAAGGATGCTGTCCATAATGGGCAGGCGGTTGCACGTAAGTCAGAATGTAGGGTCTTCTATACAGATGCAGCAACCTGACAACATGTAGGGGAGAATTCACCTAATACATACATTGAGATCATCTTCCAAGATTCATTGGTCGTAGTCAAAGCAAGAGGTACTCCCAGTCAAGTGGCTGAAGTTGGCGAACAATTTGCTTGGCTGAGCGCAGCACTCCGTTGCTCTCATTACGACAAGTGCCTATCCATTTCTTCGCCTAAAATACTACTCCTTGGCGGAGCTCGAACCGGTGTGAGGGAGTCTGCACAGATATTCTCCATCAGAAACCTTTCGAAAGGCCTTCCAGGAAAGTCCGAGGACATTGCACGAACACCAGGGAAATGTTGGCTTCCCCTTTTTGATCGTGCTGTACTCGTTCCAGGGTTTCCAATACGACCTCTCTCAGAGCCTTTGAAAGGGCTAGAAATCACATTGCAGCTATTTGTTGCTCGATTAAAACGTTTCCAGAAAAAAGAAAGAAGCTCGTCTCGTCGAGAATGTGACTATCACGTCTACCCTACACACAGATCGAACGAGGCTATTCTATGGCATCTCGAGTCTGTCTCCACTGGAAGCGCTGTTCTACACAGTAATCTAGCACTTGATTGGTTTGCTCTTACTGCTTCAAAGACGCTCAAGCCCAAGCGTCACATACTAGGTTGGGCCACTCATGTCCTGAATTTGGCAGGTACACTTGCACCCTAATTTTATTGGTGTCGACGTTTCTAATATGACATCAGGTTCCACGAAAATCAACTACAATGAGATAACTCGGTCCAATTTAAATCCTGCCTTACCGGCGGTTTCGGTAGAAAGTGCCGTTATCTCTGCCGGTAAGTATGTGAATACTTCGACAATCAAAACTGTTAGACGTCGAAACCCCTCAATCCTATAGATTGGGAATTTGAAACGTGCTCTTGAAGCATTTGCTAATAGAGACGTGATTTTATGGGATGTTTTCGACAAGAGAGGATGGTTACTTAGTGCCACTGACGCACTGCTTCATCTTGTCCAATTCAAGCTCATGAAGAATCATGCCCATACACTAGTCAACAACGACAACTTAACCTCTTCTAAACTGCTCTGGAGAATTCTCGCAACAGATATGGGTAACCAACCTATAAACCAGCATCAGGCCAAAATGGCTCATTTGGAGTTCAATGACGCTGCATTCTCAATATCAAGAAAAGACGAGCTCAATAAAGTACCACGGGAAGATTCAGGGTCTACTATCACCTACTACAATTCTGACGTGAACACCACTCAAAGGTCATTAAAAGACCTTATCGAGGGATATTTGGTAACTCTCGAGCACGCTTTCGACCTTGTGCATGAGGATTCTCACTCTTGGTATTCCCCGCGTTTCCAAGCTGGATGGCGCTTATTTGGTCTTGATTTCTACGATTTAGCAATGGAGAATAGCGTGTTAAGCTTATTGGAATCTGACTTTCCGATGGATGTTCAGGAATGGTCTACAATCCTACCAAACATTAACGTCATCACGCTTTTGGATCCCACTTTGGAGAGATATTACAGGCTGGCACAGGACCAGTACCATGCAGGCATTGGACATCTGTTCCTTCGCACCATAACTATCTCGCCGTAACAACTAAAGTATTCAAGAGGATTGAATATTTTTTGCGCTTTGGCGATTATACCCTGCCCACACTTCCTAGCCAAGCTCACTCGTCCACATCATCAAAACTGGTTGACCGATGCTCGTGTGAGAGGAATAAGGATACACCTTGTGACTATTCTCATTCTATTGCAGAATTCAAATCAAGCAGCGGTTTACAACAGCTGAGACCTCTGATAGCGGCACCTAAAGGTGCGGTCATTCTCAGAATGTCTCCTCAAAATCTGACTTCAGTCATCCGGAAAGGACAAGCTTCTAAAGTAAGTATCACTATGTTGCATTTTAGAGGGATATTCCTTTCTTTTGCGTTTTGAACGACCTTTCTCCCTTATTTTTGGTTTCAGTCCCATCAATCTTTATTTGCTTGGATGGCTGATCAAGAATGCTAGGCCAAAGAGTACCCAAGAATGACAGACCCACAAGTGTCTGATGCCACTCCCACGGCACCCGGATTCGGGAAAGGGCGCAGTTCCATTGCCACAAGCAAGGGGGACGATGGGGACAAGACATATGATTTTATGACCACCGAGGATCCTCAATCAGCTATTCGTGACTCCAGGAGCAATACCCGAATTTCACACTTGTCTTGGACTGATGAATCGTTGCTATCCGGAGTCGGAGAACAGAGTGAAAAACGATCTCCTTTATCTCAGAGACCTATCCACAATCCTTACGACAACAGTGACGCAAGCTCTTGCTCTTCTTCCGAAGAACAACGTTCGGCAATATGGTCTAATAGCTTTGGTAATAGATCGACAAGCGCTACAGAAGCTTTACGAGAAGTGCAGAGCAAAGGTCAAGAAATTGTTCACATAGCTGCTCAGACATTGTCTGGCCTTGAAACTGTTTCAGAACATATGGATATCAGAAAGCAAACAAGCACAGATGCGGAGAAACCCGAAGACGATACTTACTCCAACCCAGGGAGCTTGCTGTCCGAAGAAGATCTTTACGTGAATGTTTTCAAGAATGAACTTATGCAAGACCTATGCTCTGTAGATCTCTCTAGGATTAGTTCATCGTTGCCTACAATGCTAGAGGAGTTTTCAATCCGGCTGGGGCATGGTGGCACCTCCAAGGCTCATCAAGATTTGATGTACGTTGTACGGAAGTATCAGAAGTAAGTAAGTCGGCCAAAAATCAAATGAACGGAACATAATCTACAAAACAAACAAATTGCCAAGGATCTGTGTGCATGGCACAGTAACGTTTCCGATGACATTGAAAGTGGAGACGATGTATCAAGTTTTCGTAGTGAAACCAGTGGAGAAGACGTATACTATGGCGAAACCCATAACATCATCACTTGGACTCAGCAGCATACGCCAGATAATAGCCCCATAAATCAAACAGAGGATCTCGATAACACGCCAAAAGTCCCAGAGCAGCCGACAGATCAGAGAGAGATAAATCTTTCCGCGGGGCACAAATCACTCCGAGAATCTCAGGCGTATATATGGCTTGTTTCAGCTGCAGCTCGGAAGGCGTCATGGAACGAGGATAGACTATACAATACTATGGAAGAACACCGAAAGTGGCTATTTGAGCTTTTGGAGTCCGGTTTATCATTGGAACAAACAGCGAAGATTGGGAGACCTAGTCGTCACAGAAAGCCTGTGGTTTATTCCGTGCAGATCGAGCTAGATTGGAACCTCGGAAAGTTTCTCGAAGACCAGAAATATGCTGATAGCAGTCTAGAATCCTACATAAGTCGGGCCATAACATTGACAGGCGATGCACACATGACACAGGCATTGCCCTGCAAAGAGTATATGGAACAAACATGGTCCGCAGGTGTAGAACTTATTTCAGTTCTTGAAGCTCTCGTGCATTCTCCAGATCAGGTACACAGACGTGAGTCTTACTCTTCTAATGATTTTTGTGCATTATTGCTGCTTTCGCCATTGATGGAGGCACTGCGAACTGGGGACGATCAACCGTCATTAGACAAGAGCTACCACTACCGGCCATGTCAAATCAGTCATGCCACGCAGATGACCCCATAAGAAAATATAAATTAAAAAGACGTTGATTGGACAGTATATAGCCGTAGCATCTCTTCCACATAGTACGCTGCTGACTTGCAAAGGGACCCCGTGCGCGCGGCTCAATTTCGCAAAACCTCAAGGCACGTTTGTAATGAATGCAGACATACAGTCCATGATAGAACATAGCACTCTATCAGCATTGCACGTAGGTACAGCCTATTGCCGTGTGGTATATGAAAGCACCATCCTTCCTGGAGGGGATGATGCTTATCCATCCGGACAGTGTTGGCGCAGCATGTTTGGCAAATGTTCTATTGTGGCAGGGTATCCGATTGCCACGAGACCTAGCAAAGGCGTTGAAAAAGGGGGTCTCGAGATACCTTTCGATATGATGGCCGCACTGGTAGGTGCTAAACGTGTAGTTCCGTTTGGTGGCAGCCTGATTGTGAAAGGGTTCTCAACCCTACTTTTCCCCACATATTATGGGGAAGGATGCATATACTGGCACCTCATTCGTAAAAATGACCACTCTCGAATATCATACGCTGATAAGCGTATTCCAGTCGCTCATGAAGAGACGCCTCGCATCGATTTAGAAGACCTGAACCTTGCAAGACATTTTGTGGGATGGACTGATTTACTCACTACTATTACGGGTAAAGGGCTCTCACTAAGGTACCTGGAAATAGTCAATTAACACGCCATATAGGAACAATCGGTGCAAATTACAGCATTATTGGATCCAAGCTTCGACAACCCTCCCGTCGTCACATACTTGAAAAAGTACAGATCACTGGCGGCAAGTACATAACCTTTGGAACTACCTGGGCAAGTGGTATTCAAGAGAAGCCTGTACACGTCACAGACCTAAGTGACTATGCTGGAAGACTACAGTCTCTTGGACACAAGTGGGTCATACTTCACGATATTGCAGTCCGCAAGGTTTGGCTAGTAGACGGGCTTAGTGCTCTGCTGCATTTGGTCAGAGCATATCTCTAACATCAGTGGGAAGAAGATGATTACAGTACTACGAAACTTCTCCCGCCGCATGCTCTCGAACAAAAAGGAGAAGGCAAAGGACGAAAGATGGCATACGAAACACTGGTCAATGCTAAGAATAGGGAATTGCCTCTCTACAGTAAAGATGGCTCCATATATACTCTAGAGGAAGCAAAGAGCATGAAAGACAAAAATTTCTATCGCGTCGAAGATGCTATAGAGGATGTCATGCATCTCCTCGAAGTCGTTGTTGATCACCAAGCCGATGAACGGACAGAGAACAGCGTCGGGTATCAGGTTCGCATTTCGCCGCGGTCGCAGCTAGCAGGATATGATTTCGTCGATTTGGCACCGAAGACTGATCCGATATGGCCCTTGATAGCAACGTTGAAGAATGACGCTGAGGGGTGGGTAGATCTTGCACGCGCCATTCATGCTCCAACGTTGTTTGGAAGGGAATTTGGTGAGCTCATGGGACCCAGTAATGGCTCTGGAACCGCTAATGGTCTGTGTTCCAATTGTTGTTGGAACTCTACCTCTCCCCCTGATCGCGACGTTCTTGCTGTCTCAATCACAGACCTAGACCGTATTACCAAACGCCGGGGTGTGAAAATGGAAACATCCTGGAGAATTGTGGATGATATACATATAGATCTACCTCCGAGCCTCTTCGCTAAATGCACTCACAAAGGCCACCGTCGTTGCCACACGCAGCGCGTTCAAAGCATACGGCGTATTCCATATCATGACGAGAAAGAAGAGATTCAATACAAGCGGAAGAAGAATCCAGGATTTTTTAAGAAGATACTCTCTCGAATCGCTCGGATTGCGGAGGAAGCACCACCAGCCAGTGCTGTTGCGACCTCGATCGACTTTTCTCAAGGTGGAATCCTACTTGGTGTAGTCCCCAATCGTTTGCAGAAGAAAACACCCCAGGAAAAAGCGCTCAACATACCGTCAGGAATGCAAAACACTCATTCCCACACTCATTCGCTACCCACTCAACCGCATAGCGGTACATCAATGCTCCAAGTTTCGATGGGGTCACAATCCACCCAGAGCAGAGATATCTCCTATGATCAAAGCACAACTGTTCAATTAATGAGCGAAGAAACTTCCGCTACGGAACTGTCTCAGTATGTGGATTCTCGCTCACCTGTACAAGGGTCAAGTTTGGAAAAGCAGAGGAGTGCAAGGACCAGGAGCACGACGCGATCGAAGGGCAAGTCTCCAGCGCCAGCATGGGTTTGATCACCAATATGTAAATCGCTACGATCCATACCAGGTCATGTAATGAAATGTTTTGATCTTATGCACTTAGATGTTGGTCACTATGTCCACGTCAAGTCCTTGATTCCTTGTCGTACCATACATAACCATGCATCCGCATAGATCACCGGGATACAGTAGTGGCTCCAAGAAGCACACGAGGAGAAAACAATTGATTCTAACACTTGCACATATATATTCCCCCTAGTCTTACTTCCATGCTACGTACTTGCATGTGGTTCATGAGTGCATAGTTCGTTGAATAGGTCTGCGCACGTGTCGAGGAATTAAATGTGACTGGTGGAAGAGCGAAGGGGAACAGGAACTATGATTGTTTTGAAAACTTCACGCACATATACATGCATTGACGTGACATGTATTGTTCTGTTGAAATAGATATGTAGCCTAGCGGGGTGGAGGTGGAAGACAGAAGTTTGCATACGGACGGTATTGTGGATTTAAATGCTAGTAGACTGGGTTCGGACCTGTTCTTCAACGAGCGATAAGTTGGATTAGAAAATCTGTTCTCAATGTCCTGTGGTTGTATGTAAAAGTAGGCTTTGAATTTCGCGGATATGTTCCCCGTATAAGCTGTATCAAACAGGTCGCATAGGGGAATCTCAGGGCAAATGAATTATTGTAATGTTCTTAATATCATTCTAGCCTTGAATTTCGAGAATTCATGTGGAGCTAGCTGTCCTGGCTAGCTGTGTTGAATTGGTACATAAAGCTAGCGGCGAGCGCACTGTCCCAGGCCCCACAACGCGGCCACGTAAGGAAGGAATGGGCATAAAAAATTATCCAAAAATATACAACAGCGGGTATTCGCTAATCGTCACCGACTTAACTACTAATCCGCCGGTACCCTGCTTAAGTACAGCTGAGCGAACGGGAAGCTCTGTTTTCAAGGTCCTATGGTCGTATGTGAAAGTAATTGTTTCATTTTGCATATATATCTACTTGATATTTCCGCTGGACCTACGGACAAGGGACACCTTCCAGTAGACCTCAAATCTTGCACCAAATATTATAGGTTCGCTTCTCCTAGTACATACAATTCCCGTCTAATGTCGCAGCCAGCGTAGGAAAAGCAACAGAGTCGCTCCTCATTGTATTATACAAGAGCAGTTTAAAAGGTTTCTTTCCGAAGAGGAACGACAGTAAGCTTTTGAGAATGCGATTACGTCGAAGCGGAGGTGTTACTGTAAGAGGGATCCGGAGGTAATAGAGTTTGGAACCGAGAGAGATTACGATAGCCTGGAGATAGGCTCCACTGGTAGGATCTATATGATGGTTAGGACAGGTGAGCCATAGACGCTTGTCGCACAAGTGGGCCTGTAGTTCTACTGCTCGCTCGAAAAATGTTCAAAGCAATCGATTTGCCAGTGGAGAGTACCGAGCCCAAGGCCGATGCCAACGTACGCATGATATGCTGTCAGGCTGTGTCGTCTCGCTGTTGGTCGTGCAGATGGTGTTTGCGTTCCTTTGCACCCATGGAAAGATATGTTAAGCATTGTGGTTATGGTTCCGGGGCTACCTCAGTCTTGGAAGTCATGTCTAAATAGATTTTACCCATATCCCGGACAAGACCTCGTAAGAATATCGATACAACATCCGACTTGGTATTGCAGGCCAAGCTGCTCCATAATGCAGGTAGATAATTGATGCACAGTCATTCGTATGAACCAGAACTTGCCCCTGTACCGTGACTGGCCTGGGCGCCCTACAAACTAATCATCATCACCACCATGACTAATCCGTGGTGTATCTCCAGTGTCAAAGGCGGGGAACCACCGAACGGAGACCTCCGAACTCCACAGACCAAGGTTCTTCATCAGTCGACGAGGCTGGCGTGACCAAAGAATGTCCGGGATAATTCTTGTGTCGGCCTTCGAGGCGGGCTAATGCGGGGCTTTGATGCACCGAGGCATGGTTCTGGTGGTGAGCCTGGGATGGAATATTGCTACAAATCTGCTCTGTTGTTCCGTCTTGGACCCAGCAACATCCACCTGGATGCTCGTAATGCAAAAAGGCACGGAACAAAATCTGCAGAGCATGTCGTTGCTGAGGACTTGGACAGGGATAGCTGCGCATCCCAGGCCGAAAGTAAGCGGCTGCAGCGGGCGTCCAAGCTCCAGGCCCCACCGGCTCGCTCGACGGAGCGCTGACGGCGGACAAGAAGCGCAGATTGCTTTGTTTTTCCACGTGGTGAGGACGCCATGGCCGTAGCGTATTAAACGGCGTCCAGGGCTCGAGACAGAAATGCGCGTTGTAGGCCCGAATCGGACGCGGTGGACCCTGGGTTGCAGTGGCCCCATGACATAGCCATAGCTCTTTTCTGCCGCCGCATCCTCCACTTCCGCCCTCTGTTTTTTGGACGCTTCAATCCACACCAGGTTTTCGACTGACACACAGCCATCGTTACGAATACGAGGCACGCTGCCTGACTTCATGCACGCCGCATGCGCCAAACGGTTGCCGTCAGCCCGTTGCTGCACTGAGGCGTCGCGCCGCGCAGCTTGAGCCATGGCGAAAGGACCAGCGGTCGTCATTGTCGCGCGGTATGCTTTTTAGAAGTCTTATTACCTATAAAAGACCCCAGCTAACGCGTATCATCCAGACATGGCGCCCGTCTCGACGCTGCGGACAAACAATGGCACCTCACCTCGCCCACTCCCTACGATCCTCCTCTCACATACGGCGGCTGGTCTCAAGGGAAAGCTCTCGGTCTGCGCATTGCTTCCCTGCTCCACGCGCGTGAGCTCGAAAAGGCCAACGAGGCAAGGAATGCATCCAACGGGAGCACGGCTCACGATGGCTCCGGCGCACCCAAGAGCACAAACGGAATTTCGAACACAAACGGAACCTCAGGCACTAAGAAGCGGAAGCAAAAGATCATCATACACTCGAGCCCTTTCCTGAGATGTGTGCAGACGAGCACAGCTGTGGCGGCCGGCATCTCCCAGTTTAAACCACCGCGAGTTGAGCATCCAGCAACCGCCACAACATTGAAAGTGCCGCAGCCCACGAACACGAGGGAGAAGAGTCCTCTGGGAAATACCCCGTCTACGTCTCCAGCTATGCAGTCTGTGCGCGGCAGAGAACCAGAGAGGCCCGAGCCCGATTCGCCCCCAAAACCACGTAAGTCCGGGTGGTTGCGATTGACTAATCCTGCCGTGAACTCGAAGCCGTACATCGGACCGGAGAAAATATTACTACGTGTTGATGCTTTCCTAGGCGAGTGGCTATCCCCGGATTATTACGAGGACATTACGCCACCCCCGAATTCTACCATGATGGTCGCTGGAGCGAAGGCGGATCTCCTAAGGAGAAGCGATTACGTTGAAGCTCCGCCCAGGGCACCTAGCAACAAAGGTCACTTTCCTGGTGGATGGGTTAGAAGCAATGCGGGATCCGCGGTCAACAGCCGCAAGAACACCGAGGATGGATCTTTCCCTACGCTAGGCAGCTTAGGGCAAGCGCTTCCTCGTGAGCGCTCAGGCAGTTTCGGGAGCGTGCTCAGCAGACAACGTTCCAAATCGCAAGAACGCCACACTCCAGTTGAGCTCGCCGTGACACACAAACCAAATGGCCACCTTTACGACGCACCGACTCCGGCGTATGCTGTGTCACCATCAGACCCAATACCCAGGGGGTATGTCAATCACGCTCGAGACGCGTGCTTGAAAATCGACTTTCAATGGGATAGCATGAGAGAACCACAGCAATGGGGCGATGGCGGCGAGTTTGGTGATGAGTGGAGTACCATGCATAAGCGCTTTCGTAGGGGTCTCGCCGGCATGATGCAATGGTACGGAGAGCACGGCACGAAAACGATGCCACCTCAGAGCATGCTCCCTGGCTTCACTTTCAACTCGCGTACTGGCTCTGCTCCCCTGAAGGCCACATCTGCGCCTCCAAAGAAAGAGAAGGAAGACGACGACGACGACGACGACGACGACGAAGAACTTGTCCTAGTGATGGTCACACATGGTGCAGGCTGCAATGCGCTCCTCGGTGCGATTACCAACCAGCCAGTGCTCATGGACATCAGTCTCGCAGCATTATCCATGGCTGTAAGAAGAGATGTGCCGCGCACGACATCCACATCCACCGTCTACACTCGCAGATCATCGGTCGTCGACCCAGGCATGGCAGACAAATTCGAGATGAAGGTCCTTGCCTCAGTCGACCATCTACGCCCTGGCGTCGACCCCTCAAAACCCCCACAGGCGCGATCGCCAGCTGCAGCCACCAGCCCATCCATCGGCTTTGAATACCGACCACCACGCCGCACGTTGACGAGTGGGACCAGCACGCCCGTCTCTCAGGCCGACTCGCCGTTCACCCTAGGCCCCCCTGCGCGCTCGGGATGGAACAGCTCGCTCGGCAGCACCCGACGCACGTCCACCTCAGGCTCAGGCTCGTACGGGCCCTCGAGCAACGCAAGCGGCTCTGCGTCCCCGAGCGTCGGCGGCGGATCCGGCCTCTGGGGCGGCAGTCTGCGCTCCATCTCCTTCAACGAGATGCAGCCAGACGGGCGCGCAAGCCCCGGCGCAGACATGATGGAGACGTTCCAGACCTCGCACTCAAAGCCCGCTTCCAACACCATCTACTCGCAACCCCAAACTCAAACCCAAGCCCCAGGCTCCATCTCCCCCACCACGGTCCCCGCCTACGACGGCTCGTTCTCTCCCAAGGCTCCCACCGTAAATGGCAATGAAGACGCCGAGAAACACGACGATGTCGCGCCTTTGTCTCTCCCCAAGCGGGCACCGAGCGCAGCCAAGGCGAATGGTGGAGGTCTCTGGGGCGCGTCTAAACAGCAGCCGAGCAGCAATGGTCTGTGGAAGAACTCTTCCGTTCTTTGGGGCCCGCCGAAGCTCGACGAGGTGTATGAGCACGGCAGGGGTCCGAAGCGGAGGTGGACGATGACGGAGAGGGAATAAATTCTCTTGTCTGCTTAATTGTTTAATTGAACAAAAGGCAAAAGTATCGATTTGGTGTCATGGGTGGAGTTTTTCTCATGTGCATTAGCGACGGAGAATGTCTTGTCTTGTCTTGTTTTATCTTATCTTGTCCTGCTTTAATTTGATACTGGGACGGGCAGGCGGGAGTCTGGTTTAGTTGGGCATTTCCATGGTGTTTGGTTTGAGGGTGGCATGGGATGGTATGGGGAGTGTATTATGCCAGCTATGCTATATCTGCTCTGCTATATCTAATTATGCTATACTCATACTGATACCCTCCTCTTCTCTTCACTGTCCCTTCTCGCATGGTGGCTAGCGTTTGGACTGGCGCTACTTACCAACTTCCACCTAAAAATTAACTTTTACTAAAAGCATAGCTACGCTTGAGTGTTATGGTACTATCCGGGACGCAAGGCAAAGAGCAAAATGCGATCATACATCACGCAGAGTGATTGAATCAGCTTCTTAGAAACTGATAGATTTGCTAAAAAATCTCCCGAATGTCGTGAAGCTAATGCTTCTTCCTTGTCCCGACTAGCCCATTTGCAAATGTATAAACACTATTGCCTTCCTTTCCAGTATACGCTTAACATATCCTTCACGGTCATACACTTGATGTCAGGAAATTTCCCGTTGAGTTCTCCAGGAATATAGCATATCTCCTCATCCGTCGTCCATCTCGAAAATATCGACATAAACCACTGGAATTGCGCCTTCGGAAAAGTCTCATAGCACGGAATCTGCGCCGGCAGCTCGGTCATCTGGGACTCTCTGAGTTTCTCGACGGAGTCGTAAGTAACCTCGAACTTGCAATCTATCGACGGCGTCAGCGATACAACTTTCCTTGGCCATCGAAACGCCGCATACGAACCAAGCACTTCCTCCGCCAAGCGGACAAACTCGTTCCACGTAAGCACATCACCAGC
Source organism: Paracamarosporium sp. OC-R06-R3 (assembly GCA_019828545.1). Taxonomy (NCBI): domain Eukaryota; kingdom Fungi; phylum Ascomycota; class Dothideomycetes; order Pleosporales; family Didymosphaeriaceae; genus Paracamarosporium; species Paracamarosporium sp. OC-R06-R3. The sequence goes on along the minus strand of JACVRA010000406.1, from coordinate 5,187 downwards.
GATCCTGCTTTCCTCGGGCCAATCCTCAACGTCCAGCAGCGCGACTACGAACCTCCCCACATCGAACGAGTACGTAAACGTCACGCGAGCGTTCCCGTCACCCGGTATGGCAGCTTTTCTATGCGCGATGTCGATCGCGAAGGGTGCGGGCCGCAGGTACGATTTCACATGCGGCATCGCCCAGTAATCCAGGAAGCAGCCATTCGAAAACCGCGTCCACGTCAAGTCGGATTTCTTCAGCTCTTCCATGGCATCGAAGTAGTCGGTTAGCGTGGGCAGTTCCTGCACGGCGCTGGAACGGGTTAGCAGGGCCGTAACATGTAGGTTCCAGAAGAGCATAGAACGGACGTACTCTCGTGGATACGCGATGGCGAACGTGCTCGGGACGAACCGCTTTGTGGTCGCGGATGCAGTGGCTGCCTTGATCAGGTTCATCTGTGCTATTTTCAGCGAGGTTCCGTGGTATCCGACGCAGCAGATTATTGTGTGGATGTTGTTTTCTTCTAGGACGTGTGTCAGGGAATCGGTGTCGTTGTAGTCGACTTGCAACGACGGCACGCCGGTGTCGGCTTTTTTGGGCTGCGGACAGGTTAGTCTCAGGGTTTTCTTTTTCTTCTCGGGGTAGTAGGTAAGGATGCCGTGTTGCTCACTTGTCTGGTTAGAACAAAGGCACGGTGCTGACTCTGCTCCTTCATGATTTCGAGAATCGTCCGCCCGACATCTCCACTTCCTCCTGCGATTGCGACGTTGACCATCTGGGATGTTTTTATGTACTTTGATGATTCCTGGATGTGGCTTTTCTGTTGCGTACCCAATTCGAACGCAGGGGTACGACTTATAATCAGATGTCTAGGCGACCGCAATCCGCGGGCGCCGCTCGTTGAGTAGGAGACCCATAGTCTTAGCGGATTTATCGGACTTACAAACTTAGGGCCTTGCTATCAGGGACGCTGCCCCATCATGTTGATAGGGGATCCACAGCTACCTCGGAAGGGCATAAGCGCATCGTGCGTCAACCCAAGTCGTTACAGCGTTTCTCTCTTCAAGCTGCAATGCTACGGGTTTGTGTTGCTGACCGCTAAAGGTGGATTGTGCTCCTGAGAGGGAGATGTAGAATCCGGTATTGATTATCGCCACCACATGCAGGAAGGGTGATCGACCCGTACCAGCTACATGATTGTGTGAGAGACGTGTGGACGAATAAGACGCTTCAACAAGTATCTGCGCAATATCAAGGCAGCGGGCACAGCGGCGTGCGAGCGCGGGTACATAGAGCCGACGGCGCACTTTGTCCTTCATGTAAACGATGGAGGAAGCAGAGAGTGAAACCACGACAGCAGCATGATCAGCGGTTTGGGGAGCTATCGTACGCGCTAGGAGGATGCTCGAGCAGATAAGAGGACGGAAAGAGCATTGATGGACCCACCGAGAGGTGGAAGGCGGATATGGAAGCAGTCCAGGTGACGATCGAATTTGCAAGGAGCACTGGGCGTTTGCAAATTAACGTATAAGACGAAGTAAGCAAAGACAAATAGGAGCCGCAATTGTCGTTTCTATAGTAAGAGACATTCTATAGTCATTAGCCTACACTCTTTTCCAAAACACAACTTATAGAATCTCACATTGTTAGTTACTAAGCAAAAGACGGCTGCTTCTACTCAGCTTGTTAGGAAATCCTGCTCCGTGCCCTGGACGTTGGTCGAGGTGTTAAAAGGTGATAGCAGTGATAGCGTTGATGATTGCTCTGCCAAGCGCCAAAGTTTATTTGGAAAAGAGAAACTGGAGAAGAGGTGGTAGTTTTTGTGTAATCTCGGTTCGAAACTGAGAGGTAGAGAGCGTAGGATAAGTAACGTCTACATCTTTCGCATGAGAACTCAAAATCACTCAGACTTTTGCTAATATGTTTATACGACATAGGAATTATGGATTTTCCACTAAAACAATAGATATTTGCAGCGCTTAGTGCCTGTAGAAATGCGTAGAGCTTCACAAAATCGCTTGTCAATCTTGGAGCATTCACGTTGTCTTCAAAACTGACTACTGACAAGGTACCCGTTATAGCTACTGTATGCGAGAGCTTCCTTGTCCTGTTGCATGATTGGTGAAACACAATGATAAGAAAATGCCAATCAATCGGTTCCTCACCGTGCTTGATGCGTTACCGAAGTCGTTGGTTAATGAACCCGATATGTCATCGAAAATGATTCGTCGCCAAAGTCGATACCGAATCTTGGCAGCTCGTGCACGCCGTCAGCTCATGCACGCGAACACCAAAGTCAGGCCTCAATAAAATGAGACTGTAGCGACGCCCACAAAGTCAACTATCGCGAGATTTTTGGGAGATGAGGTCCCTAAGGGCTGCAGATAATATACATCTACATAGATTATCTATATCTACTTGGTGTTCTGATCTGGCGGCCTCTGCGGGTTGATAGCGTTGATGCCGGCGATGCAGGCTCCACCACCTCTGCAGCTCCACTGGGTGCCTTTGTACGCCTAATAATCTGTTTGCGAGGTGCAGAGGGCATCTTGGGAGCTGATCGAGCTACCCTGATCGATCGTTGGCGTTGTTTTTGTGCCCTGCGGGCCTGTTGATCAAGGCGTCTCTGTTCAGCTATATCAGCCTTCTGGCGCCTACGCACCTCTTGAGCAGCTGCACGTTTGATCCGGTTCTCCTCCACTAATCGAGCCCTGAGTAGTTGACTAGCCCTACGAGCTGCCTGATTATCAGCTTTTTGACACTTCTTCTGCTCCTTATCCTGATCCTGTTGGTGTTGAAGATCACGTGCCCTCTGTACTTTGCTAGGTGACCAGAAAGCTGCTCCACTATAATTACTATCACCCTGAGCAAGTGGTAGAGGTCTACCTCTCTTAGAACGGCGCTTTTTAATAGCTAAAGCTTCTCTTAAGCCCTTGACCTCCTCCTCTAAGAGCTGTTTCTGGATAGAAATGCTGTGGATAGTGTGGCTTAATTGCTGGACTGTAGTAGTATTAAATTGATCCTCTAGGGACCTCAGCCGGTGATTGATTTTGCGCCAATTTGATGCACTGAGTCCTGAGCTATCACTATCAGGTGTTGATCGATTAGGTAGTGTTGATCCATCAAATCTATCCAGGATCCTCTGTGGATTCAGTGGGGAGATGCCAGTAGATTCGAATGCACTCAGGATTAACTGGGACCTCATAGTATTGCTCCATGCTCTCTGGAAGATCCGATAGAAGTCCCTCATAGTGATAGATAATAGGCCCTGGCTGCCCTGCATGAATGAGGCTAGCTCGTTGCTATATGCTGTTGATAGAGGCTTGAACACAGAGACATCGAGAGGTTGCAGCGTATGGGTTGCATGAGGTGGATAGATCGCCAGGAGGATCCTATTGCGATCACAGTAGTCGATAAAATCCAGAGTAAGGTGGGATCCATGGCCATCAACTATCAGTAATCGATAGGATCGTCGAGCTTTCTCCTTGGTAAGGCGATCAAACACCTGTTTCAGCCATGCCAGCCCTATATAATTATTGCTCCATCCAGATTCAGATGAGCCGAGAAAGATATGGTCATTAGGACCTATATCCTCAACCCAGGTATCCAATATGTTCTTGGCAGATGATGGATAGATTAGGGCTGGATCGATGCAGCTCCCATCAGCACAGATACATGCAATCAGGGATACCCAATCCCGGGATCCATCCTGTATGGCCTGTCGTACCGTATGGGCATCCCATAGAGGACGATCAAATATCCTCTTCATCCTAGATAGGATACCAATCAGGAAGCCTTTTTCATCCATATTGTATGTATGCCGAGCCTCTATCCCATACTGATCGATTTTATCACGTAGGAGGCTGAAATAGAGGTCATATTTGTGATAGGAATCAGCTATATGGCGATTGCGATCGATGCCGGCTGTCCATCAAGGGATCAAGGATTCTTGATTCTTGGCGGTGAATCGATCAACCCAGCTCATAGAGACCTCCTTATGAGCTATTGTAGAGGCAAAGCTTTGTAGCATCTGGCGTGTAGGTGGTAGGCCGCGCTCGGTGAGTGTTTTGATGTACTGTAGAAGCTCTATCTCATCTTGATCGCTGAGGGCGCGTTGTTTTTCGTATCCATCTCTACGTGAGCGCGTGATGCCTCGATGCCTCCGGGATAACGTAGATCGATCAACACCATAGATATCTGCATATTTCTGATAGACAAGTTGTTCTCCTGGATCACGCGATTCGATTGCTATAAGCGCAGCTTCAATTGGATCCATATTGGTAGGGATGCAAGGGTTTGAAAGTTTGGTGTTACATGGGCCGAGCGTGCATGAGCTGACGGCGTGCACGAGCTGCCAAGATTCGGTACCGTGTCCGTGCGCGTAATGCGCATGTTCGCGTGATGCGCACCCCCCACTAAAACAACCAAAACTTCGCAGCCTCATAACTCCACCAATATGGCTCCAATTGACGATGCGATTGCAGAGATAGAAGCTCTAGAACCTAGAGAAGAGTTTTCATATACAAAAATTGCTACTAAATATAGCGTTGTACGATCTACACTTATCCGAAGGCACAAAGGCCTAACGCGCCCTCTACAGGTCAAGAACTTTGACCAGCAGAAACTCAACCCACAACAAGAGCAGGAGCTTGTTAGATATATTAAAAGACTTATAGAGAGACACCTACCACCTACTAGAGAGATGATCCAGAGTTTTGCCTCTACGATAGCCAGGGAGCTAGTCTTAGAGAGCTGGGTTACCCGATTCATTAACTGATAGGACGATCAGCTTATCTCGCGATGGACGACTGGCATGGACAGCAATCGCCACTAAGCTGATTTAGGTGATAAATATCGACTCTACTTTACCTACCTACATAGCAAAATCAATCAGTATCAGATTGATCCTCAGCATATCTACAATATGGATGAGAAAGGCTGCCTGATTGGTATTGTTGGCAGATCAAAAAGGATATTCAGTAGGCGTATGTGGGAGAAGAAGGAGGTTAGGGCATCACTCCAGGATGGAAACCGGGCATGGATCACCATCCTAGCATGTATATGCGCTGATGGATCAGCTCTGCCACCAGGCCTGATTTATGAGGCTGCCAACAAAGCTATCCAATCCACCTGGGTAGAAGACATCAAGGCAGGATACCATCAAGTCTTTATTACCTCATCATCCTCTGGCTGGACGAACAATGATA
>JACVRA010000404.1:51215-61593 GCA_019828545.1 Paracamarosporium sp. OC-R06-R3 | reverse complement strand
AAAGGATATAGAAAAGCTACTAAGCTATCTACAGCTAGGAGCTGGCTATATAGGTAGACTTAATCTACGTTGCCAAGATTCTACTCGTTTAAGCTCTTAACAATTATAGCCCAACTAAGCCCTTAAGGCTTAATATAATTAGTTAGTCCCCAGTCTTGTTACAATAATTAGTAATTCTAAACCTAAAGGTTTTAATTAATAGGAGGTTTTTAATATCCTATTTATAAAGTATTTATAAGTATACTACTAGTAGGCTTATCTTAGTCTTATAGTAATATTGTTATATAGCCATTACTAATAGTAGTAAGCTTTTTAGTATAATATATTAATATAGGTTACTTAAAAGGTCTATACTAGGTATACTCTAAATAGAGGCATATAAGAGTACGTAATAAGAGGTAAACTAAGAATTAATTAAGTATTTATAGGCCTAGTATAAAAGGATACTAAAAAGTTATTAAATTTACTAAGAGTCCTCTATTTTATATATACTCTCTACCTATTAGCCGTTATTATTAAAGTAGCCTTAAGGGATTATAAAAAGGATTAATTAGTTAACCCTATTAAAGATTATTTAATTTTAATCTAGCTAGAATCTTAGTACTATAAGATTTTAACCTAATTAATATTAAAGGTATAATAGTATTATATTTTAATCCTTTTAATAAGAGTCTAATTTAGATTAGAGTTAGTATAGTACTTTTTATAGCCCTTATCTCTAATATATTTAAAATTTATATAGCTTAAATATTCCGTGCACCTTGTTATAGTAGACTATTTTAAACTTTTTAAAAGCTAAATTAATTTTTTTATAGTAAAGCTTTAATTAGCTTTAGAGAATTTAAACTTATAGTATTATTATTAGTTAATAATATAAGTATTTTAACTTAAGCTATTAACTAAGCTATATATTTTATAGCTAAATTAAAATTAATTTAGCTATCTAATTTATATAGGCTAAAAAAAATATAAAATTAAATATTATTTTAAGTTACTTTAAAGTTTATTAAGTTTTACTTTTATTAGCTTAAGATATTTACTTAAGCATTACTCTTATTTAAAGTATATTAAATTTAAAAGTTAAGTAAAGCTAATAGCTTTAACTAATAGGCTTATTTAGTATTAAGCACTTTAATAATTATAAAATATTTAAGATATGCAAAGCACCGATTCATATAGTGGCTTAATGTGAAGATTAATGCCGAGAGTAAGCTCTATAAGATCCGCTCGCGCCTTTAGAACAGACATTTGTACGATAGACTGAAAAAAGTGAGGTAGTAAACCACATTTAAATAAAGCCAGATTCCTCCGATCATACATCGCTCCTCTTCAAACAACTTCAGCTCCAAGACCATGGGTAGAGATACGAAAAAAAGCTCCAATAAACGCTCTGCCAACAAGTTGGCCTACTATGCAAAGCACAGCGCTGTAGCTCCCTCCCAACAAGAGCATAGAGTTACTGCAGAACGAGCCTTTAGACAAGATAATAACGTTAAGCATACATTTGAGAAGTGCAGAGAACGGGCTTGCTCTATATGGCGATGGCTCAGTTGTAAGACTAGAGAAGGGATACAATTTGTTATTATTCGATTAGGATCTACGCCTCGTTCATAGAGACTATGTAATTTAAGCTGAGATGCCAAAGAGACTTAGTCTGCACATAAATGTTAGTAATTCGAACACGGTGCTTGGTTCCTCCTCCTTTGCGATTTTTACAACTAGTGCGCTGAATAAGTCAATTTACACGAAGAGCAAGCTTATCAACAAGCTGCTAAACAAGAGAAAGAACCCCAAAGCAAGCTTTGCTCATAACTACAAGCTCCAACAGCCACAAGAATATGCATTAAATTGTGACTGAGCTGGGGTATACCCAGCGGGATCCCAATGGTCTGATCAAAGAGTCCTATTGCATAGATACTACCTCCCACACTATTAGTAGCCATTAAAATCCAGAAAGGTCGTAGTAGTGTTGCTTGTTGGTTGGTGATTCGTGACTGACACCAACAGTGAAAAGCTGGAATCGTGGCCAACCCTCCGAGACTGGTATGCACAATGATACGAGCCCAACGCGGGTTGCGATGGTATAGTTGAATCCATGTAAGGAGGAGTAGAGAAACGATAGCAGCAAAGTGAATTAGGAGCATATATCTTTTTTTCAGTTCTCCGTGTTTCTCAAAGGAAAAGAATACGAATGGCACAGCGGAGGACCATATAAGAATTATAATTCCAATATGATCAAGATATTGCCATTGGGTGGCCTTGGGCCAATCTGCGAGCACGTGATAAACAGTCGAACACCCAAAGCAAACAGCAGTGCCCACAAGGTAGAGGAGTATTATTGCGTTGGATGCTGTTAGTGGTTGGCCGCTGAGGAATCGAAGTGCACTGTGGAAGAACCAGATTGTGCTAAGCAAGTGTGACCAGATGTTAATCGTTTCGGTATGGCAGTATGCGACAGATTTGACACACTGAATAACAGTGCTTGTATCGGTACGTCTTCGATTAATGTTAAACATGTTTTCTTGTTGTGTTAGCCCTGGGTTCAGAATTAAGGCTTACCCCTAACTTATTGTACTTCCTGCTTCTTCAGAGAAAGACTTAATTGATAAATAGAATTCTCGTTTTTTAGAGTGCAACTTTAGCCTCTGTTGGTTAGGCACTTGTTGAGCTTTAGGAAATGATAGCCGATGTGGATATCGTCAATTCCTAAAGGCGGGGGTAGTCCGTATAAGCCCGGGCCTGGCTGGATGGGCGGCATTCGGGGACAGATGCGTGAATGTAGCCCCGATAAATCTTTACTTCTGCAGAAAGTTTAGAGTCTATTCGAGGCTGGATCTTGAATTACAGTGACTCAAACCACAATTAATCATCACAATGTGAGCTACTCCGTTTGGGCTTGCCAGGAGCTAATAATGATTAGGTGCCATCGCAGTATCTTACATGTTACTACTGTGATCAACAATCAAATCAGGAGAACTGTGAACGTGGCCATAGTGGACTGTCGAAAACAGGGATGCCCAGCATCATGTACCAATCCGAGGAATAATGGAACCACGAATGAGCATGTATTAAATGAATTGCTCCGGCAAGGCCAAGTGAACTAGGTATTGACGCGTATGTAACAGGTTCGTGTTCCAGTGTTTCTAATAATCTGTCAGCTTTTCTGTTCCCTAGCTGGATGTGCAATTAAAAGCAAGCAGAGTGCAATCGCGTTTTGGTAGGCGAATTTATTCGACCAATTATTTAGTGCGAGAATGTCGTCTCAGTTAATCAGCAATTCGAGTCACTACCCAAGTTCGTGAGAATGGTGGCATTGGTGTGGTGTGGGTTGAGGTTAACCGCCAAGTGATGAACCACGAAAAGGCACAGCGAAACGCCAGATCACGTCGTTCGGCTTAATTGGGCTAAAAACCTGATAGTGACCACTTGCATTTGCTGGTGCAAAGTAACGGATTACCACGTCACGGTGTTAAAGCGAAGAAATTATTCTAATTTAAGTTATATGCTAAGTCCCATTAAGAGGCCCTCCTGGAGCGCTTGCAGCTCATGTACAGCAGATTTTAATCCTTGGGAGTGAGCGTCAAAGACCCCGTTCAAACGTATAGCAACAGATAAGTTCTGTTCTGATTCCTCTTTAAGTCTCTGGTTTACTTCTCTTAGGCGCTCTAATTCACTTTCTGCGTGCTGTCGGCGTTCTAACTCGGTCGACACCTGTGTTCTTAATTCCTCCATTGCGTGACTTAATAGGGTATTGTCTTCTTGTAAACTATCGATCAGAGCACTAAAACTGATCTCCGGTTCGCCGATAGTCAACGCTACAGCGCCGTCCAACATACCTAAGTGGTTGGCAAGATTTCCTTGTCTTGTAGGAACAGCCTCAAAAGACTTTCTGAGGCCATGACATAGCTCCTTATACGCACTGATAGAATGGTCGCTTATGTTTTTCAAGAACAAGTGTTTTTTCTCAGGGAGAAATCTCCAAGCGTACGGATTATCTGAGCTAGGAAGGAGACGAACCTGAGACGGCTCTACGACGATACCAAGTCTATTTTCTAGGACTTATTAGCTTCTCTCAAGACAGATGCTGATTTTTATTACGTATATGTCTTGAAAGTTCCTCACGGCACTTCGTCCTCCACTGTCGTCGTTCTAGATTGCTTACGCGTATTGGAGCCATAACATTGATAGGACATGGAAATTCCTGTAGATGTGATTCGCGCCGTGTCCCAGTAGCAGGCTTGAGACCCCTCTTAAGCACTGAGCGAGGGAAGCATGCATGCAGCCGGAAGAATGCGGCATTCTACATCTTATAAGTTAACATTTTTTTGATTGCTCCTCAATCTAATTAATACATGATCCTAAACAAGGCAAATGCAGGACTGAATCGGACCACTAGTGACTCCTGGGCGATGGGTCCGACCACTTGAAACCCTGATGTTGTTAAATATTCCACATCACCTAAGTCGCACTTCCCTCGGCCGGCTTTGTGCAGCTTTACAACCATGTGTGGTATATAGGCTAAAGAAGAGTCGCAACCACTTAGTCGGGGTATTTCAGATACAGGCAATCTAACCCTTTCCACTATTCTATCATAGAAGCTGGGAACATACACCCTTAGTTCTACAGTCCGATCAGGTATATCAGGTACCTTATACCAGAATCCTTTAAAACCGCCTGTAGATAGATTATTAGGCGCCCCAAATGCCATTAGGAAGGTTCTCTGTAAGGACCAGCCGTATATAGATAGTCTCGCTTCTATTCTCCGTAGATCGATTTCGTCCTGGAGGATTCGGCTCTGACTGGCTTCTCCAGTAATGCTGAATCTAATCATTCTGTTAAGAGATGTATTGGTTTTGTGCTGCAACGGGAAACTCCCTAAAAGATACACCTTGAGCTTTCGATGACCGTACGACTTCAGATAGCCCTCCGTATCAAACAGTCTACCTTTCAGAGCCAGTCTGTCTTTCCCAAGAAGTAGAAGCTTCATTCCCTCCTGTAATAGGGCCTCTGTTTCCGCGATATTCCACAGTAAGTCTCTGATTGGATTTAGATATTTCATTTTTTCAGTATCACTCAGAATCCGATAAAACGCTACGTCAAGCTTCGCAACATCATATGCCGAAAGGTTTTGCAATAATGCCTCTCAAGTCTCGTAGGGAACGAATAAATCTAGGATATTTCTGTTTCTCTCTTCTTTTTGGATCTCTTCCTGATTGCGGTTGGTCAAGACTCGCAAAAAGGAGCTCATGACTATTAAGACTCGGCGTCTCACTGAACGCACTGGGACGGGGTCCCAAGCTGAGGAAGTTTTTCTTCGACAAAATCAATTGGCCTAACTCCTGTCTACGTTAGTATTAGTTTGTATTTCTCGTGTGCTTTAAGTTAGGTAACGTTAGTTTCTTGATAGAAATACATACAGTAACGGCACACTATCCCCGTACCCGTTCGTGCTCATAACAGGTAGGCTACTTAAGTACCTTGGCGCCGGCTGGATCCGTCTGTAGGCATCTTCAGACACAGTATTCTGGATTCTTGCTAATTACGACTTTGGAAGCACCCTAACGTTTATGCAGTCTTCCACGAATGGCTCGTCGGCCCACTCGTCTCGCCCCGCCCTACAAACCCACTAACTTACCTTTCCCGACCTGAAGCCAAGCGCCGTCAATCGTTCCGTCCTACGAATATAGACCAGCGTTCCATGTAATGGAAGGACAATATAGACCTATAGCCTCGAACAAATCACAGCGACATATATTTAACCCAGACCTGTAGAGGATGATGTTTTTTTGGACAACGCAAATCCAATCATCTCATGCTTTTATTCAGCACCGGTCTAAGTACCTCCACAGACATTAACCGTACGCCGACTCTATTCGTATCTGCAACACTTTTTGCATACGCCTGCCTTATTTTCCCAGTCCAAGTAGAATATTCCACCAACACCCGGCATCCCCTTAGCGAGACTTTCCCATGCCGTCCAACTAACCATTCATCGGCTTGTTGTCCTCTGGATGGTCGTCAGCGTCCGTATCCTCTTCCCAGCACCGCATCCAATGATCCAGCCTTCGTGGAGGTCCGGGTTGGGTTGGATCAGCTTTATGGAAGGCGTGGAGCTTGTGTGGGCTATTCTTAAAGTTGGCTGCGTTATACCACGTCGGATCATCGTTGTAGCCGAGCCATTTCACTCGGTATTTGAGGTTTCCCCTGAAGATACGGGCTTCCAGAACTTCCTCAACCTCATATTCGTCATCTTCATCCCCTTGGGTGGGAAGAGCTATGTCGGACTGGGAGCGCGCCGCTAGAACGCACTCATGTTGAATTCTAAGCGGTGGCGACTCGTCGCGGGTGCTTTGGAGATTATCACTTGGCTCTTTTATGTCGTCTGTTTATCCGTTAGAATTTGTGGTTGTTCGCTCTAAAGGTAGTTAATCTTACCAATGTGCCCCCACTCCTCATCATCGGTTCCCTCACCAAGAGTATATTCGAGACCATTCTCTGATACGCTACACCACGAGGACAGTGACGTATCGTCATCGCTTCCGTTTTGATCTGACCCGGTTTCTGGGATTGGCGAGGAGCTTGAGCTGGCAGAAGCTGGTCCTTTAAGTAAGGATGTTGACCTCTTTCCTTGGTTCCAAATCGTGTTACTTTCGTTGACAAATTTATAATTTAGATTCCCTGTCTTTTGTCTCGACGACCGTTTCCTGCTAACGCATGCCCGCTTGGTTGGTCTAGATTCCACCTCGCCCGGTGACCTGGACCTTTTGAGAGTACTTTTAAAATCGACACAGTGGACGTCTTTGAGATGAAACTGGAGTTCTTGCAACGACGTATATGACTCTCCACAATGGAGATTACCTAAAGAACATACCGTCAACTTGGAATCTCTGTAATGCTGATTGTGGATATAGTCTTTCCATTTAGCCGTCTTGAGGAACTGCCGCGTTCGCAGTTCAGGGCGCAGGGACTTGTCGCCCAAACAATAGGGATAGAACTCCGGCGCAGCAAGTGTTCCTCCGTAGATCAGTGGGTTGCATTGCGTGGGGATTGTTTTAGGCTTGTCTAAGTGGGCTTTGCAATGAGCGTTCCATTCCACCTAATCAACGAACCATTCACTGCAAAGGAAGCAAAACACTACAGACTCGTGACTCTTTTTTAGCCACTTCTAATGGCAACTATGTATATGTTTCTACTATACGGCAGCCGGTTGACTATTATAAAATTTCATTAGATACTGCTAATAAAATACATATAGGGTTCTATACCTGTTAATTTTTTGCACCAACGCTGTTTTCGGACAGTGGCATTTCTCCAGCTCAAGACCCAGTCGGATTGCTACCTCCTCTTCTTACAAATAGAGCTTAATTAGATCTTTGAGGACGGCCTTACCTATATTGCTACGTATAGTAGCCTTAATAAATATACCGGATACCAGACGTTTGCGCTCCGGCATAAGTTTACGCACTCGTTGGAATATGGTTCTGTGATGGCCAGTGCATTTATATTTCCTTTTAGGTTAATTAGGCTGTTCTTCCCGACACTTACGAAGCGCTTCCGAAATCAATTTCCGTTTCTGGGCCTGTAACTCCTTGCGTTGAACCTTTGATAGTGCGTCGTTTAACAAAAGGATATCCTTAAGTTTTGCTTTAATATCCTTGAACTCGGCGCTCTGTTTAAGCTCGTGTCGCTTCTCTGCTGGCAGCAACTGCCACAGCTCAGGGTTTTAAGTAATAGATAAGGAACGGAAAAGGTCCACAATATCCGTATAATAGTGTTTATTATAAAAGAAGGTTGCCTGGCCATCTACTCTAGCATTATTGGCGGTGTAATACTCTTAATACACATTTGAGCTACCGTGTCTAGCCTATTTTATTCTTGTATCCTGCGAATAATTTCTGTCTGCACATAACATAAGTTAAGTATACGGGACATAGAACGGCATACGTATTAGTAAGGATTAAACCCTCTACTCTAAAGTCATGCACCGTTGGAGGGTTATTGTAGCCAGTGCGGAAGCTCCATTCTTGAAGATATTAGCTGAATATGCTTGCGGTTTCCATCTTCCTATCACTTCCCTCAAAGAATGGGAGGTCCTGGATGCTTGGGTTCTAGTGGAGTTGGATTATTCCTTCGTCTTCTGGAGGTTCTAGCCCCAGAACTTCGTTGATTGACTTGTAATCTCTAAATGCATTTCTTGCAATACACATAGCGACTATAACAAGCATTAGGTTACAAAAAAGAGGGCGAATTTCTTTCCCTTTATGCAACGCATGCTCTGGTCTATTTTGTAATCAGTGCAGGTGTATGTGTAATAAGGATTAAGCTTACCTTTTATTTGGAGTAAACGTTATGCCCTTTGCATCTCGCTCTAGTTATACAGCAAATTCTGCTTTGCCGTACTCATTACGGAAGACAGTAAAAATAGTTTCCTAACCCGCCACTATCAGTTTATATAGGCTACCTTAAGATAGAATTACCTTAAAACGTAAGCCCCTACCAGACCCAAGGCGGCCTGTGGACTCTATGAATTCGCCAATTCTGGAATTGCTGAAAATAATGGCACCAACAAGTGCCCATATTGTGATTCTACGCCTTGGCTTTGGAAGCACAAACCAATCAGGCCCCCACCACTGTGTTCCTAAGTGCAAGAAGTGAACTTGTGAGCCGTATCGCCGCAACCTCTTTCTGTAGGGCAGTTCAAGGAGAGTATACAACTCGTACTTGATAAACTGTCCTATGTTAGCACTAATGCCCTAAAACTCCTGGGCTGGCGGTATTAGACTCACATTTGAGGTAGACAGCGTCACGTCTTTGCTTATTTCCTCCCTATTTTTATTTTCCTCCTCATTTGCTCGTGTCTCTTCCATTCTAGCTCGCCTCCAGCCAGCAGTGAAGTCTTTGTAGTTCTGGATTACGGTCCCTAAACCTGGCTTTTCATCTCCATATCCACCTACAATTCCAAGCGCAATAGTCATGACGTAGTCTTTGGACGTCTTAATATCGTTCGGAGTCGCCCCTGGATTCAACTTCTGATATCTGATGAAAATTCATATCAGTGAAGTGTGCTGGGCTCGTGGATACTATCGAAGACTCACTGATCCCATAGGTCCAACGCGTGCATGTAGCGCTTCTCGGTGCTTCTTTGAAGCTTCCTTAGAGCTGGTTTTCTATTGACAACGTTGTCTTTCTTTCCTATGGCTGGATTATTTCTAGCACGCGCAAAGAAATCCTCTGGCGAGATCTTCTGCGGCATTTTAGCGCTATACAAAGCTGTAATAAGAAAATAGAATAAGTAGCACGAGGTCGGTGATGCTCGATTGTGTTGCTACAATAGCTGGAGGTTACCTGGCGTATGACCGTGCCTTTATAGTGCAAGGCATAGCACAAGCCACCTTGCCAAGAGATAGCACTGCGTCGTAGGACGGTGCGAGAGCATGGAGGGGGCCTGTTTTGTCCCTAGCTCTTAGGTGAATGGCCCCTCTTTCGATAAATGCCCTGGAGCCAAAAACTAGCCTCCTCGTCTGGACTTGACAAATCGTGAGGGTATGTCCCACTTATAAATGAGGATGATTGGCTGTAAACGAGAGCTCAGGGCAACGTGGATAAGTAGGGGGTGAGCAGCCTGAGGGGTGGGTGAGCAGGCTAAGGGGTGGGTGAGCAGGCTAAGGGGTGGGTAAGTAGCCTGAGGGGTGGGTAAGTGAGGGGCGGGTGAGCTGGGGGTGATTAGCACCTTAATAAAGCAGCGCTGGTTACTAGCTATAGGAGGAAAGAAAGTGCTGGAGAAATTTAACTGACTACTTTATTAAGCTTACTTTAACTTTAACTTTTAACTTTAATAATTATAACTATATAGTTTTTAAAGTTATAAATTAGCTAAAATATATAGCTTATTATCTTAAATTTAATATTTAAATTTAGTATTAATTAGCGTCTAAAAATCTAATTAAACTAATAAATAACTATTTATTAAAGTAAGCCTATATAATAAAAAATATATATAAAAATTAGGCTAGTATAAATATTTAATTTTTAATAAATTTTACTTAAAAAAAAACTTAGCTTTAATTTTAATTACTGCGTTAAGTTAGGCTTATAGTAAATAAATTTAAACTATATTTTATATTAAAAAAATAGTCTTTTTTATATAAATATTTTTTATAGTTATATTTTTACTTTACTTTAGTTTTAGTTTTAACTATAAAGTACTTTTTTAGCTTTTTTTTTAGTATATTATAAGCTATATAGCTTATATTACTAATATAAATAATTTATAAGCTAGAAATTTAAAAAATAACTTTTTTTAGTCTAGTGTTTGTAATAAGGCTTGGGACTCACTAATCATATCAGGCCTCAGTGGCTCAGTGGGGCTATGATCGTC
>JACVRA010000404.1:0-51203 GCA_019828545.1 Paracamarosporium sp. OC-R06-R3 | reverse complement strand
GTAGCTTTTCGGTATCCTTTCGTACCAGGCCTATAGGTATTCAATTCATCCAAGGTTATTTCTCTACACGCACTCCCATATGCCTCTGCACCGAGTCACACCGAATCCGGAGCTTTGACTGCCTGCGCCGATACAGTGTTTATATTTTATACACTTTACTTAATTTAGACTTTACTTTAGTACTTTACTACTTTTAACGTAAATAATTTTATAACTACAACTTTAATTAAAAATTAAAAGAGTATATTTAACTTATATACTTCTACTCTATATTTTAGCACATTAAAACTAAAATTTTATACCTAGAAATTTCCTAACCTTACTTATATATTCTAACTTTATAAACATAAGGCGTTCTCTATTCTTAATGCTCTGCGTGGACTGCTAAGTGGACGTATTAGTCATCATTTTGGCTGGGAGGCACCTTCTATTACTTATAACACCGCATGTGCTTCTTTAATGGCAGCTATTCATGCAGCCTGTTCCGCATTAGCAGGAGAGGAATGCAGAGCCGTAATTGCAGGTGGAGTTAATATCCTTACCAGCCCTGTACAATTCCAGAACCTCGATGCTGCAGGATTTCTCAAAAAGGATGGTGCTTCCAGGGCGTTTAACAAAGATGCTTCTGGATATTGGAGAGGCGAGGGTGCCGGTGTTGTTGTGCTCAAGCGCCTGCAAGACGCTCTGGCTCACGGTGATGTCATCCACGGCGTGATCGACGCAACATCAATCAACCAGAATTATAATGGAGCAGGGGCTTCCATCAACATACCAAGTAAAGTTTCGCAAGTCAAGCTCTTCAACAAAGTTTTACAACGCGCAGATTTCTGTGCGAATGCGATAACGTACGTGGAAGCTCACGGCACCGGCACCCAGGTAGGGGATTGTATCGAGGCGGAAAGCATTTGCGAGGTGTTTAGCAGGCACGCCCATGAGGAGCTTTTGTATCTGGGGTCACTCAAGGATAACATTGGCCATACGGAAGGTGCTACTGGCGTCGCCTCGCTCATCAAGGTTTTATTGATGATGCGACACTCTACCATCCCGCCCCAAGCTGGATTTAGCTCTCTGAACCCGAAGATTACCCCTTTGTCCAAGTCCCGCATAAGTTTTACGAAGAAACCACAAGATTGGACGGCATAGTCCAAAATCGCTTGTGTGAACAACTATGGTGCTGGGGGCTGTAACGGTGCGCTCATCATATGCCAGCCTCCTGACTTACCCCGAGAGACACATAGCAAGCTTGAGCGGTATCCAGTCTTGATCTGCGCAAACACGTATGCTAGCCTAACAGCTTACTGCAGGGAGCTTTTAGGATGGATCGATACACATTCTTCATTGCATGATCATACTCGACTACTTGCTTCCTTGGCTTTCAATCTTTTCAAGAAGCAGAACCCTGACTTGAAATCCGTCCTGTCGTGTCATGTAAAGAGCCTTGACGAACTGCGACAGAAACTCGGCTCACTTGTTACAAGCTCACCAACGGTTCAGCCAACCTCCGCGTCAAAACCTCGTCCATTAGTGTTGGTCTTTGGGGGGCAGGGCAGAAGCACTACCATGCTTTCACAGAAATTCGTCAACTCTAATCAACTATTCCGTAGTCATCTAGTCGATTGTGATGATGCGTTAAAGAGTCTAGGATATGAAAGTTTGTTCCCAGCTATTCATTCTCCAAACCACCAGGACATCATCGAATCGCATAGCATTCTCTTTGCTTTCCAATATGCAACCGCTAAGAGCTGGATAGACTGTGGCGTGAGCATAGATGCAGTACTCGGTCACAGTTTCGGGCACTTCACCGCGCTTTGCATCGCTGGAGCTATTTCTTTGGAAGATGCTATCAAAGTGGTAGCAGGAAGAGCAGCACTAATTGAGTCACATTGGGGCATTGAAAAGGGAGCGATGGTTGCTCTTGAATCACAACCCGAGACGCTGTCCTGCATCATCACACAGTTGAACCGACAACTACCGAACGAAACTGTCGATGTAGCTTGCTACAACAGCTCTTGTAACTATGTTCTCGCTGGAACCAATGCCTCTACGCAAGCTCTGGACGAGATCGTGCTCACTCAACCGCTTGAACACAGAGTGCGATGTAGCAGGTTGGATATCCCTTATGCATTTCACTCCCGCCTTGCAGAACCGATACTGACGGCCTATGAGGCACTTTTGGGCGAAGTTGCTTATTTCGAGCCGAAAATCCCGATAATTAGGTGTACTAAGGACAATACTGTTGACTGCAAAGAAAGCACTAGTACTACGATTGAGCGTACCCGATCGTCAGTATACTTTGCGCATGCCATTCAGCAAATTGCCGGCCGATTCGGACCATGTACTTGGCTAGAGGCAGGTACAGGGACGCCAATTATTAGCATGGTGCGTCGCGTACTCAAAGAGTTAAATGTTACAGGGGATACTTTCCAACCAATCAATCTCGAGGGAAAGGCTAGCGACCATGGAAACTTGGCAACTGCGACAGCTTCTCTCTGGAGATGGGGCCACAAACACTGTTTCTGGAGCTTCCACCACATCCAGCGTAACGAGTACGAAAGCCTCAGCCTCCCCTCATATGCTTTTGAAGCGCACTCTCACTGGCTGGATTACAGCGGAAGGACCGACGCGAAATCACCAGTTGGGGACGTACCCAAGCAATGGCGGTACTGCTCCTTTGTATGCTCAGACGATTCAGCTTTGGGGAAAGCCACCCTCGCAATCGACACTTCCGCATCTTCTTTTCGCACTCTGCTACAGGGTCACGCTGTGATTGGGATCCCCTTATGCCCAGCTTCAGTATATATCGATATTGCAACCCAGGGAGCTCTTTACCTTGCCTCCGAAGACACTATGTCAATGGTCCCTGAGATGAACGTAGAAGTACAGCATCTTGAGATGATTGCGCCCATTAGCAACAGACCATCACGGAAGATACAATTACAACTTACACGTGAATCAGAAATGACCGCATGGGCGTTTGATGTATCCAGCAGTGAAGAGAGAGAACCCACCATTCAACATGCGAGAGGCCGGGTACTTCTCTTGACCAGAGACAAAGTGCATCTTAGGGGCTTAGCTGCTTGTTTCGACCGGCTACTCGACCTCAGAGTTTGCAAGAAACTGTTAGCAGATCCGAACGCACACTCACTAGCTGGATCTGTCGTCTACACGCTTTTCTAGCGAGCAGTTACTTATGGGCCATTGTATCGTGGCGTTAAGAGAATCGCGTCATTGGGCCGCGAAGCTGTCGCCTGCATAGAATTGCCGTCTCTCGACCTCCTTGATTACGATCACGGTCGTCTCGGGCCGATAGTCATTGACAATTTTCTCCAAGTCGCTGGGCTCCATGTCAACTATCTGCAAGAACCACTGCGGGACGAAATATTCATTGCCAACCAGATAGAGCGTTTTGCCGTCGTGGCCGAGCAGAGCTCCACAAAAGCAACATGGGTGGTGTATACCAAGTCCTTTACAGTTAACAAAACGCACGTTATAAGGGACATCTTTGTTCTCGATTCGAACACAAATGTCTTGATCATGGCACTGTTGGGCGTTTCATTCTCACGAGTTCCCATCAAATCTCTTACTGGTTCGCTTACTCGAGAAAAGGGTAAAGCAGCCGAACAACCGGAAACAGAGGTAATGCCGGAGATTCAGCAAAGTTTCGACATACCAGCAACACGGAAATCGCCGGATGGGAATCTTTCGACAGTGGCTTTAGAGGATCTGGACGCCGGTAATGCTTACACAGACAAACGTTCCCGAGACGTCAGTATGTTGATCGAAATGTTCAGCGACCTGTTGGGTGTTCCTACAGAGGAGTTGCACGCCGACACTTCATTTGAAGATCTCGGAATTGATTCACTGATGATCACCGAACTAGCGAACACTATTCAAGAATGTTTTGACTTCACAATATCAACGGCTGAGCTGCAAATCTTTTCGAGTATCCACGCTTTGTCCACACGTCTTTTTGGGCCCCCACAGTCGGAGAGTAACGGATCAGGCTCATCGCAACCCCTTAGTTCCTCTGCAAGCTCTATCTCTCAACTGATTCCGCATTCATCCGTGATCAAAATCGCAACAAACAATACACCTTCAAACGTTAATTTTCTGGCCATGTTCGACAGCACAGCTCAGCAGTTCGACATCTATAGCGAGCGGAGTGGATATAATGGGTTCTAGAACGAGGTATTCCCGTGGCATAGTCGACTCATTGCGGCATATATCCTGGAGGCATTCGCAACGCTGGGCTGTTCTTTATCTGCGCTCCCGCCTGCTACACAAATACCCGTACCTGCCCACCACCCGTGACATGACCGCTTAGTCGAACGTATTCTCGAAGTTCTCGAAGAGCTTGGCTATGCTTATAAAAAAGAAGGCAAGGACTACTTCCGAACGGAGAAACCGGTAGAGGCAGACTCCGCCGCTGCACTCCACAAGTCCATCACAACCCAATTCCCGAGTTTCGCCCGAGAGCTTATGCTCCTAAAAGCTGTTGGAAGCCAGCTAGCAGGCTGTCTCCGTGAAGAAGTTAACGCGGTGGATATCCTCTTCGGCACAAAAACGAACCGGGATCTCCTCGAGGATGTGTACAGCAACGTACCTATATTCAAGACGGCGACGGATCTCCTCGCCGACGTTATCATCCGTATCTTCGTCGCGGCGTATCCTGGTAAAACGCTGCACATTCTCAAGGTAGGCGCGGGAACCGGCGGAACTACACGACATCTCGTGCAGAAGCTGGCGCGGGCAAAGATCAGCTTCACATATACCTTTACGGATGTATCGCCCTCGCTCGTTAACAAGGCCAAGCGGAAGTTCAAAGACATCCAGGGAATGCAGTTTCAAGTTTTGGATATCGAGCAGGCGACGCCGAGAGAGCTGCAAGCGAAATTTCACACAGTCATATCTGCAAATTGCATACATGCAACTCGCGATGTAGTAGAGTCCTGCAGGAACATCCGATCGCTCTTAAGAACGGGTGGCTTCTTAGGGCTCATTGAGTTAACCCGCCGCATGGGATGGTACGACCTTGTATTCGGGCTCCTTGAAGGCTGGTGGGCATTCACAGACGGGCGCACCCATGCCTTGATAGGCGAGCGGGAGTGGGACCGGAAGCTTCAGGCGGCGGGATTTAACTCTGTAGGCTGGTCGTCTGGCGCCTCGGATGAATCCAGCGATATTCGCGTTCTGTGTGCTACCCATGCCGCAACCCGCTGCACGACCCCTGAATTCCGAGCATCTTCCGTGGTTCTTCAGGGGAGCCCAGAGACCGCAACAACGACTTGTTTTGCGTTCCCCGGTGGCTTTGGCACAGCGTCCACATACACACCTCTGCCGACCTTAAGCCCCTCCATACTTATATTTGGCCTGAACAGTCCGTTTCTGAAGACGCCATTAGCATTCGACGTATCTCTGTCTGATCTTGTTGCCTAATACGTTTCCGAGATACAACGCCAACAACCCCATGGCCCCTATACTCTTATGGGGTACTCGGTAGGGGGCGTGATGGCTTACGAAGCTGCACGCCAACTGATCGCGCGCGGCGAACATGTTCGCTCGCTGATACTCCTAGACTCGGCCTGCCCAGCACTCTTCCCCCCATTCCCGTTCTCCCTGCTAGACTTTTTCGACAACATCGATCGCTTCAAAGGGACCGGCAGTTCAGACGCGACATCAAACGGGCAATCGGCAAATTCTACCAAGAAAATGCGAGACCCGCATGTGATCGCGACGCTGGAGGCATTGCATGGCTATGTCCATTTACCGATACCAGATGGCTGCGCACTGAAGGTCTTACTTATAGCAGCAAGACACGGGGTGGACCGCCATTAGACGGTTACGCGGCCGACTATGAGCGCACAGGAGAAAAAAGTCCTGGATTGGGTGCTTGATGATCGTGTTGAGGTCGGGCCGGACTTCTTTGGATGGGACAGGTTGGTTTCGAAAGAAGCAATCAGCGTAGTGTCCGTGGATGGGAACCATTTCTCCCTGATGACGGAACGTCCGTAAGTGTTATCTGCTGAATAATCAAAACTCGGGCGCTAACAGGACGTGTAGGTCACGAATGTTGCAGAGGCACTTCGCCGGTATCTGAGTACGTAGTGCGGCATTGTAAACATGGAATCTGTTATTACTTCTGTAGCGTCTAACGACGTCGATGCTTCGAGTATTCCCGTGACGTGTAAAGATTACGCTCTGCACATGGATCGCATAGATCCGCTTCGGAGGCTGCGAAGCGAATTCTGGATTCCCCGGAAATCAGACATATACATAGCCTCAGGTGAGATCCACACCCACCAGAGTCCAGCCGGAATAATAGTGACATGTGCTGGCGAAGGGGATCACGAGCCAGTCGTATACTTAGCCGGCTCTTCAATCGGCCTGCAACCCACTGCAACAGCGACACGAACCACTGCGTTTCTTAACCAGTGGGCCAAGCGAGCGCTCATATCTGGGTACAAGTCCGGACCCGGAGAATCCCCCTCGTGGCTGGAAGCTGAACAGATAGCGGCCAGCCTACTAGCGCCAATCGTAGGCGCCTTGGAAAACGAGGTCACGTTGATGAATTGCTTGACGACCAATCTCCACCTGATTTTGGCAAGCTTTTATCAGCCCGATAAAACAGCCAAGCGAGGAACGCGAATACTGCTCGAGGAAGATGCTTTTGCAACCGATCATGTCAGCGACTAATGTGCTGCTACAGATCTCCACACTGCTAATTACAAAATCGCAGTATGCAATTCGGTCCCACATAGAGTCGCATGGCCTCGACCCCGATGTGGAGCTGATATCCATCCCAGTAGACAAAGATGGTCTGCTCTCGACTACCACTATCTGCAGCACAATCGAATCGTTCGCGAGCGACATTGGAGTGGTGATACTGTCGGGAGTACAGTTCCATACTGGCCAGCTCCTAGACATAGCGACGATAACAGCGTTTGCGCACAAGTGGGGAGTCATTGTGGGATGGGATCTTGCCCACGCAGTTGGCAATGTTGAGATGAAACTACACGAATGGGATGTCGACTTCGCGGTATGGTGCTCGTACAAATATCTCAACGGGGGGCCAGGTGCTACGGCGGGGATTTTCGTCCATGAACGTCATGGTAGGGATGGACATCGACGACGTCTTGCAGGGTGGTGGGGCGTCCCAGCGTCGAGGCGATTTGAGATGGAAAAATGTAAGTCTCCCCTCTGATGATCAATTAGCAGAGCAGGGCACGCTGATACGTCGGATTGATAGGTTTCACGCCCGAAGCCGGCGCTGCTGGATTCAAAACGTCGAGCCCCTCGATCCTTGACATCACGGCGGTAACTGAGTCTCTGCGAGTATTCAAAGAAGTCGGGATTGCCAAGGTAATAGAGAAGTCCCGCAGTCTAACCACCTATCTTGAGTCCCTCCTCGACAACTTGGCCAAAAAGTCGTACACAGACGCAAAAAGGAGCCTATGGACAATGATTACGCCACAGGATTCGACGCAGCGAGGCGCCATGTTGAGTCTCAGATGGCGCAGCCCGGAAATAATGGAGCTTGTTCTAAAGCACCTCCGAGATCGCGGTGTCATCTTGGATGCGCGCAGACCTGATATAATGCGCGTAACACCAGCGCCATTGTACAACACATTCGAGGATGTTTGGCAGTTCATAGGAGAGCTTGAGGTCGCTATCAGAAGCACCGAAAACGAACAGGATAGGAAAGCTTGATGTTCTTTAACGACTAAGATTTTGTTGGAGTAGAAAAATTCGGCAAAAGTGAACACTTCTAGCCTAGTGGATAGAAGGGCTTATATAGGGGTATTTTGACTGCAATAGATTTCAATTTTAAGTGTTATGTTAGACATCTGGCACATGATATTACGAGGCTGCCTAGGTATCGCTTAATTAATAATAATAGACTAGGGTTAGGGTTAGGTTTATTTATTTATTTATTTATTTATTTATTTATAGGTAAAAGCTTATTAAGATCATTACTTCAAACGCAGTTCTAAAAATATAAGCAGCCATATCTCTTGTTTCTTCTTCCGGGAACACCCATTTAACGGCTCTCCCCGGCTGATCTTATGGGGTACCTATTGCCTCTACAGCCGACTCAGCCATTAGAAATGCTTGCTCTATGCCTATTTTGAACAAGTCTCTTCGGATTTATTGATCAGTGTAAGGTTGCTCCTAAAGATACAAAATTGACATACAATCACAGGATTCATCTAGGTACCATCCATTTCCGTAAGCAAAGCAACGTAGGAAAGAGAGATAGACGAGAAAGAAGTATATAGAGTAGGCCACCATAGCAGCAATAAACAAAATTATGAAACCTTAGGTGATGATTGGTGTTCCAGATAGATATGTTGAACAGTTTGGAGCAATTTTGAAAAGGGATTTAGATATATCACAGAGACAAGGCTTTTAAATATACGTCTCACGGCTGGGGGGTCCTCTCTCAACACAAGCATGGAAGAGCCACGAATATAATAAGGCAGACATGGGACATCAGTGCGTCTACCAGGCGTCATGATTAGTACTCTCAATACTCGGATATACGCAATATCGACATGGGTGGGTTTGGAAACTCTTCGTTGCAATGTATCGCTGGCAAATGAGCTTCAGAGTTAGTGGCCAACGCCGCAGTTAGATTGCTTCGCCGTGAAGTCGAAATCATCACTTCGCCGTAAAGTTGAGACCATCACTTCGCCGTGAGGTCGAAACAATCACTTCAAGCCACAGGACTATCTTCCCTTATACAGTACTCTCCCCAGTATGGTTCTCTAGTGTCTTTTCTTCAGCTTTTAGAAGCTACATCACCCTTCACGGACCTTTTGGGTACTCTTTCCGACCTTTTACCAATCGGAGATCTACAAGATAGTTCGATTGAGGCCACGTACGGAGGGTTTAAAGATACGTCTCTATTAATTGATAGGTCAAACCCCCTACACGAAGGAGCGCTAGAGGCCCGTATAGCATACTTCACGCCACGGTGGAACACGTCCGTGCCTCCTCCGTGCGCGTAGATCGGTCACGGGCTGCCCTAACGCACGGAGGTGTTCCACCGTGGCATGAAGTCTGCTGTCTCAAGACTGATTATGCTCAAGAGCGAACACCCTGTTGGTGGTTAAAACTTGACCCCGCCCGAAATCCTTGTATGACGAAGTTTAGTTTTAGAAATACAATAATCCATCAACAAGGCCACAGTGGCATGACGGGATTTTCGGTATGTCAACAGCGGGAGGATGCACGCTCACTGCACTATGTTATTGTTACGTTTCAGTACCAAGTCAAATCGAATACGTAAACCGTCTATGGCTCACGTCGCTCTATATCGCCACCGACATCTTCCGCTTCCGTGAAAATGGTATAGTTTCTTATTTTCAGGGTGTCCGATCCGAGATTACCAATCTGATACATAGTCCCCAACCTCCAACCATCCTCATTCCTGGTATCTAAATCTGCCACCTCCCATTGTTGATGACCATTTCCAAAAGGTGGTTGCAAGACATTAAAATGATCTCGCATGGAGACTAGCTTTTCCTCTGTTACGAATCGATGGTATTCGCGCGTTCGGGCCGGCAGAGCCGCAAGCCAAGAGTCCAGGGTAAGATGTGGAAATCTAACAGCCATCAAATTCAAGTCTTTGAGCTCACCCCGCATGCGTTTCAAACACTCCGAGATTTGCTCGTATGTTTCAGGTTGCACTAATGGTCCTTGCAGGAAAATGGAGAGTGTTCGCAAGTTAGGCATGGATTGGCTGACGTGTCTGCATACTAGAGAAAATGTTGCTACGTTATATGGGTCTGGATCCCCCCGTAACATGAGAGAAATCCCATCGTAGAACAGTTCGCAGAATTGGAAGTGGATATGCAGAGAATTTATGAGCGATAGGTGTGCAGGAAGAGCGGAATTGTAAAAGTCGATAGGTATTGTGTTGTGCAGGGAAACGAAAGTATTTGCCTGATACAATGATTGTAAAGTCTCTAAATATCTACATGGCGATGGTCAGTAAGCGTGCATCGTCAAGCGACTTCATCGAGTCGACTTACATCATCTGGCATGTCTGAAGTACAGACAGAAAAGATGGTTTATGCATCGTACTGACTTTGAAACTAGTCCTGCCCTCGACCGCCTCTCGAACCGTCTGTGGCGTGATATTTAATACGCTCTGTGGGCTGTCTTCTGGCATTAAGTCATATGTGATCCTGTCTCGCGCTCGATATAATGCAATGGGACCACTAGCCATTACATAGTCCCAAATGATGAACCGGATCTCAGGAGGTAACATTAGTAGTCTGCTTTGTGATTGGGAACATCGTCTGCGACTGCGCAACTTCAGCGGTTTGTATGGGGGATACCTCGCGCGATGGTATAATCGCCCAAAAGTATCCCATACACAGCGGAGTACTTTGAGACTGGATTTTGCGAGTCGTCGGTGTGCTCGACGGTTTTTTCGAATATATGCAGCGTCGTACGGGAGCTGTATTTGCATTCTTGCGACTAAGGAATGCCTTCTGCAAACTTTGCTCGATCGATGGAAAGAACAAGTGTTGAATTTAAAGCTTAACAATCCTTGTGGGTGCCTGGCAGGTTCTGCTGTTTTTCATAAGCTGACATTGAAATGCGGCACAGCACAACACTGACGTTGATGGGCGCCTCGCTGAGCATTGGCCCAATGAGGCGCAGATCTGAACGCCAAACTTGTTTTGTGTCAGAAGATCTTACTTCGACCAGCGGCACAGCTAGAGGGTATCGCTACAGGGATCACGTGCGAAGCCGAGACTTAGGTCAGGTTACTATATCTGTATAACTTAGGTGAAAAAGCTTTTTCTAATATCGGATGGCTATTCCTACTACTAACCATTCTTCGTCCTATTATACAAGTTAGATACTAGGCTAACACGATACTACATTACACTGATAACGACGATAACGACGATAAGCTAGTGTAAGTCACGCCCGAAACTCGGCCGTGTAGACGTTACTTGTTCCTTTGAACCAGCAACATTGCGTTTACATTTCTACATACAAATAGCGACTATACCGTGCAGTTGCTATGGCAAGATCAAGAAGTGCACCGCAATACGACTATGCCCGAATGCGATCTTCCAATTGGACCAATTTACAGCATGCATCTGGACGAGAAGCAGAGTTCTGCTGGCGGTGCATTTACCAGCCGCTCGATCCAATCATCCAGTCGACTTTCTGGCAGCGTCGGCACTATGACTGAGGCGGTGCAGGAAGAAGCCTATGGCTGGATCTGCGTGGTCGCCGTACTGCTCATCAATGCACACACTTGGGGAATCCAAACAGTACGTTGTGAAAGAGTGAACCTATCGAAAATATATTCGCTAATACATCGTAAGTCTTACTCTACCTTCCTCTCCTATTATCTCGATCATGGTACCCTTGAAGGAGCATCCCAACTGCACTATGTCTTCATCGGCGGCCTAAATTTCTCAATGCCCTTCGTGATTACTCCTGTAGCCACCCGGGTTATTGGAATCTGGGGCATGCGTGCCTGTCTACTCATTGGCGTTGTGTTTCAGACTGTATCGCTCCTCGGTGCGTCTTTCGCAACCAACATTTGGCACCTATATCTAGGCCAGGCAGTGGGTTTCAGCTGGGGGATAGGTTTCTTGTTCGTTGGCACTATGAACACCATTCCTCAGTGGTTTGAACGTCGGCGAAGTCTTGCCACCGGTCTTGCCGCTTCAGGCACCGGGCTTGGCGGGCTTTGCTACTCCATCGCATCCGGTCAAATGCTGGATAACATTGGGATTCAGTGGTCCATCCGTACCCTGGCTCTAACGGCAGGCGCAGTCAATTTCGTTGCTGCGATTCTCATTCGTGATCGCAATGCTACGATCAAACCAACGTTCAGTTACTTCAACGCTGGTTTGCTCATCAAGCCAAGTTTTCTTGTCCTCGTAGCTTTCTCGTTCTTCAACATGTTGGGCGAGATAATCATCCTGACACAGATTCCTGCCTACGGTTCGTCTGTTCTTGGACTCACACTCCTTGAAGCCTCAGTCATAGGTTCCATGGTTGCTTTGGGTCAGATCATTGGACGCACAGTTATCGGATGTCTTAGCGACTATTGTGGTCGACTCAATGTTGCTACGGGAGCTACGTTCTGCGCAGGTCTTGTCACCTTAATCATTTGGACTACCGCAACGTCGTACGGACAATTGATTATCTACGCTATCTTCATTGGAGCCTTCGCGTAAGTCTATCTACACGCTACTCACACGTTCGTTATACAAAAAGATAACTATATTCCGAGTGGATCGTTCTGGTCGGTTATCGGCCCTGTCTCGGTCGAGGTTCTCGGCTTAAAGCTACTCCCTGATGGTTTAGCAATGATTTTTATCATATTGGTACCGCCCACCACATGTAAGTAGAAGATCGACTGCCCTTTTATGGACCTTTGCCTGATCTTGATAAAACCTAGTTTCACCAGTTATTGCGCGCGAGCTGGTGCATGGTAATCAGTATCTAGACGCGCAGTTGTTCGCTGGATTTGCATTTTTCGCCTCTGCCGCTGCTTGTTGGGTTCTGCGAGCTTGGAAAGTATCCGTGACCGCGCCAGTAGAGGGACAAGATTTGTCGCCAGAACACATACCTGGTACCATTGAGGGACCTTGGACTCGCAATGTCTTCAAGGGGTTATTGCGTTGGTGCAGAGCATAATATAAGGGTACATAACTACGGCGTAGAAGCGTGGCCGACTCGAACAACAGCTTTACCATGTCTTTTTCCTAGAATCGATATTTCTTAAGTTCTAGTTTCGACGCATCTACTTATATTTGTTAGGATTGAAAGTGGATGCGGCGCACCGTTTTAGTGATTCATAGTCCCCGCATATGGAAGAAGACAATTTGATTTGGAGAAGAGCGCTAGAGTGGGTTTCCTAGGTATGGCGTACATGTTGCGCATTTTGAATGCGACTCTTTGTTTTGTTCTGAAGCTCTACACTACGTTTGGAATTGCGATTGTTTGCGGATGTCTTCATCGAGATATTTATTCTGGCATAATCCTCATCGTAGCTGTCCGTAATTAGCAGACTCGGCAGATAGGCTATGCGATGCCTCGGTTTGGTGTCAAGTTCAAGTCACGTGATTCAATTAAGCAACTGCCTTGGGAAGAGCGACAATCACGTGCACTGCCAAGAGCGCCAAGCCAGACTCTGCCCAACCATCGAGCTCTGTCTGTCAATCTAGAGTAATGTCCGATACAATGCCTTCAAACCTACGAACTACGCAGAGAGCACCGCGCTCGTGCACCTTTTGTCAAAAACGGAAAATCAAGTGCGACAAGAAACTACCCTGTGCTACATGTCGGTCGCGAGGCATAGCTGAAGAGTGCCACGCGGAGCAGGTACAGGTGAGGGGAAGACTTATAGCGTGGGTGACGTGATGAGTCCAAATATTTGCAATCTCACGCTGACATGCCCTTCCCCAGAGCTGTTGACCCTCCACAGCCAAGCTACACGGACCTTCTTGTCGAGAATCGACGGCTGCGCGCAGCTCTACTCGAAAATGTGACCAACGTTAAGCCCACTGATAACGTCCGCTTTCTCGCGAACGATTATCATGAAAATCTCTTGTACGAGCAGCTACGCGCTCACCAAAGGCCATCGACTGTACACAGCCCTGCGGATGTGCTACATCCTACCCCTGCCTGTAGTCGTATTCTATGCGCTCATGGCCGTGTATGGGCATCTTGGCACCATTTTGCTGTAAATGAGGTTGAATTTGCTCAGCAACATGAGCAGTACCTTAGCAAACGACAGCTTCAGGGCTCTAGCCTATCAGTAAATGCGCAGTGGTTAGCGCTCTACTTCTCTTATCTCACGGTATCCCAGCCTTACTAGTCCTGTTATTCACACCTTACTGAATTTTTCAAACAGGCTGCGCTTTGGTTCTCGACCGACAAAGAGGCCTCGGTTGCTGATTTGCCGTGCGGTGAGAGACTGACACATGAGTTAATAGACTGGATGAAACCTGACTTCAATTACAGACGACGTGGCTGAAGTCTTAGAGAATTGGTTCGATGCTGCTGTATACTACCTGCATGCCGCCGATTTCCTTCGTACTCCTGATGTGACCAACGTGCGCACGATTGCAGTGCTGGGCATATCGTGCGCTCAACTTGGCGAATTTAACCTATACTGCAGTCTTTGGGCATGCGGCATTCGCCTTATTCAACAACTAGAACTAGACTCAGATATTGGTCTGGAGAAGATCAAGTCCTTGCGAGAAAGAGAGCAGATGCGCTGCCTCTATTGGACTTTTGTGGCGAGCGACTGGCTCACTTTCCAGATCAGGCGAACCATTATCAGCGGATCGTCCGTTTCGATGGCCCCTCCTTCAAATTCCCAAAGCCACCTTTGTGCATCGATACCCGACTCCAACATGGCTGAGGTGTCATCAGCAATCAGTAATTTGCAGTACCACATTGTGTTCGCTAGGATATGCGCTGTGTTGTACAATTTTAAATGTACATCGGCTTTTCTGGGTGGCGACATTGATAGCCTCGCTACAGTGATCCAAAATGCGGATAATGACCTGGCAAACATCATTTCAGAGCTCCCTGAAATTTTCCATTCACCCGACAGTTCCCATATACAGACGACCCTTACCGAACACCTCGAATGGCAACAATTGAGTATCAGAGTCATCTTGCTATATTACCGCATGGTTATCAATCGACCCCTATCCAGGAGCACCTCAATAAATTCACTTACCAGTGCTGGCGCCAGAGCTATATGCATTGATGCCGCACATGGCATCGTTGCGCTCTTGATCGACGCTGATAAAGAGACTTCGAGACACTTCCTATGGTGAGAGACTGAAACTTCCGGATGATGTTATACTAATCGAACAAGGTCTATTTTACTACCACTCTATTCAGCGAGTGCGACTCTTCTCGACTCTTCTACCAATCACCAGTGCGAGAAGGACCACGAAACAGTAGTGATGCGATGTATATTGCATTTCGAAACATTGGGTAAACGGAGTGTATACGCTCGCTACGCTGCGAAAGTGTTGCGGGGATTGTGTGGTACTAAAAGTCATCTTACATTCCCTCACGAAGACTTTACTATGGACTGAAGGTTCGAAGCATTTTACGAGACGCGGTTTACTCAGAGTCACTCTAAATTCACCTCTTTCCCAAGCCTAGCTGCAACTTATAATCACTACGTCGACACATTGGCGGTGCCAAGTCTATTACAATGGACACGCGGCTACCTTGACAAATGTACACTATAAGTCTACTAGCCGCAGAGTAGACAATCACATTGATCTATACTATCCAATTCACCCATACCAGGCCGGAGCCCACCAGACAATGACAACTCTTAAAAGAATCCACTAGTCGAATAAACGCGATATCTCTTTTCCACCCAGACGCTCAAATCTATCGGTTTACTGTAATATAGATGCACATGATAGCTACAGCAGCAATGAGATATGCAAAACCTGCGAACATCTTCGCTCCGAAGAAACTTCCCCCATTAATGTTCGTAATATAGAGGGCAATCGCTTCTGAAACTAGAGATGTCAGATAGCTTCAGTTGGTAGTTGGCAAGCATCGGACTTACATGTGGCGGGTATCACAAGTATCAACCAGGTCAAGTTCAAAGCCGAAGATAGCTGTTCCAACCCGACGATGTCCACCAAGATCGGAGCCACAACGGCAAAGAGAGTGCCACTTTGCCCTTGGTATTAGCCGAATTTACATTCCAATCTACGAGTGAACCTGGCTACGCGAGGAAACACGTAATAACTTACGCAACAAGACCAACAAGAATGCTGAACGTGATAAGAACACCAAAAGAATTGGTAAGCGTCCACATAAGCAGACATAACACACTAGCGACAATTGATGAGGTGCTAGTGACGAGTAGCCTGTCGAATCTATCGCACAGATATCCAATCGTAGGACGACCAACCAACTGTCCCAAACTCAATAGTGCCCCCGCCGTTGATCCTTGTGCGGAAGACAATCCAATGCTACTAGCAAAGCTGGGAAGCGAAAAGAGTAGTACCACATATCCGAGGATGCTGCACACAGTATATGTAATGAAGAACAACATAGATGGTTGTCGTAGTACCAGCATGAGCTCAGAAGCCTGTCCAGAGCCAACAGCGAGGGATGTTTTGAGTCGCTTGTCCTTTAGCAAGAGGACCGACAGACCGTTCACGATAGCCGCAATTATCCCCAGGATTCGCAGTGTCATAGGAGAGCCGAGCTGCCTGATGAGCTGGTTAGCTGCCAGTGAGTAGGACAATCCTCCAATTCCAGAGCCTCCTGAGGCTAAGGCGTTCGCTAGGCCACTGCGTCTGTCGAACCATGACGGCAATATTCCAACCGTTCCTACGTAGAGGAAGCCCATTCCTAATCCGAAACAAAGGCCTTGAGTGAGAAAGAGGTGCCACGTGCGCGTTGCAAAAGACGCTGCAATGAACGACATAGCCTCGATCACGACGCCGACACCAAGTATCAACCGGGTGCTGTAGGCACTTGAAAGCTTGGACACAATCGGGCTAACAAGAAAGGCTACAGAGATACTGAGACCACCAATGTAGGCGAATTGCACAGGTGTTGCATCAGGAAGAGCACCTGAATGTAAATAGAATTCAAGAAAAACAGCGTAAGCCTATTTGCAGAGTTGATCAATCTAGTCTCGTAGGAGGCAGTCGGAAGTTCTCGACTTACAGCATTAAGACCCCAAGTGTGCGCGTTTATCAAGAAAACACTCAAAACACACACCCAACCGTAGCCGCCGTCAGGCTTGCTTTGAAGGTCCTGTGTCTGGTTCTCCGTTGTGGCGTCCATCGATGGAGCTGAGGTCATATCCATATATGAAAGCGATGAAAGTCAGGGATTGGTATGGCAGAAAATGATCTTAAGATGTGAGGAAAATCTTTTCATGATTGAGTCTTTAATGATGATTTTGTTTTGCGCAAGGTTGAAGTGCCGGGTTACGTAAATGATGTCTATCCAATATGAATATTTAGTAAGACGGCCGAGACACGGGCGAGATTTGCGGCTGAAATGGATTGGTCGGCTTGGCGTTTCACCCGATAATAGGTAACGAGCGTCACTTGAATTGCACTACTACGTTGCAACCACAAAGCTTGCTCTTCATAGAGTGCATTGATTCCCAAGAATCTCTTCGAATACAACAATGATGACGCCAGCATCAGCACAGCATCTGAAGCTGGCAGCTGTTCAGATGGCACCGGTCTTTCTGGACAAACAAGCCACAAGCGAGAAAGTATGTCGCCTGATCCGCGAAGCTGGAGAGTCCGGCGCCGATATTATTGGCTTCCCAGAATGCATCATACCCGGCTACCCGGGCTGGATCGAACTTTTGCCCGTGGATCTCAGCAGAGCACATTCGTTGTACTTACAACTTTGGGACAATTCGGTCGAGGTTCCAGGACCGGAAACTCAAGCCATTGGAAACGCATGTCGCAACGCGGGAATATACGCTATTGTCGGAATCAACGAGCGACGGTCAGGAACAACCGGAACCACTTATAATACGCAGCTAATATTTGGCCGTGACGGAACGCTGTTATGCAAACATCAGAAATACGTACCCACCCTAGCAGAACGCCTCATTCACGGCCCTGGCACAACGGGTGCCATAGCTTATACTAAAACCGAAGATCTTGGCACGCTCAGCGGCTTAATCTGTGGCGAGAATGTGAACCACCTTGCTACGTATGCACTAGGCATGTCCTACCCTTTGGTGCATGTTGCGTCGTGGCCCCCACATTTCACTCCAGGAGCTGATATGCACGATTGCATCCTCAATGCAACACGAGGGCTAGCCTATGCGCTCAAGTGCTTCTTAATCAACAGTGTTGGCCTGGTTGGCGATGATGCTATAGCCGCCTACGGCGACGATGACAGTACCAAGGAGTTTCTGCGACAAGAACAAAAGAAACCACGTGCGACCATCCTTGGGCCAAATGGAAATATCATCGCAGGGCCGTTATCACCTGAAGAAGAGATATTGTATGCGACTGTAGAAGTACGGGACGCGATTCTGGGCAAATACACACATGATCTGGCAGGACACTACAATCGACCTGAACTTTTCGCACCAATATTTGCCAAGCATCTATCGCCATAATCATGTCTCGAGGATGAACCAGTGTGTAAATCATTGCGCACGGCGTATGTCACCTAGCAATCTGATAGTTGCGTGGACGAACGCTCCATTATCTGAGCACACGTTTATTACTATAATTGTATACCTTTGCTTCTGTTCCTGTATATAAAGTGATTGCAAATGGGCAAGGAAAGTCCACGACACCAGTATCCGAGCCTTGTGACCCTATTGATGACAGTGAAAGTGAAAAAGCCCTCGGCGGAACGTTTGTCCCAATTGCCGCAGTTGACGCAAGATCGGGTGCCGTATTAGGGTCTGCTGACTTGGTTGGAATGGATTCTTCCATAGAAGGTATTAGATTATTCTCTCAATTGAATGCAAGTTCAAAGACGCGTGTTGATGGGACATTAAGTGTACCATGAGCATGGAGTACTCAAGTATTGAGTTCATTGGATACAGAAAAGTGGGCGAGCATAAGTGGTACACATCCTCCGGCAATGTCACCTAAGAATGCAATCTACCGCGCTGCACTCTTGTCGTTCAGGCCAAACTGCGTGACAAGATGGAGAGACAGAAACAGCCAATAAAATAAGTCTACTGCGTCTATTCAACGCTCGATTGTAGCTCTGTCGGATGTTAAAATTGCCCATTTCTCAACGTTAGAATTAGAAATCCGTCCTCGTCCAGACGGTATTTTAAAACGAAGCACATAAAACCATAAAAAGTGCTAGACGTGGTTAGTCTACCTTGCGCATGTGAGGCTGCTCTAAGACATCCTGACTGAAAAAAAAAACGCACAGACACTAGCTCAACTTCAGACAGGCGACTCCAAACCCTGAGCTATTTCGATGAATTCATAACATATAGCGGCGACTAGTAGGACTTTGATGAAGGTAAAGAAGACACGCGCCATTCCCTATTCCAAAGCGGAAGGTACGCGTACCTCCGTGGTGATATGATTAAGCATAGGATAGCGATATCATAAATGCTCGGTAGGAGATCTTCACATGCGAACTCGAACAGGTCCAGCCTTAACGCGCCCATTGATCAGCGGAAACATAATTAAAAAAGTGGTTCACGCGACAGTCAGATTTGAATGCCGGACAGGGAGGCTAAATTGATCATTTGAAGTTTACACGTATATAGACACAGTATTCTTCAGGGCGGGACAGTCATAACGGAACTCTCAAACAGTCCTAAATAATCATAGTACATGACGTTCGGCTAGGTAGTATGATAAGTGTATACGGTTGGGGCCCTGATACAACGGTACGACGATACGACGATAGCATTACACCGACCCTTGCACAGTCTCTCGCAGAGAATAGGAGCACGACCTTTCGCTAAAAGCTTTTAAAGAGCCGCTGCACGGCTAGTATGATTTTCACACATCTAAAGACTCGTTGTTCCCCCACTATCAAAGTCAATACACACGCCGCTCCTATCATATCTCAAGCCGTTCTTTCGCGACCATGGCGGGCACTCACGGCAGTCCAAGGGTCTACAAGCCCAGCTCTGTTGCTGCTGTATTGTTTCTAGTTCTTTTCGTCATTGCTACACTGTGGAACGTTCTCATAATCTTCCGCCGACGGGTTTTCTACTTCATCGTCCTTGTAATAGGCGGAGCACATACGTTTTACAGTTACTTTTCCACAGTTCGCATCTAATACACTCGTTGAACAACAACTTATCATAGTTTTCGGTAGTTGAAATCGTTGGATACGCCACCCGCTTCCTCGCCGCGAAAGACACGAACAACTTTGCGTTCTTTATCGTTCAAACACTCTGCATCCTCGTCGCACCTGCTCTGATCACCCCATTCATTTACATGGTACTTAGACGCATTATACTACTCGTGCACGGCGAAGCGTACTCGCCCATGAAGCCGTCAAGGGTCACTATGGTGTTCGTGGGAGGAGACATCGTTACATTCCTCGTTCAGATCATGGGCTCTGGCATGCTCAACAGCAATTTCACCCGTCGCAAGATAATCATCCTTGTTGGTCTGACCGCTTAGCTGATTTTCTTTGCGATTTTTGTCGCGATAGCGAGGGTCTTTCATCGAAGACTATTGATGAACCCCACCGAACAGTCCTTACACCTCGATGCACGCCGTGGAAAGAGAGGTTGGAGGGCGGTGATGCTCGCCATCTATGTTTCCAGTGCGATAATTTCCGTCAGATTGATCTTCCGATTCTTCGAGTTCGTAGGCGATCACGATTCGACAATGCAGAAAAGCGAGGCATTTCTTTGTATCTGCGACTCGACGCTCATGTTGGGTGTATTGGCTTTCCTGATTTATCATCATCCATCCGAATGTATACCAAGCCGAAAAGGGGCGGAAGAGACACATGACGGAGAAGAGTTGCTTTAATTGTCCATTAGATGCTGAAACGCTGCCAAAGGATCGGTAGTGTGAAAATGATATCTATGGGTTCTGAGAGTTTCATAGCAACGCGCAGACCGCAGTAACGGGATTGTGGCGAGGGGAAAGTCAGCTTCGCATGGTGGAGCGATAAGTGGTCTGTTCGTCTGGGAGCATTAAGGTGAATTTTATGGTGTCGTGCGATGTCAGTGTACCGACGGAATGCTGGCTTATAGTGGTTTCAATCATGTATATATATGCACGTCAAATTCTTCATTTTGTCTTGCAATCGCTATTCCATTGGAGCAGCTGTATTCACAAGGTTGAAAACGTGATGATTTACGCGACCCTAAGAAGGTACAGTACTGTTTCGATCGCTACTAAGATTGATTAGTAGTCGGGAGATAAGAACACGAACAAGTGTTTGCGTGTCATGGATTGGTCTCGAACTAAGGATTCGTTCCTCCTAGTAACAACCAGAACCCTTGCGCTAGCTCATTAAGGCTTCACGTTTGAATTTTACCTACCGTAGGTCTTGAATTAATAGTTCATGTAATGGTGGAGGCTCGACATGAACCTTGTGGGTCTCGATAGGGTTTTAATGGTGAATGACTGTTCTAATCGTATTATCTTGGATGGGAATCTCTTACCTCTACCGAGAGCGAAGTCAATTCGGCGGATGATGTTGATAGGTAGCTATAGTCTCTTGAAAGAAGGTGTCTCCACCCCCTTAAGGCCTTGTGGGTGGAGGTGTGAGGAACGTCAAGTGAAAAAGGCAAATGGGCCCGTTCAACATCTGACCATGGCTGAAGATATTTTGCCAAATTTTGACTAAGAACCTGCAGTTTATGACCGCCTCGTAGTGCTTATATGGAATTTCCTCTCTGCCAGGTTCACATTCCGTATCACGCGACATCAAGTCAGTACATTTTTCACAAGTTCAATGGACACGTGAGGTTATTTTCTGCTTGATTGTTTCAATGAAATACTGAGGGGAGAAATGGGCGCAGACGAAGGTCAGCCATCGTGTTGATTTGGGCGTTGTATATCTGCCTCATAAGAACATACTATCACGGTTGGTGTTGGCAAATGTGGTGCACGTTATGACTAAAGTTGTACTTAGCTACAAGTTACGAACGAAGCAGTCACCGTTGGTGAGATAGGAAGGTCACTGAAAGGAGGTTGTGTTGAGTGATGTCAGCGCCAGTGCCAATAACGATCCAGGTGGCAGCACATTGTAGAGATCTAGCACCTCAAGGTTCCGCTTTCGCCCTAGCACCCACACTCAGACTTCTTCGATCGTGATCCTGACATCTATGTTTCTGTAGTCCGCAAAGTTGGAATTCCATAAATAAAAACAATTGTGACAGGTATTTGCACTTGTAGAATGAGGCGCGTTAACGTAGGATTTGACTGCATTTAATTGTGATGGTCACGCGTATCTGCTCTTTAGTATTGCCAGGAATGTTGCCACCTGGCAACACTGTGGCATGAATACTAAGTATATCAGATAGCGACAGATCTCTTATGACAACGGTTCCATCTGCCGAGTTTATACTTATGCCTGGATCTCTAACGATGGTGAACAACAGACTTAGCTTTCGACATTCCTTAGCGATGGGGTTCGATGAATGTTAATTGTAAAGACAAGGAACCTATGGACAGTCCTTCATAATATGTACTGATCGTAACATCCTTCGTTATCCCAGGATTTTCTGGCCATGTGATTGCTGGCAGATGTAGACTAAAAATTTGGTGTTCGACATGCACATATCTACTCTTTCGGCCTATCGAGCCAATTCTTCCATCCCGTCGGAACAAATGCGTCTGCAATAGCGAAGATCAACTTATCAATTCCTTCTAAAAACCAATAATGCTAGCCCCTTCCTAAGATAACGCCATAATGCGCGAAGCTAATTAGCGCTCCTGGCTGTTTTTCCGAAAGTAATTCCATGGCGAACAATCGACACGTCTTGGATCATTATTGATCCATTCTGCCCCATTTTATCCTGCCAATGAAGACCTGTTGTTCGCGGAGAATTGTCCTGCGCTTCTTGACAAGTATTTTGACAGGCTGGCAAGCCCCTATAACGATCCTAATAATAGTGTAGCCTTTTAGGCTTCAAGTAGGTGCTCGCCTCGTGTGTTGCATCTGCGTTGCCTATTGCCTGAACACGATCATGTAAAGGGAAGGTGAAACTTTCTTCTCCTTCAAGGATCATGCTCGTGCCTGGTCTTCGCAGTCCAGAAAAACAGATCTTGTATTGATATTTAAGGGAAGACGTAGGTTTCTCTTCTATTTTGATCAATATTTTCTCTTCGCTACTTCTCGGGAACTCGAGTACGGCGCTAGCGCGCTACGTTGAGCGCCGATATGCGGCATCCAGTCATCATCAATAATATCAATGGCAGTCACTAGAAATCGAGGGGGCTATTCTCCATAGTTCCGTTTCATATGATAGGCGGCAACCCATACAGAAAGCTAAGTCGTCATGTCGCGGACGACGTTTCGACACTCGAGCTCAAAGTGGAGGAAGCAACGTGGGACTCTTAGTAGCAAATGAGGCGGTCCAATTAATCGACGAGTAAGTGTGCAATATTTAGGACAATCAAGTGCTTTGAGCGAAGTTCAATACATGTGAAGGCCAACGATGTTATCAATCCGCTTGTTGATGTCAAAGTAGAAGGCGGGACTTTTAGTAAAAGCAAAGAGTTGAATACTAGAGATCCTGGTGAGTTTTCTAAGACTTCAGTTAGCTTGTATTGTGCATAACGATATCACAGGTATGGATAAGGATTTTTAAATTGGCAATAGGAGACTTACAGAAACTCTTGATTCGCTGTAGGACATGTAGTATAGGAACCATTATTGGAGATATCTAGCGAAGCTCAGCTACTATGACGCGCCAATTGTACCCTGACTCAAACACGTCAAACACGTCGCACAAAACGTTGTCGATGATGTTGCAGCTATAAGGGGTGAGAGGGGAGAGAGCTTCCGTCAGCGAGCAGGCCCGGCGATTCCAATGCAGTCAGTACATAGTGCCTAAGTGAACGGGAACCAGCCCTACCTCATGACCGTTCTACAGCTGCTTGAGAGACCTGGGTGGCAATATACCAGCCTCTTCAGCGTTTCTTAAACGAAGCAATTCAAAGTTTAATTTGCGTATACCAGGTCCGCTTTCGTGGAAGCTGTTCTAGCTTTAGAGGGCACCTGCAGCGTAAAGACAACAGAGGTACTAGGGATAAAGGTCACCCTGCAAGGAATGTATAGCAGACCGTGGTTAAGTGGATGGCCGCGTTGGGATCTTCTAATCACCCCTATCACCCCTATCGTTGCGACGTTACCCTAATCTCACGAACGCGAATGAGTTAGTATCGCTACAATCTAGCATGTCCGGATTGCAGAGCACCGACGGAAAAATTCCGTTTTCCTGGAAGGTCGGGTTAACATAGTGATCTTCAAAGTTACAGGGATTGCAATCTATATGGATGGCACCGATCCTTTTCCTGTATTTTCCGCGTATCACATTAGCTAGCCCATGCCACTTTAGCGCACCTCCTACGCGACCCAGTCAGCGCTCGTTATGCGTACGCAGGTGCCTTTTCTGTCCAAATTCATCTATGTCTTATCGATTGAGTTTGGTTTCAAATTGGTTAGGTCCTATCACCCCGATTAGCAGCCGTAATCGCAGGTGCGGAATTAATGAAGAAAGGAACACTCTAGAGAGTGGGGCTTGTCCTTCTATTTCACCATGCCCCATCAACGTGGTCTTCATATTTAAGTTGAAAATGGTGTGTTGTCTAAAGAGTTACACTGCCAGAATTTGTTTTTACTGTTGCCATTGTACTACGCAATAAGCATATAGCATATTCAACATGATATCGCAAGCCTTGTTTATCCTTGCTGTAGGTTTGACTATCTTTACAAGTTCTGGCGTTGCGGACGCATCTCTTTGCAGCGAGGTTCGACAGCGGGTGCCATGGTCAGAATCACATATCATTGATGACCATAGTGTCGGTTGATTGATGGATTGATTCTAGGTATAACCTAACGCGCCGCGAGAAAAATTCTTATATCAAGGCCGACCTCTGTCTGATGAACTCGCCGGCTAAGTCTGGGAATCCTCGTGCTGTCACCCGATGGGACGACCTGCAATGGCCGCACGTAATACAATCTGCGACCGTGCACGGCGTCGTAAGGCGAACTTTGTTCCTGTAATGACCGTTGCTTTTCTGATAGAGAGTCCCAGGGCGCATTCTTACCATTTCACCGATATTACTTGACTGCCCACGAGCGACTGATCAGGGATGAGTGCGGATACACTGGCCGGATGCCGTATGCGTTCCATATTCAAAGCTTAACTTTACATCTAACATGGCTATCAGCTACTGGGACGAGCTCCACGACATCGCGGACATGACGGCTTCTGA
Source organism: Paracamarosporium sp. OC-R06-R3 (assembly GCA_019828545.1). Taxonomy (NCBI): domain Eukaryota; kingdom Fungi; phylum Ascomycota; class Dothideomycetes; order Pleosporales; family Didymosphaeriaceae; genus Paracamarosporium; species Paracamarosporium sp. OC-R06-R3. The sequence continues at coordinate 26,286 of JACVRA010000404.1, read as the reverse complement.
ACTGTGGAAAGACGAGTATTTTGGGGGTGATGGGACAGGTCCGGGCGGATGTGTCGAGACCGGCCCCTTCCGGAACTTGACACTTCGTTGGACCCGCGATGGTAACGTCGAGAGCCACTGCTTGACCCGCCAGTTTAGTACGGCCGATCTACAAATGACGAATCAGAAAAACATTGACAAATGCAACGCGATCGAGAATTACACTGACGCATGGGTTTGTTGGTTCGGCGTGCCGAGCGGTAGTTCCGGACCCCATGCTGCCGGTCATGCTGCCGTCGGGGGTGCTGTAAGATATCACTTTCGCATCCTTCCCAATTGTTAAATAGTGTAGATATCTCGATGCTGACTTGTCTGTTTTGTAGATGGGCGATGCTACTCTATCGCCAGGAGACCCGGTCTTTTATCTACACCACGCCTGGCTCGATAAGCTCTTCTGGGAGTGGCAGAAAAGAGACCTACCAGCCCGCTATACCGACATTGGAGGCCCAAACGTACCCGTAGGAGGTAAGCAACGCTATCTAATGCCAATTTAGTAACGATGGTGCAGTAGCTGAAAATTGATATGCAGGTTCTACACTTGGTGGCACGGGTCCTGAGTTTACGAAATACTTCGGCGATAACGGTAATGTGACTACGTTGAATCACAGGCTGTACATGGCGGAGCTCTCTCCCAATGTCACAATTGGAGATGTCATGGACCTACATGGAGATGTGGTCTGCTCTGAGTATATCAATACCTAGCGGATAACAAAGCATTTGAGACAATATATATCAATATGTTATTGGTATTGACAGCATTAAGATGTAGGGGGAACGGAGAAAATTAAAGCTTACTCTAGGTAGGAGCTATTTACGGACACATCATCATTTACGCTAAACTTTAAGCTTTCTTACGTCGGCATTGTCTCATTTATTCTCAGCGCCTTCCTCCCGCCTTGGACCTCGATGTTATATACGCGACGTCATTTTCCGAGAAAATCGTGAACTTGATGCTTGCTAGTACCTCTCCAGGAGTACCTCTCCAGGACAATCACTACTTCCTTCACTGAAGAGTCTGAGAGTTTACAGAATCTATGACCCTTTCTCTCTTAGGAATCTGTCTGGATTAAATGGATAGACCTAGCTTCCAGATACTTCTGCACAAGGCGACGGATTTAGTAGGAATGATGCGGGGGTGAAGGGCGCAGCCTAGATTGCTAAGGCGTAGGCAAGGCCGACAACACGTAACAAAGTATAGTAAGCGAGCGATGAGAGATAATATGTACATCCTGCATTAGGTTTTTACTGTGAACATAGACGAGGTCAATGGCTATGGCGCCATTCGAGTCTATAGGTTTGATGTTGCTCCCAAGAACCAAGAACTACCGAATCTTGGCAGCTCGTGCACGCCGTCAGCTCATGCACGCGAACACCAAAGTCAGGCCTTAATAAAATAAGGCTGTAGCAACGCCTATAAAGTTAACTATTGTAAGATTTTTAAAAGATAAGGTCCCTAAGGGCTGTAGATGATATACATCTACATAGATTATCTATATCTACTTGGTGTTCTAATCTAGCGGCCTTTGTGGGTTAATAGCGTTGATGCTGGCGATGTAGGCTCTACTACTTTTACAGCTCTACTAGGTGCCTTTATACGCCTAATAATCTATTTATAAGGTATAGAGGGCATCTTAGGAGCTAATTAAGCTACCTTAATTAATTGTTGGTGTTGTTTTTGTGCCCTATAGGCCTATTAATTAAGGCGTCTCTATTTAGCTATATTAGCCTTTTAGCGTCTATGTACTTCTTAAGTAGCTATACATTTAATCTAGTTCTCCTCTACTAATTAAGCCTTAAGTAGTTAACTAGCCTAACGAGCTACTTAATTATTAGCTTTTTAATACTTTTTCTACTCCTTATCTTAATCTTATTAGTATTAAAGATTATATACTCTTTATACTTTATTAAGTAATTAAAAAGCTACTCTACTATAATTACTATTACCTTAAGTAAGTAGTAGAGGTCTACCTCTCTTAGAACAGCGCTTTTTAATAGCTAAAGCTTCTCTTAAGCCCTTAACCTCCTCCTCTAAGAGCTATTTTTAGATAGAAATGCTATAGATAGTATAACTTTATTACTAAACTATAGTAGTATTAAATTAATCCTTTAGAGACTTTAGCTAGTAATTAATTTTATACTAATTTAATATACTAAGTCTTAAGCTATTACTATTAGGTATTAATTAATTAGGTAGTATTAATCTATTAAATCTATCTAGGATCCTCTATAGATTTAGTAGGGAGATATTAGTAGATTTAAATATACTTAGGATTAACTAAGACCTTATAGTATTACTCTAAGCTCTTTAGAAGATCTAATAAAAGTCCCTTATAGTAATAGATAATAGGCCCTAGCTGCCCTACATAAATGAGGCTAGCTCGTTGCTATATGCTATTAATAGAGGCTTAAACATAGAGATATTAAGAGGTTGTAGTGTATAGGTTATATAAGGAAGATAGATTGCTAAGAGGATCCTATTACAATTATAGTAGTTAATAAAATCTAGAGTAAGGTAGGATCTATAGCTATTAACTATTAGTAATTAATAGAATTGTTAAGCTTTCTCCTTAGTAAGGTAATTAAATACCTATTTTAACTATACTAGCCCTATATAATTATTGCTCTATCTAGATTTAGATAAGCCAAGAAAGATATAGTTATTAGGACCTATATCCTTAACCTAGGTATCTAATATATTCTTGGTAGATAATAGATAGATTAGGGCTAAATTAATACAGCTCCCATTAGTATAGATACATACAATTAGGGATACCCAATCCTGGGATCTATCCTATATAGCCTGTCGTACCGTATAGGCACCCTATAGAGGACGAGTAAATATCCTCTTTATCCTAGATAGGATACTAATTAGGAAGCCTTTTTTATTTATATTGTATATATGCCAAGCTTCTATCCCATACTAATTAATTTTATTACGTAAGAGGCTAAAATAGAGGTTATATTTATAATAGAAATTAGCTGTATAGCAATTATAATTAATGCTAGTCGTCTATTAAGGGATTAAGGATTCTTAATTCTTAGCAGTGAATTAATTAACCTAGCTTATAAAGACCTCCTTATAAGCTATTGTAGAGGTAAAGCTTTGTAGTATCTAGCGTATAGGTAGTAGGCCATGCTTAGTAAGTATTTTAATATACTATAGAAGCTCTATCTTATCTTAATTGCTAAGGGCGTATTGTTTTTTGTATCTATCTCTACGTAAGCGCGTAATGCCTTGCTGCCTCTAGGATAACGTAGATCAATTAATACTATAGATATCTATATATTTCTAATAGATAAGTTGTTCTCTTGGATTACGCAATTTAATTGCTATAAGTATAGCTTTAATTAGATCCATATTAGTAGGGATGTAAGGGTTTGAAAGTTTGGTGTTACATGGGCCGAGCGTGCATAAGCTGACGGCGTGCACGAGCTGCCAAGATTCGGTACTAGCTCCCACCCAAGGCCTGTGCACCTAGCCCGCTCGCCCTATCGCGCACGTTTACTAATCTACAGCATGGCACGTAGCACTTCAAATTCGAATCTTGGAAACCTGCGCAGCACCGCTCAATCCAAGGATCTCGATATGGGAGATAATAGCTTAAAGCGCCGCCTGTCGCGCCCATCGGGGTTTGGCCTTCAACTTGCCTTGTGCCCGGGCAGACGCCCCATCCCCCCAAACACGGATCCGTACGCTCCCGTGTGAGGGGAGGCCCTTGAGATCCTCAAAGCTATAGGTTATCATCTCCAAGCCCTGCTAGAGCGCGGAATCGTCTGGGCGGAGAATTAGGACCCTTTTAGCCATGTCATGCAGGCTTAATATATAACCTTCCTAGGTACCGTCTTCCACAGGATCATGGAGAGCTACAATGAGTTCTTAAATAAAGAGGAATGCAAAAACAAAATCTTCGCCGAACCAGCCGTTCCTATGCTGAGACGATACGAGCATGCGAAAATGATGATGGTGAAGTGGGACAGTGAGCGCCCGAAGTCTAGGATAGCGACTTTGAAGATTTGAAATTGATCAGATGAACCCAGCCTGTGAGTCCTTCAGACCATGGCTGTGTATCGTGATGGGGAGATAGGATTGTGGCTTGAAGAAGGGAAGCACGCTTTCCAATGAAATCATGAGCTTCACTAGACAAAGCTATCGAGTACGTAATGTTGAGATCGAAAACTCTTTCAGATAATCTTATCTACCTAGCTCCGACGCGATTACAACCCTAAAATTATAGGAACTCCATCGCTTGGAAATACAAAGACGACTAACGTAGTCGGACGCCACTCGCTCTTTGAACGTGATGAAAGGATTATTCCACCTACCAGCATTAGACTAATAGCTCTCAAAGATCGATAACTGATTTGATACAGCCTTATTCCCGGTCTTTGACTAAACATTTCCCCGCTCTCTGCCGCTAAACTTGAAACTATAATCCATCAGCATATATGCGTATACGCAATTCTAGCAATCACAATAACGACGTACCCACTAATTCAACACCTTAGCTCATCCATAGACAACTTTGAAACTTTCTCGCAAAAGGCTGTGAGGTTCACACAGGAGCTACTATCTTTTTCGATTTTATAGTCCATGCATAAGATTCCAGAAAGATATCAACTATTTTCTATGAAGTGAAATATAGATAGTTAAACTACAATCCAAAAGACGCCACAATTATAATTCTATATTATAGTTTCTTCTGTTTTCGTGTGCAAGTCATTGAGCGAGAAAGAAGAACCATTACTTATCATCAATATCAACGCCATGCTCTTGCAGTAAGAGTAGCATAGAATCCAGCCCATTGTCCTTTGCCTGCTTGACGCATTCTTCTGCCGTACCTAATAGACTTAGGCTAGCTCCTCGTTCGATCAAAAGATTGAATAGTGTTGTATTTTCCCTCTCAATCGCGTATACAAGCGGACTTTTTGTCCTCGTATTTGCCTTCACAATCAGGTACTCAGACCGACATTTTGCCTTGACAATTGAGTCTCTTTGTAATGCGACTCTTCTTTCGAGACCCGCATTTGCATCTACGCCCTTGTCGAGTAACATCTGAGCTATGGTTGTGTAACCTCCTATAGATGACCTTAAAAGGGCATCGTCGCATCCAGGATAGGTTTTCAAAAGAGTTTGGACAAGAACAGCATGACCGCATTTTGCGGCAGCCGACATGGCTACTGAAGCTGACGCACCATGTTGAAGGAGAAAATCGACTATGGCGAATTGTCCCTCCTCCGCAGCGATACGAACCGGATCGTTTCGCGGAGGCTCCTCGGATTTCCACTTCCGCTCAAAGATGATCCAGCTGAACCGATTTTTTTGGGGGTGTACATTGAGTCCGGCCGCAGGAATACCATTTTGGACTAAGTAAGTGACCGTATCTAGACGTCCAGCCGCTGCTGCTGTTTGCAGCGCGTATGCGAGAGAATAGCTGTTTAATCTTGGATGAGGTTTAGGAGACAATGTCTCAGCGAACTTGATTACGTCGAGATCTGACGTGAACTGGACCCACATGATAGCGAATTTATGATGATCTAATGCATCGTTGAATTGCCATGAGACCTCCTCTAACTTATAGTGATAAAGGAATGAGGCGATGTCCGCTCTGCCTGCTTGTGCCGCGTCCCTTAAGGCCTCTTCCCGAAACTGTTCGTTGAGGGTATCTGTGCCAGCTGACAAGAAGTATTCTAACACTGCTATATTAGCATAATTTGCTGCTATCATTGAATATTCGCCTAGTATCAGGTTGGCCTCCCGAGGAAATTTGACTGTGGTTTCCAACAATTGAGGGTCTCTGTCGATACAACCTTGGATGATGGTAAGGTTATTTGTACGTATCGCTGCAGCGTAGAGATAGCTTTCGTATTCCGTAGCGGTTACTTTATCAATGTCTTCTCGCTGAAAAATCATTTCAATACGTGCGGTGAGAGATAGTTCGCTCTCCCTACTAGATCCATGCACCCGCGCGAGCAATGTCGCACAATAACCCAAATACATGGATGAGCATAACAGCTTGACGTATTCATCAACGGTAGGCAACCTAATCGCACCAGGATCATGCGATGCGTGTATATCGACAGCCACCTGCCTGATACAAACGAGAATTGGATTGCCATCTAGCGGCTCGCGAATCACCCGATAGGTGAGATATGGCCCAAGCACTGATGGCGGTACTTCTTTCGGGTCCCATGGTTTTTCGCATTCGATGAGCACATCATAGTGTAAATATCTCGGTTTCCGTGTATAGCCACGCTCAATAAGTTGCTCAAGGAGTTTGAAAGTATATAAGGCGTCTAGGACAGCCTTCGAAAAGAGGCCTTGGTAGAGTTAGTACGATGACGACTAAGAGAAACAGAGAAATACTGTTCACTAGTCTCAAGCGCAGGGCACGCTTCAAACCTCTCGCGATGATCGTATCACGTAAGATAAGCTCGAATAGTTCTACCGGGAGCTCAAGAAGTTGCATGGTGTCCGAGAGATACTGAACGTTGTTGGTATTGAAATGGGCCGAGAAAGAGATTGATGGGGGTGCGGACTCAGGAAGCCGTACAGATACTCTATGTAGAGAAGGGACGTTGGGGACACATGACAAAGCTCCCAACAATCGAAAGAAATATTTTAATGCTATTACTGGCCGCTTTTAGGTAAGTGGCAATGGTTCACGATAATATTATGTAAGGGCATTGCAGATTAATGGTGGACGATAGGATATGTGGCTTGTTTCTTAAGTCGCTCGAATAAGACATGATCTGAGCGGTCTCCATGCGGCACCGGCATTCAGCGCGCAGCTCTGCTGTGGTACCGACTCATTACCGGTAGGGTCCCACGCTGGGCCAAAACCAACTCGATCTATGCAATGCCGTCTGACATAGCATCGACGGCTGCCATTGATAAAGATACCACCACCAATACGGAAGAACCCTTGTTTGATAGATTGGCTTCGGTGCCCTCAAGATAATGGCAAATAAGCTAAATACACGATGACGAATCCTTTACCACGTAAGGTATAATAGAGACTATATTCGTAGATGTGATTTCTGATCTTTGGCTCTACACTAGTCGACTGAAGGTTATACATAGTCTTTGTAAATCAATCTTACCCTTAACGCTGCCTTTGACACTTCATTAGTGTTTTCAAGATTCTTGGCATGATGGGCCGTGCATATCTGCCACTTACTTGAGGATGCAAGAGGTTACGTAATTTCGCGTTGGACCGCCTGGAACAACGTTGAAACTCATTCTGTTGGAGAGGAAACACTTCAAAAAGTACTTCGGACTCGAAGTTAGGTCGAGTTTATGCAACAGTGATATGTGTGTCTAGTCGCATACCCGGCGCACATTATTCTAGAAGCTTGTTTTAACGATACCTCACTTTCGTTATAACCAACGGCGCACCTAGGAAATTACGTTGACGTGCATTTAGTGCGTACTGTATAGCAATTCCTGATCCTAATAGGAGCATTTGCGCTTGTAATCAAACTTTCTTTTCTTCTAAATGGATCTTATATCCTACCTCTACGGATGCGACTGATAGATAAGCATATATCTAAAGTCACCAAAGAATGCCTGTTATCGCATAAGCTTTGATGAAGTAAACTAAAAAAATGAGAGAACAATGCACTGCTCCGTCTGTCATGAGGCTGCACTTCTAAACAGGCCTCTACAGTGAAATATTCGACTTCTCCGTGACAGGACTCCTTGCTACCCTCCCTGAACCATACATTTGCAACAACTCTAAAGAACACTATCAACAAGCAGAGCTATATAAACTTATAGATCAGTAATAGTACGGCATTCAGTGCGTAGGTCCAACTCTGAAGCCTGACGCTGACCCGTCGGGTCTAACACCAGGTCCAACACCCACTCTGAACAGGTCACCAACCCCGTATCATGATGCAAAGCTTGCGTCGTTACCTTCAATGATTCCTTCAGTTGTCAATCCTTCATTAGGACGGGCCATATCATGATCGAGGCCAGCCGGGTAACTAAGTGGCGGGTCTCCATTCTGCCATATCGTGAACGGCTGTCCAATAGCCTCCAGACTAGGTACTCCCGGCTCAATATCAGGAATGTCGAAGTCAATAGTAATGACTTGAATCTCGGTTACCTTGCCACTACGCGTGAGTTCGGCGGCCTCCCACGTCCACAAATAAGAACCTCGATCTCCCGTAGTCGCCCGATTGAATTCCCTTCCCTTTGGAATGACAATTATGACTGCACCTTCAACCCATCCGGCGTAAGCCTTAGAAACAACAGCCCAATAGTAGGGCGTGTCCCGAAATTCAGCCTTATCAGGAATTGGTCCGCACCCAGGTTTGGGACGAATGTCATTCATCGCGGGCAACCAAAGCTTGGCCATCTCTCTCTGCTTCGACGTCGGCGTCTTCAGCTCTGAGTCAGGCTCGAAGATTCTCATGTAGCAGAGTGGCCGGATCTCCTTGACAGCGTCGTAGGGATAGGTTCCGCTGTACAGAAACCATAGGGCATCATCAGGGATAAGAAGATTTCGTGCTACAGTATCCATGTGTTTTTGGACTTCGTTCAAGGCGACCTTCTCGCCTTTATCGATGCCCAATGGCTTCGTTTCATTGACGGCTGGTTTATTATAATTATTTCGTACCGAAGGTGTTTCTTCCCTAGGAAGATGCCCCTTAGCTGGTCCGTTCTTCGCCGCCATTTCTCCTCCTAAGACCTTTTCTGTTTCTTCTGCAGCACTGGAAACACCATATTTCTCCTTCTCCGTATTCATATTGTCTACCAGTGGTTTGATTATATGGCTGTTGCTTTGCTCTTTGGTTCCCGTTTGAGGCTTGGTTTAAGAAAATTCTTTACCAACGCGTCTCTCTAAATCGATGGTGATATCCGTAGAAGCTAGAGTAACTGGTTGTGTGATTTGATTGAGATATCCGCTGGAAGTCAAGCTCCAGACATCCGAAGGCAATAGGTTGTTTCTGGATCTGGTGAATGAGAGATGCGTGGCTGTAAGACGAGGAATTGAACTATTTATCAATTGTTTATGCCTGATTTCGAGGGAATTGTTGTGAAGCTGCATTGTTCAAAGACAAGATGCAAGAACATTGTGCGTGTATGTTGGTATCGTCATATTCTCCACATTCACCCATCTCTATTGCTAGTAGCAGGGATGAGCTAGATGTAGGTTACATTAAAGTAGGCGATACCTATAAACCCGAGTACATCGCCTTAACCGCTGATGGATTCAATACAGTTTACAACGTGTATGGAATGATAAATGTTCCAATCTGCAAAGGCTTGTTAATATCTATCATTGTTTTCCTTCTAGGAAATCGAGAAATATCGCTGCATAACCCATCTACACGCGCTCATTGTGTGCACGGAAGTCTGCTACACGATACGGTATCATTAATAGATTTAGTTCCTCGAATGAACTGACCTAAGCATATCTAATTATAGGTTCGAGGGCATCAAGCCCGGCTAGTTAGCACGGAACAAGTCTTGTCACACCAATCACCAAAACTACCCACTTGTCCTTCGAAATGCGAACTGTCTAGTCTTGACGGTACGCAGCAATCCCACTTCTTGCAGCTTAGCCACAAACTCATAAAGGAGGTAATCGCATCCAGGGAATGCCATCATATCAATAACAATAGGTAATCGCTCAGTTGGTAGACTGATAACACTCTTGTAACCTGTTTGTCTAATAGAAATGCTCATTTGAGGCGCTCCGATCAGGGGTGACCATTGCCGCGGACCGAGAACGGGTGGTTCTACCGGAAAAAGCATTGCAGTCTCTGGTCGCTCATTAAGGCATTTCTCGCGGTAGCACGGGAGACTGCCTGTGCCTGAGTGCATAAGCATAATGCCATTAGAGCATGTTTTGTCGGATGGTCTGAGGATATACTCTTTAGCAAACTACTTGAAGGCCAATTTATCTACGACCAGACTCTCATACATGGTGTCCGTAACGCCTGTGGAAGACATGTAGCTCGCTCGAGTGTTGTTGTCAAACGGGGAGATCCGGAGGTCGGAAAAGCTTCGTTCTAAAGCGTAACCAGGTTCTCGCCGATACCACGCCATGAGTTATGAGCGAATGTAGGATCGAAGAGCCCGGATGTTTTCATTTTATCATGTATTACCGGGTTATTAGACCAAGACAAGATTTATGTCAAGTTCCTCTCTTCTAAGGTCATCTTCATCTCCTTCTTAAGTCCTACCAGAAATTCTGCAAGAACTTGTTGACCCCGTCAGCAGCCAGAGGAAAATAATCTCTGGGATAAATCAACTTCATTGGGAAAGAGCTGAAGCTTTTTTTGACTATCTCCGAGCCCAAGTACCTGTGTAGCTGATATATTAGCGATGTTATAGGTAGGGTGTGATGTAACTAACCAGTGCTTTCCAATTTTCGAAAGAAGCTTTGGATCACGAAAAAAGAAGCCTGCGGAGTCGAAAGGATGCGATAACGGAAGAACACCAGTTAGTTTCATGCTACTCCCTGTCGGACGGACACCGTAGCTGCCGCCCAGAGCTGCAGGCATCCGAACACTACCACCAGTATCACTGCCTAGGGTAAAGTCGAGCCAATCGTAACCAACAATAGCCGAGCCGCTACCAAAAGAAGAGTATGCTATTTGCAAATAACCGTCTCCGCGCGGATTCCAGGGATATTTAGCATCTTGCCATAACCACGGCTCAATACCGAAAGTGAGTTGACTTGTCTTAGTCTTTCCCTATATGCTAAGCTAGGTCATGCATCAGCTATTTGGTTGATATATATGGACTTACTACTGCAACAACACCCATATCGAGTAGCTTCTGAACGGAAAATGCGGTAGAATTGGCCTCTGAAACTAACTCTATGTACATTTGCGATCCACCTGTCGTCTGTGCACCTTCAATATCATAAAGGTCCTTGACTCCCAAATCGTAGACCTGACAACGGTCGAGTGTCATACAGGTTTTGTAGACGGGAGGGTACAGGTATCATGATGTCGTTAGATTTTGGGCTATAGATATTGTTCCCTTCAAAACTGTTAGCATCCACGTTAGGTAAAATACCTTGCGTGAACGCCATGAAGTTATCGCGGTACAAGCGATATGCACCGTGAAGCGCGATCGAAGAGCTTGAGTATTTGAGTATGTAAGGTCCCGTAGGAAGACTGAGACTACAAGCTGGCCAAATGGTAGGGTCGGGGTGAGACGGAACCTCGATTTCAGTACCAATTGAGGGCATCAGATATTTCGTTCCCCAGTTGAAAAGCCAGGATAACCCGATAGTTGTTAACACAGTTCCAGCTGGAGCGATTATAATGACCGTGTCAAGAAATGCTGAGGACCATACGTCATCAATTTGTTCGGACGTTTCCTTGGGCGCCGAGAGTACGTCACAAGCGATGTTGCCACTATCATGTGTGATAATAGTTACTGCTAGAATCCTAGGCTGATTATTAGTGGAGTTGGAAATTCGACGTATGAGCTTCCGCGAGTACTGTTGTAGACGAGTAGACCGTTGTATTCTCGATGCTGTGCATTGAAGCTGCCGACTCGATCGTGCGTAGGATTCCTGGAAAGGGATGAGCAATAGCCACAAAAGGGAACATCAAAAGACCCAGCCTTATCAGAAGATGCAGCATTTTGAAGAGATTAAAATATAGTAACTAGTAGTTGGAAAGTGATAGTCACTAGATGGGTGAATCTATCAATTCGACGATGACCTATTGGTCCTGGGCCCACATTTTCTCGTGTTCCAGCAAACTTTCGACGGTGTCTACAATGCTTCTTTCCAAACCAATATACTCCCATCCTGGTCCAAACACTTCCGAACTCCTGCTTGTATCCCATCCTGTTGGATCAACATTCGACGGCAGAAGTTGCTCAGGATTACCCTCAGGCACTCGATTTTTCAATGTCGGAAAGTTTTTGCGAATGGCATTGGCCACTAGTTGTGGGGAGATGAGGCCGCCAACGAGTAGAATTCGTTTGTTAGAGGCGAGAGGTTGGGTGAGTGCAAGGATATGCGCTTGAGCAACATCTCGAACATCAACCTGGCACTTCAATCAATCGTATGACCTCTCACAGATTCCTATTACACCAAAGCTAGGGCTCACTTACGAAGTGATAGAACGGGAAAGTGACAGCATCCAGCGATTTGTGGGCTCCGTTCATGAAATTATATACGGCAAACATGTTCGTCTCGTTAACAGATTTTGGCCCAGGAGCATATTGTAGCATGGGTCCGATGATGATGTCTGGATTGATAACCGTCAAATCGAATCTCGGCTTGCTGTCAGCCATGTACTTCCAGGCTGCTTGTTCGGCCATTTTCTTCGAAGCATTGTATCCTGCGACAATGTCGTTGTGTTCAACAGCGTAATCAGCGGTGACCTACAAAGTGTTAGCAACACATAACCCATTATTACTCGAAAATGATCACTCACAGGATTCCAATCCTCTTCAGTGTATGGCTTTCCAGGCTTGCTGATGTCGTCGAACGAATTCAAAACTGCAACTGCACTGCCCAGAAGAACAAACCGCTTCAGCGATGGTCCGCCAGACTTCTTGGCACATTTAAGGAGGCCAACCGTCCTGGATAGCCATTAGTATGAACCGCAAGCCAGCACAAATTGTTCATTGAGTACGCTACCCTTCGATCGCAGGTCTAATGATCTCTTCGTATATTTCAGTTGCGCTGAAGTTTAGGGGACTGGCATTATGGATAATGTAGTCAAAATTGCTGTTCTGGAAGACCTCGTCGTAGGCACCCTCAGCAGTCATATCTGGGATGTAGACAAATGTAATGTTTGGTTCCCATGTCGGGTGTAATCTTATGATCTCTCTCGCCTTCTGTTCGGATCGTACGGTAGCAATAATATGGTAATTGCGTTCCACCAGTCCAAAAAGGATATGGGAGGCTACGAAGCCATTGGCGCCTGTCAATAAGACTCTTCCAGCTTCAGATGACATTTTCTTCTGGGTGTGCCTTAATAAGCAGATTGATAGTATGGTTGATTCAAAGCAATGATAGCATGTATGTATGTCTATGTACGGTTCTGAACGATGCAGATGTGCAAAAAGATATAAGCAAGACAAGCGAGCGGGAGAGTGTTCTTTAGGGCCCCATGTAACTTCTAAGCTTATGACACGATTCACTCATCATTAGAATAACTTCTAGATTGCTAGGATCGGGATGCCGATAGGTTGATGGCGATCGCTATGCCGATGATCAATATGCCGACATCATGTACGACGATTATTATTGCAGATAGTATAGAAATACCGGGTGATTCCGATGGGATGCTTGCAGCGGGGTGCGACCGACCGAGCGGGGCAAACTTCTTAGGGTTCCGGATTTGACTCCGAGCCACTAGGATGTTAGCATGTCAGGAGTGGGATGCCAGTAAAGATTTAGCGTGATGACACAGCTGCATTGGCTATAATTGATTTGGGTAATTTACCCCTCCTTGGGCTTGTATGGGTTCAATGTCATCGTTCTGCCAGTGATGTAGTAGATTAGCTTTGAGAGGAACAGGGAGTGAGGAATGCAGTCCTCTGTTATTTATTCGCGTTTGGCATCCTTTGATTGACTACACTATGATTCACGTGGTCTGTTTCAGCATAGCCTAGCACCATATAGAACGACTCGACGGAATTGCACGCGCCATCTCTTGAATTGTCCTGCCAAAATTTTGTTTTGTGACTTTGACATGGCATGACCAGGTAGGGTGAAGGACCCGCAGATTATTAGCGTGTAAAGTGCCGTAAATGCCGCAACCGGCATATACGTCTGTGGTGAAAGTGTCAGGATGAGTAATGCAGGTATCCTACCGTAAGCACGCCCTATGACGAAAAGCCAATACGGGCCGAGATGAATATGCTTTCATTATATGAACCGTAAGAGGTTTACCTCGGTTTTGATATCTGCTCAACACACGCAATCTCTATCTTGGAACCTTGTAGGAAAGTCACACAATGGCTACAGCAGTGGTTACCGGTGCAACAGGTAAAAGTGAAATGGCATCCTAGGAAGAATTTCATGCTGATTATGCATGCAAAGGAATTTTAGGAAAGGAGATCGTCAAGGAACTCAGTAGTGATTCTAGTCGCTGGGAGAAGATATACGCTTTGTCCAGATCCAAAGCCGACGAGTATCCAGGACATGTTGAGCATGCTCATCTCGACCTGACCGCTTCGGCGGAGCATATGGCGAAGGAGCTTGCTCATATCAAGCCCCAATACGTGTTTTTTGCCGCCTACCTTGCAGATAAGGATCCTGATAAGGCTTCTGAAATCAACGGTAGGGATTACACCGAGCTTTATGCAGGATTGTCACTGACCTATCTGTAGGGGACATGCTTGACAATTTCCTCAAAGCCTTCGAGACTAACGGAACAGTGGGAAATCTGAAACGCATCATTCTTGTTTGCGGCCTTAAGCAATATGGTGTTCACCTTGGAGTTCCCAAACAACCGATGGAAGAGACTGACCCCTGGCTGCCTGAGCCTCCGAATAACTTCTATTATCGTCAACAGCGCTCGCTACATGAGTTCTGCGCTAGGAACAATGTCGAGTGGGTTGTCACCTATTCCAACGAAGTTCTTGGATACGCGAAAGGCAATTTTATGAACCTTGCGTCTACCATCGCGCTTTATGCCGCGACTCATGCAGAACTTGGCGAGGAACTCCCGTTCCCTGGTCCAGAAACTGTATACACACGATTCGATTGTTTTACCTCTTCGAAGCTGCACGCAGAGTTCTGCAATTGGGCGGCATTTGAGCCACGTGCTGCGAATCAAGCCTTCAACACCGTGAACGGTGACATCGAGTCCTGGCAAAATCTCTGGCCAAAATTTGCTGGGTACTTCGGATTACATGTACCCGGTGATCAGTTTTCACGTCCTGCTCCTGATCCGTCTGATTACCCAATGGGAGATCGTGCTCCACTTGACTACTTTGCCAAGGATATTGGATTGCAGGGTCGGGTAAAACCTAACAGACTACAACAACGACAAGACCTTCGACGCTGGAGTGAAAAGCGTGAGGTACAAGATGCTTGGAAGAGATTATGTGACCGTCATGGACTAGATGATGACGCTATCACGAAAGCTACTTGGGACTTTGCTGCTTTTGTCCTTGGTCGGGACTACGATCTAGTTGCAAATATGAATAAGGCTAGGGCATTGGGGTGGAAAGGATATCAAGATACTTGGGAGAACTTCAAAGATGTTTTTCATGAGATGGAGAAAGAGAACCTCTTACCGCCAAGGAAAGATTAGTTACATGGTTGAGATACTCCGCTGTTAAGGCGACGAGAAGCAACTTCATAATTCGGTTTGATAACATACTGCCTCTGAAATTTCTTCACTATACATCAGGATCATGATTCTGAAGGTATCATTGGCTAAGCATCCTTAAAACCAAAATGGATTGTCAAATACTAACTGTTCGGTCGCGACTACAAAAATCAGCATCACGTGCGACCGTCCTAGTATCGAAGTTATTATCAAAAAGGAATGCTAGTGTAAAATCTAAATGGTGGATTAGTTGGACAGGCTGGGGAAAAACAACGAACCACGGAATCAGCTTTACCTAATTAGATCGATCAGCGTTCGTTAAAACTGACTCAACCTTTCTGCTGACTAGGATAACTATAATGTCGTGATAGATCGACAGCATCAATATTAGATTGTTAAGAGAGTGGAAGAGAACGACGAAGTAGTCAAATTGCTACTTGCTGACATTAATTCCAAAGAGATTGACGGCTGTGTGCCTATCTCTCCAGTTTTGGACGAAGATAAAAAAGCGTAGCGAAGCTGATGCTTAAGATGAGATAGAATTTTATTTGCAAACTAAAATATATAGAGAAGTCAATGGTAAAAGTATGCCATTCTAAAAGCATAAATCCGTGTTTCAATGTACTCAACCAATGTGATTCACGTACAACTCTTGGATGCTGCTTGTCGAAGCTGGTTGCAAATGAAATACATTTGACGTGGATAAACTCCATGACTTTCTCCTAGAAGATGGAATTCTCTAGAACTATTTTGTTTTGTCAAGTCATAGGAAAAGCCTTCTATCCGGCGCTCGATAATCTAGCAAAAAGTGCTGTGAGGATGCGACATGTCACGTATTGACCGGTAAATAAAACATGGCGTGTCGTGCTCTTCTTGTTGTGTTACAGTATGATATAGTTATGCCTCTTCAACCACTAAGCCATTCAGCCAACCTCTTGTGTACAAGAGACTATTAGATCCCGATCTTGCGTTACGCATGGAAATTAGATGAATTGTAGCGTGCAGTGCCATCTTGTCTATTTTTTATTTTTCTAGCAAAAGGTATCTAAGCACCATACACACGACCTTTGCATGATCATATAGATGGTTTTGAAGCGCTTCTAGTGTAGATTTTCCAGATAGCAATCATGTCCTCTCCGCTAATTCTTGATGCGTTCGCTTATCTGCACAGCTTATTGCATAGCTCAATCAGCGGCAACTGCGTGTCCGCCGCTCTTGAAACATTGATGATGTGCTCTGTGCTATTATAGCAGTCTTCAATAGAAGCTTACGCCGCCCAATTTCCGGGCAACAACCTTACAATCTTGATCCTGGAATAGGCACTTGTCATGGGCACAGAATCCAGCACTTTCCCCAAAGCCTCAATATTGAGTCCGTGCGCCTTTGGCAGTGCCATTGGCTCGGCCAACCGTATCGTCATGGTGACCAGGTACAATTTCATAGTGTACATCATCTTTAGCCCGAACCAATAGGACCACAATAAATTCCAGCGCTAGTGATGGGCTTCATGATAGGATTTCTGCGTTCGGCAACATCGGGGTCTCCAGCAATCATGCCAACCAGTTGGCCCTGTTCAACGGTGACTTTACTCCCACTAACGGGCAGTTTAATAAAAGTACCTCCCGTATTGCAAATCTGCTCGTCTGGCTCCTTGCTGAAGTCGGCTTCTACAGAGCTTATATCAATGAGCGTCCTGCCGCGAATGGCGCGTTTAAAGTCGTCGTCAATGATAGCTTGAATGGCGGCTTTGTTGAATAGTATTGTAGATATCACGTCTGATTGATCGACTACTGACACGGGCGTTTTGGCTATCCAGACGCCAGCATCGGAGAGGAGAGGATACTTAGAGGCTAATTGATTCTAGACTGCGAGAGGAAAGTGACGAGAGAAGCAGAGAACCATGGGCATGCCCATTGTGCCGAGTGCAAGGAAGCCAATGCGTGATTTGAGCATGTTGACCGGGAATTGACAATGGTATGGACAAATCTTACATCGATTGTGTGTTTCTAAAGCCAAATATTTGCGCTTTGCGCCTGAGTACAGCCAAGACAACAAAAGCGTTCGTTTAGGGCGGTCCTTGAAAAACGAACATCTTGATCGGAACAATATTTTCATGTTTCCGGGCGACACGACTAAATGGACTACTAATCTTGTGTCGCTCATAGTGTTCGGCCAAGCTCCCGCTTCGAGTGGTAACTTAGGTGTCGACCGTAGGATTTCTATTGATTGGATAGACGACTGGGCGTTACACGAGCAATGACATCGCCATAGGCGGCAGCCTCAAGGAGAAGTATTAGACACATGGAGTCATGAATTTTAAGTGACCTAGTGCTCAGCCTTCATATTTCTGCAAGATAGTTGTCAATGTTGCAGACGCGTGAGACTATTTGCGCGTCGTTTCTTTCGCTCTATTCCTATAGTCACTCTGCATTATGGTGTCGCTTGTCTCATTACATGCATAGCAGCTACTAAAGCCATTGAGTTTATGGTTACGACCCCCAGCAGGACGCCAAGATTCCATAACCATGCAATACAGGTACTTGCTGACAGTTGGTATCCGCACAGCGGTTGTGTGGATTATGTAAGCTTCTCCCTGCACTGATGAGTTCGGTGATCGCCCAGCTTATGTAACCTCGAAGAAAAAATGATTATGGCATCGATGGCTAGAAGCTGACAAGCCTGGTATGGGTTGCTATGCGGAGCCATCAACACTATATCGGCAACTACCGTACTTTCGAATCGCCACTATCCCCATACAGGGGAGACAGAGGAACGTATATGCGCGCCGACGCGAAATATGCGCAAGTGATACAAGACTATTCTGGAACATTTCTTTAGGCATACAATGCTGCCTACCCTAGTAAGAGTGGAGTCCGAATAGCTGTCAGCTTAAACGATGGACCCATGTCGGACTCGATAAGCGACCCGCCACGGATCTGGTTGTGGCACCTAGGTGCCGAGACACCCTCGACGGTAAGGCGAACGAGCAGCCACATGGGAAGTGATGCTCTAAACACCCACCTGCACCTAGGTCATCAATATTTCAAATACATCTTAGAGCCATGGTTGTTGATGAGGATGGTGGGGGCCATTCTTTATTTTAGCTTCGGTGGCGCTTAGTTGGTGTCGGGGGGCCTCGACTGCCCCTAGCTAGATGGCCAGCCGGCCGGTATATATGCCGCCTCGCCGGACTAGTCTGGTTGTCAACGAGAATTTCGATTTCGCATTGCTTTCCGCCGTTGCGCGAGTTGTTGCCTCGAGCTGACGCAGCCATGGCAGACTCGCCGTTGCTCAATGATGAGCCGCTCCGGCAACGCCCTAATCACGACAGAACGTCTCCAAACGGCCCGGAAAAGCTTCGACGCGATCCTCATCATCCGCCACGGCCATCCTTCTGGACGCGATGGCTCGAAAGCTGGTGGCTTGGCGAACTTGTTGGTGTGCTCTCAAGCTGCGCCCTTGTTATCGCCCTTTGCATCATTCTCAAAAAGTACGATGGACAGCAGGTGCCATCGTTCGGAACCTGGTTCAACTCGGGTATTACACTAGGCACGCTGGTGTCGCTGCTTACCACTTTAGCCGTCGCTACTGCGCTATCAACGGTGCAAGCGTGCCTCAGCCAGCTCAAGTGGATCTGGTATTCGGGCGCAAGCCGGCCACTGGGTGATGTCGACACATACGACAGCGCCAGTCGTGGGCTCGTGGGCAGCGTGCAGCTGCTGTGGAAGCTCCGTTTGACGCCCACCGCCTCCTTTGGTGCGCTACTCATGGTCGTCCATCTGGCGATCGCACCGCTCGCGCAACAATCACTACTATCCGCGTCGGTTCCCATCGTCGATCTCCACGGGACGGCCACCATTCCTGCATCGAAGGATTGGACTGAAGCCCTCCAGCAGACACAGATTCGGGGAATGCCCGCTGACTATGCTTCGATCTCTCCAGGAATGAAAGGTGCTATATTCAGCGGCCTTTTTGCAAGCGACAACGTTACAATCAACGACACTATCCCAACTTGCACGACTGGCAATTGCACTTTCCCAGAATATCGATCCTTGGCCCTCTGCGCATGGACTGCCGATGTGAGTGCGTATCTCCGAAACTTAACAACGGAAGAGGAGTTCAAATGGTGTCTTCCTGGCGAATTTTGTATAGCCCAGAATCGCACTAGAATGGCCTTCATGAGGGCCAATGTCACCTCAGCCGTGACCCAGGCAAACAAGGAAGCTGCCGAGGGCTCAACACAGTTGTCGTACAACTATACATCGATTGCTTTCGCCGATCATGTCACTCCTCTGGGCGACTTCTACATCATATACTGGGACGTGTCTAAGTCCGGTCCCAGCGCAGAGATTCCCTATGCGGCAATGGAGTTCGCGCTTGACTGGTGCGTGCCCACTTTCTCCACGCAGGTCACTAACGGCACAGCCGTTACCTCGCGCAGACCGGATCCCTTCATGGACTTCGACGCCGAACCTTCCTATGTAATCACTGGGCATGTGGGCGACGAGCAAATCACCATTGACCCGAAGGCGCACTACTCGTTACAGCGCTATCTGAACCTCACGCTGTCCGGTCGCGCCTATGAGATCGGCGGTGACAATTATGCCGACTCTGATCAAGTCCAGAAGCTGGCATCCTTTTTCGGCATCGGCGGCCAAGGAGCGGATTTCCATACGACGCGCGCGAACGGCTTAGCTGCCTTAGACGCCGGGCTGACAAACACGGCCACTAGTATGACGAACTACATACGCTCAGAGGAAAGCCTAGCACGTGTCAACGGGACCGCCTTTATCCAAGGGTCCGTAGTGCAAGTTAGTTGGTCGTGGATCGCCGCGCCTATTGTATTCTCTGCTGCCAGTCTGCTCTTTTTTATCGTCGTTGTTGTACTCTGCAGCATCCACCGTACTGCCAAACCGCCTTTGTGGAAGTCTAGCGCCGTCGCTACCCTGCGCTGCCTCGACCCGCATCTACACCGGGAGCTAGGCGGTCCCCCTGGTGAAATATGCCAGAGTGGCGCTTCCAACAAGCAGAGCGTGCGCCTCGTACGGGAAGGCGAGGGCTGGCTGCTGGTTCAAGGCACGTCTGCCAAGAGCATAAACGATGAAGAAGATGGCGTGGCATTATCGGAGCGTGTCCATGAGCCAGTTCCCTCCTCGGCCAAAACATTGTCGTCAGTAGACATCAACGTGGCATATCCTAGTACGGTAATACGGTGATGGCCATCGTTTCAAGTGCAGATGTATCTATACAATCTACCAGTACATATAGCTTAAAGCTATAGATAAAATCTTATCTGTCTTTAAAACTATGCTTATTACAATATGAAGAAACCCTAACAGGCTAGTTTATTGACCATTTCTTATACTTATACAGACTTTTCACCTCTTTCAAACGGCTTAGTCACTCAAGCTTATACAATATTCCTTGGAAGGTTCTTACAGCTAGGCTCCCCTTGATTAATTATATTAAGTAAATTATTAAGAAAGATTAAGATATTAATCAACATGTATTGTCTGGTATCGAGCTCAAGACGGAGCGGCTAACAGTGACTGGCTTCGGTTGTGAATACATCAGACTGCAAGCAAAAGGCTAAACAAAGTGAGTTAAAGGGGCTCTTATACGGTAAAACAATATCTCCAGCAACATCAGATTATCTGCGAATAAACGTGGAGACACATACGGATATACGCTGATATGGGTCGCCCGGCTAACGTATGTTAATAGGCTGCACAGTATATGCAATCAGGTGGTAATAATGCTTCCGTGTTGATTCTACGATTGTTTGAGGCTTGGAGATTAGAGCTTTAGAAAAGTGCGACAAGGAAGGCCTAATCCAGTTGCCCCTCACAACCTGAATGCATGTAGCTGTTAAATTGTTTAGTATAGCTGCAATCGTTTATTGTGTACGGCGCCTGACAGGACTGCGTCCCTAGGTAACGTTACTTGCACTGGTGTTGGAAAACAATTTCACTCGTCAAATACTTGTAAGCAGCTTTGTTACAATGTAAGCCTTTACGGTACCGTTTGTGATAGCTATGTCTTGTGTAGTGAGCTTGCAGATGCAGATGGAATCATTTCATTATGTAGCTATATTAGTACATATCCAGGGTTGTCGATTGTCCATTTGCCCAAGATCCCAGAACATATTCCATATCGTGAGTCTCCCAGTCGTGCGAATAATCGGCCGTATCTATTCCGAACGAGTCCTGGAGGGCTTGTGGTTCAAGTAAGGATGGCAGGCTTTCATGTTCCCCGAATTGGAGCATATCTTCTTGCAGATGGTACGCCCCAGCAATCCTATTTCTTGTACCTGCTAGCTGCTTGGCGAGTCCGGCAAGGATGGAACAAATTTTGTGAAGCTTATTTGAATACTTCGATGACTCTCGAACACTACCAAGGGTCCTGACTACATCATCAAGAAGCCTTAGGTCTTCGCTATCAGTTGATGAGATAGCGCGAAGGAAAACTACAAGAAATGGTGTGAAAGATGAGTAATTCAGGACCCTAGACGGATGTATTAGTTGCCATATTTCCGATAAGTAATTACAGATGATACTGACCAGTCTGCATAATCTTTGCCCGACAAGGCGCCCGACTTCTCCCACACAGAAAAACAAGACATGTGGCTTTGTAGGCCTAGGCGCGCAGTGGAAAAGCATTGCGACGATATTTCTAATCCAATTCCAGAAGTTGTGGGAGCCCGAAGAAGAGATGTCAAGGTTGAGTAGTAGACTACATCCCAGTGATGTCTCGAGATCTTCCATATCTCCAAGTATGCCACCTCGTTTGCGTCAATCTAGAAAATGTCACTCCATTTGCAAACAGTTTTAAGAAAACGATGCTGTTCAAGATACCTGTACGAATTGGTCACGCCAATGATTCATATTGCTTGTCAGCTCCATGATGATTCGTGCTCGCTGCTCTGATGGTGCTTTCAGCGCCACCGGGGAATATAGCTTGTCGAAGATTTGGCCCTGAAGCTGGGCCATCCGGATTGCCATTATAAAATTTTCGTCCCAGGCTCTACGACGTGGGTCTGTAGAAACCACGGGATATTGTGTATCGACGTCGAATTCCTGTAAGAGGGACGCTCGTCCTAATAGCAACGACAGCATTTTGTCGGATACATATATTGACCAGAAAAGCCGGTTCCTATTCCTGACATTGCCATCGCTCGCATTTTCGTATGTCTTCTGGCGATGGTACCCTAACGTACGACAAGAGTTCACAGCGGCAGAGATTAAAGCACAAAACAGAAAGGGCTTTGCATCTTCCTGTGCTTTAAGAGCCTGATTGTGTGAAGAAAGTTATTGGTCAGTCTGACGGCCTTTGCTTGGGCTGGAAAGGAATCTTACTCACTCCAAAAGCTAGGGCAAGAACATTCTCGAAGCTAGGCACAGCCAAGACTTCATAAGACTCGATGCCAGCCTTGAGTCCTTCCTCACAATTCGTCAAATGCATCTTGAGGTCATATTTATGGCACAGTGGATCCGAAGTGGCGATAAATTCTTTCAATATGAAGTAAAGAATCCCGTGCACGCTCGCCACGTGACCAAGCGTGAGTGAGGTGCTTTTGTACGCCTTATGGCAGAGACTTTCTACTGTAGATACGTCTGTTAGGAAGTAGCCATAGCAGAATATCGGGGTGCGTTCTACATATGTTAGCTTGGTAGACACGAGTAGCGCATATATACCCTTGATCCGATGCAGAATCGCAGTCACCAACACAAAGGGCAGAGGCATCTTGTAAGATGTAGCAGTCTGCACGGCGTGGCTACGAGAGAATCGGTGGTCTTCAGATATGGTTGATGTCTCAGCCAGACTATGCAGCTCAATAAACGATGTGTCGAACTCAGCTGCTCCAGCCGAAGCTTCCTGGGCAATGTGGCTCGCCACGAGCAATTGGTTAGAGAATGAAGATTCACCCTCATACAAGTCAACAGAGTCATTTGGGAGAGATGTTGTGTGCCTATGCTCAACAGCGATCGGTTCAGCTGGGCTGTTTTGTTGAGTGAGCTTGTTTTCAATCGTGCGAAGACGGCTTTCGAAAGCCGCGATCCGCTCTTCCCTTATAGCTCAGCTGTAAGAACTCATTTTATATAGGTAATTCCTAGACACTTACAACACTAAGACCTTATCGGGTTTGGAGCTCTTGTTCAACAACGGACTTGGACCTTGACAGACAACGTTATATGCTACGCAATTGGAACACGGCATAGAACGATCACATCGAATCTATGCTAGGGAATTATTATTTCTCATTTGATTGGTTTTCAGCGTTCGCACCTTGCGTACACTACAGGCTTTACACTACAAGATGATCAGTGACGTGAAGGGGCCATGGGAAGTGTGGACATACTGCCCGAGGTATACCCGAAATACGCTGTCGCCTGGCTTGGATCGTTTCACTGCCATCAATGTCCGACATGTTTCTGGAGGGTGGCATAAGGAAAGTGAGGAGCAAAACGGAAACGGGCCCGCGGACGCAGCGGACCCTTTGTTCCGGCGACCCGAGTGGCCGACTGCAAGTGATATGCTTATGTCATGATTATGTCATGCGAGATGCAGGCATCACCTAACCTAATCATGCAAGGAGAAGGGTGTCCAATAAGGCAAGGATAATTCTGCCTTTCCTATAGTATGTTATTGCATATGCGCTGTCAGGGCGTTGTGAGGATTTGGTTGTTCCGAAAGAAAAGTAGCCAGCTTGGTGTAATTCACGTCGATGTATCTTTAAAATAACAATTCTGGAGCAGTTTTGTCGCCATAATCGAGGCCATAACGGACCTAAGATGCGAATAGTAGGAAGGGTCTCGCTTCGTCTGTAGCTGGTTTGTGGAGCTCTTCTCGGATCACCGGTGCCGCGGACCCGAGCGACCCTAGCTTACAGAGCTAGGAGTGATGCTCTTAATGAAGAAAGAAAACCTTCATTATGTCAATTTGTAAGGGTCTTATCGAAAATTCCTGATAGTGGCATTCAGAGTGATCCAAAGACTGTCAACTGTTAAGCTAGACGGAAGAAGGCAATCTCATCTTGGTCCGCTTATTCCGGATGCAGACTGAAGTATGTCGGTATGTTGTAAACTGTTCTTTAAATTTGCATTGGTAATCATAAATTGATATTACAGGTCCCCTCCGGGTATATTCTCCATCATCTTCTGCTATCAATCTACTATATCCTTACTTACGGGTTCCTTGGTCTCGCCAGTATTCGAATTGCAGATGAATGTATCGATGCAATCCACGCTCTCCGCGCTAGGAAACGAGCTTCTCAAAAAGTACGATTCGTAATCTACAAGGTTTCCGACGACCAGCAAAGCGTGGTTGTAGAAGCGATATCGTCTGAGCCAGACTACCAAGTCTTCAAGCAGAAATTGTGCTCAATGGGCAACAATTCGAATGAGTCGCTAGCGCCGCCGCGGTTTGCTGTTTATGACGTGGAATATGATCTTGGGCAGGATGGGAAAAGGCAAGTAAAAACCAATTCTGCACTCATGATCTTGGAAAAACCCTTTTTGTACTAAGAGATCACTGTTAGAACAAAACCGGTTTTTATCTCCTGGATACCAATAAACACTCCACTCAAGGTACGGTTTTTTTTGACACTACGGTCCAAACTAATCACACATGCAGCTATGCATGGTGTATGCTAGTTGCAAGGAGCAGTTGCGGCGAGCTCTTGACGTCGGGATCTTCATACACGCCGACAGTCTAGACGAAATTGAGTGGCAAGATATCCTGAAGAAAGCTAGCGGTGGAAGGGTCTGAATGCAATTTCTTACTACATAGTACATTTAGACGTAAACACAGACATAAAGATATAATGAAGCTACTTATTCCAACATCTTGAACGGAGTGATTATAATATGAAAGTAAATATAGGGATTGTAGCAATGAAGCAACGGCATCGGAAGATGGGAAAACGAAAACGTTGGACCTCGGGTTAGCTTGATTGTAGTAAGAATCAAACATAACTTATTGTTTCCAAAAAAAAAAAATAGCCGAAGCTGGGTTGTGCAGCCCACAGTCTCCACTCATTCAATAAACGCAAAATCTTCCGCTCCTGCAGGTACGCTGTTAGTCAAGTGGATGCCGGTGAACACTCGTCTTGAAAAGTGATCGCACCACTCTAAGTTAGGCGACTGCTTGTTACGGCCAATGCCTTCCAAGGAAAATCCTACATTAGTTGACCCTCCGTACCACATGTTGATTTCTCTTCTTTTTTTGAACGTCTTATATAGTTCGAGTGCGCGGGACCGCGACATTATTCCTCCATTCCTCCATCACCCACGTCGGCGCGCGAGACAGCGGGACCGTGGAACTGTGGTGTTTCCTCTGTTTTTACTCCTAGCGGGACTCCAATTGTGGAGACGAAGCTCGTGGCATGTCGAATCTCTGCGAGAATCGCCTTCGAGAGAAACCCAAAACGACTTGACATCGCCCTTATACCTACTGCAGTCTAGTGTCGTAGGCCTGATTTCAGCTTGAATCCGACCCTAGGACCGTGCATCAAGCTGGTGGCGCCGAGCTTGAAACCTTGCAGGGTCCAAGGCAACCTTCTTATGACATTTTACCAAGGTACATCGTAAGACTGGTCTTAAGTAGATAGTGCGACAACATTATGGCTCGTGGCTCAAGAGCGCGCTGTCGAGAGCATAGCGGTATTGAATATCAAATTGCCGCCCTTCAAGGGCATGGACGAGAAGTTCAATGTGCCATCTGGGGAAGAGAACTGGTACATTGACGATACTAAGACCCCAAAATCACGACAAACAGGGAGATGTTAATTCTAGGAAATCCTAGTACATAAACATCAAATCGCATCTACTAGGTGCCGTAAAGGTCTTTGCAGGTCGGCATACGTCCTCCGCGGCGATCAAATGCCTGTAGAGCCGCCGTTGCAGTAACGTGTTCCACCAGTCAGCTGGCCACACCAGTCAGCTGGCCACCCCACCAGAACGCGCGACACCTCAGCACCGA